>OZ026617.1:43766785-44176785 GCA_964020975.1 Hermodice carunculata
GAATATCCAAAACTTCATTTTCGCAAATATTTAAATTTTCAATAGTATTTGTAGGATGCGTAAGACGTATAGGTTTATGAGCTGTAGAAGTATCGGGATTACTCTGTTTAAAAAAAAAAAAAAATTAAATGCCTCGGCTTTGGATAAATTATCAGTTACATGCCTACTTCCACATAATAAAGAGGGTATAGTCTGAAAGTGATTCCTATTTAGAAAATGTTTTACAGTCTTCCACCATGCTTCATTTTTCTTTTGGGGATTTTTTAAAGAGTTGCTAAGTTTGTTGTTGTGTTGTTGTTCAGCTTTACTTAAATTCTCCTGGTATTGGTTACAAAGTCGGTTATAGGTAGCCCACAATTCATGACTATGGGGTCCGTTTTTGTGATTTTTGGCTTTAGTTTAAGCGCGCATAACCCTGCGCTTTTCACACCGTTGGGAGAAGAGTACCATGGAAGGTCATCCGGACGGATTGAGACTTCTTTGTTTGGAACACATTCTTTAGCAGCGCACAAAAAACATTCAGTCCAAGAAATACAACTTTCGTTTAGATAAAAAGAAATTGTCCCACTATATTCTACTTAAATAATCACGAAAATAATCAAAATCTGCTTTATCATACTCCCAAATTAATCTTTTATAGACGGGTTCCTTCTTACGCCGAACCAAAATATTTGCGGATACAATACTATGGTCGCAGTTAGAAATCGGCGGCAGGACGCTTATTTCATGGATGTAATTTGGAATGTTGGAGATAACTTGGTCTAAGCAGTTTGAGCTATTACTAGTTATACGGGTGGGTTCTTGAATATGAGGAACAAGAAAATTGTTTTTTCAGAAATATTCAAATTGTTTGCCTGGAGCTGTTGAGAAGTCGGCATTGAGGTCGCCAATTTTGACAATATTGTGAGTAACAACAGTTTTTACATGTTCAAGATTTGTTTGTAGATTGTCCCAGAAAGACGCTTGGGAATTTGGAGGTCTGTAGACAACCCCCAATAAGAATTTATAATTGTGAAGTTGGATTTCAACCCACAATAGTTCGATATCAGGGTTTTCCAAGTCATGACGTCTGGAGCACAGAAGTTGCGAGACATACGGACCAACAGCCCCCCCCCCCCCCATTCCATTAGGGCGATCTCTCCGAATTATAGTGTCAAAGTTGGATGAAGCAAGGTCGTGGTCGTGTTCTGTCGCTTAAAAAGGTTTCGGAAAAAGCTACAAGATCGTAATGTTGGGCAATATCGGCACGGATGCAAATTAGTTTGTCTTGGGACAAACTTCGAATATTAAGATGACAAAGAGTAATATCACTCAAATCAACAGTTGGTTCAGGATTTAGATGAATGTCGCCAGCCAGTAAAATTACAAATGGGGCAATTGATAATAAATAGACGTCCACATTCGAACGTCTCCTAAATAAGATTGAATTATATATGTGTATTACGAGTAGTCTTTGGCTATGTGAACGGCAGAAGATATTGTTAAACGTACCGGCAAGCCATACATAGAATAAAACATATGGAAGTTAGATATCAAGACATGTAAAAAGTGGATTGGTATGCAGCCTGGGGGCGGCTGTGCACAAGTTATACACGTAAGCATGAGTAAAAAGATCATACACTTGCACACTAATAACCTTTATCAAAAACCTAAATATTCTTAAGAAAGTACCCAAAATGGAATGCATAAACATATATTTTAATCACAGAGGGCTATAGCAGACATGGAAGATTAATACAAAGTGAAAGTACTTTATTAGCTTGTTGTAAATTATTACATGTATGTCGTGTGTACTATAGCGGTCAGCCAAGCGTGATGTGTCATCATGAGGCAAACATTTGAAATTGTTTGTACAATACCTATTACTATGGAGATATAAGCGGTCCACAATCCAAGGCAAACAATCGGGAAGTATACATAGCATTGTGGGATCAGATTCCGACACACGATATGATTAGACCTCGATAATAAACTGTACGGTAATTGTCAAGGCTGATATAACTGCGTGTAAACATTTTAAGATAAGACATGAACAGACAATAAATATCCCTTGAAAAATACTAATACGTTCTCGGTTCATGTAAGTACTTATTGAAAATGAACTTGAACCACAATGGATTGAAGCAAATATGATAGGTTAGGTTATAGATGAAGTGGTTCATCAGTGTGCTGTATATTACCACATTACCCATTGGTTGAGAAATTGACAATAATGTGCAGTAAGTCGATTGCAGTAGACACAGACGTAACGTTTTGAGTACGAATTGCATTGTAAAAATAATGGAGAATGACATGGGATTGCATTTTGAGGAGAGAGAAATGAAAGTGTGTACCAAACAATGTATCGAGGTCGTAACAATATACATTCCTGTGGAGATGCATGCGTAAGTGGCGCCCAAAAACAAATGATAATTAAGCACAAACAAGGACGCCTGATCAGATAGTGACATAAATCAAAAGTATACTGACCAGTATGTGCCATTAAGTTTCGAATATGGGTGGGAGCCCCAACGACAAGAAACACAGAAAAGAATGAACACAAAACACGCAATTAACACACGGTCATAGAATATAATAGGTTGTCAACGTGCTGCATGGCACCTGTACAAATGCAAGAAAAATGTACGTTGCGAATGGAGTATCGCAGGTGGAAAGTTAAATTTGGTTGCAAGAACTACTGTAAATGAAATCTGTGAAGTTCATCAGTTTTTGGAAGAAGTCATGTCGTTCCTGTTGGAATGAGTTACAATCCATGATAAAATGTATTTCATCTGCATCATTACCATTTCTGCACAGTTCACAAAATCTATGGGTGGGAGGGGTTTTGGCTATTGTGTACCTTCCCAGTTCAATTTGTAATTAGTATGCACTTATTCTAAATTTTGTAAATTCCCTTCTGTCATTCAAATTTGCTTCCAATAGATAATTTTCCCTTTCAAATTCTTATTTAAAAAGTTTGTAAGATCGTAAGTTATTGCTTTGAGTGGCTGAGCCATCTATACGATTAAGGTATGTTTTCCAGTTTGAAATATAATTTCCCAGGATTTGATACTTCTGGGGGTTTTTTTTTTTTGTTTGTTTTTTGTTGTTGTTGTTGTTGTTGTGTTTTTTTTTTGTTTTGTTTGTTTTTTTTTGTTTTTTTGTTTTTTTGTTTTTTAATTTTTTTTTTACATCTTGTCCCACTGTTCAATGTTGTGGTAAGACCAAAATTTTGGAACAGCTTTTCCAGGCATGAGGTTCAATTTGTGGAGTTATCTTGTAAGGAGTGCAATTGCAGTTGTGCTTTCTTCACCAAGGGGAGGTTTTCTAGATCACAGAGTGTCAGCCAGTATTTAACAGCAAGAGGGCATAATCTGGTCAAGAGTGGAAATTCGCCAAGTTCTCCTCGTACAACTGCATTGCAAGCTTTCCTATTCATTCCAAGGATGGATTTACAAAATTTTATTAATACACTTTCGCCTGGAACTTTATCACATAGTTTTAAGAAGTTGTGTTCATTGATATGCTTGATAAAGTATGGGCACCAGGCTTCACTTCCATAACTTAAAATGGGAAAATAAGACTATTGAATAATTTAAAGGCTAAGCCGACATTGTCACGGATATTCAGTTGTTTCAATTTTAAAGTTGCTTTGTTAGCATGGTCTACAAGTCTCTCAGTGGCTCTAGCAAAACTTCCGTTAAGAGAGAAAACAATTCCAAGGTAGCAGTAAGAGGTTACGTTTTTGATCGGTACACCGTTTATATTGAATGTATATTTTGTGATTAGTCTGCCGTTAAAATTGAAGATCATGATTTTAGTTTTCTCGGTATTGATGGATAAATTCCAGGTGTTGCAATACTGTGATAATTTGTTCAGTGCCATCTGCAGGCCTGAGTAAGATTCAGAGAAAATTACTAGATCATCTGCATATGGCAGGCAGTTGAGTTTTTCAGCTCTTGTTTCAAGAATCTGTATTCATCATCATACCCTCTGTTTTGGGGCTCTGTTTTTGTCCTCCCCTCCCCCCTCCCCGTTTTGCCCTATATAGGTGGTAAATTTTAGACGCCATATGCCAGCTGCCTCAGCAGCATGTGCGAATAATTCTGTTACTTTTTCGAAGGTATTTTCTATGTCTGAAATCTTCTGTTCATTTAAGGAAAGTTCATTCGAAATTTTGATAAAGCCATTAGAGGTGATTACATTGGTAAATTTTTCAGGGTCTCCTGTAGTCCAGTTGTATTTAAGTTAATTTATGGGGAGTTAAGGCTTTCACTGAGATTTTGATGAGGAAAGTTACATTTTATCATTGAAGACAGAAAGCAGTGGATTGACCACTCAGTGGGGTCATGGACATGGAAGTATTCTACCTGTCTGTGAAAGTCTTCCTAGGTCAGCAAATGGTCAATAGTACTGGCCCGGGGTTCCTTGTGTGGCTAAAACAGGTGCAATGACCAGAGAGGTCACCTATTGTGCGGCCATTGAGTATAGAAGCTTTTTCCCATGGGTATCAGTAATATGGGGGTCCATGTTTCTCCTTTTACTACCAACATCCTTTATGTGAATGTCATTGTAAAGAGACTATGTATTTGCCGGAGTCAGTGCAGTAATCTGGGTCGACTGATGTCCTAGCATTGAAGTCACCACAGATAAGACAGTGGCCTGAGTTGGTGTGTTTAGCTATGTCCTCTTCAAGAATTTCAAAGATGTCCTCTCGTTTGGCCGAAAATGATGAGGATATGGGGCTAATATATATGACTGAAGCTGAAGAAATCTTTACATAATTTGATCCACTCGACTTCGCTAATGGTTATTGGGAGAAATTTGACACCTTGTCGGACCTTTTGTTTGATGAATATTGCAATACCCCCGTAATTTCGTGTACTCTTCAGGCTTTTAGCTCGGATATTTTGATAAACAAAGTAACCTGGCATTGGTAGTATATCACTATGACTACAATGTGTTTCTACTAATCCGAAAATGTCAAATTGAAAAAAAAAATGTTGAACGTCATTATTTTCGATTTTACAGACGCGCTGGCCTGCAATTCTCACATGTAAAACCATCGATATTGCCATAGGCAAATGACAGACGGTTTGAGGTTGTCATTATAAATAAATGAAAAGTCAAAACATCATGTGTCACACAAGGAATTGTGTTGTAGAGTTACCTGGAAATGCCTGGTCGAACCGGCGTAATGGAAAGAGTCAAGTTAATACATGTATTTGAAGTGACCTGGACAGGTCAGTTACCAGCTTTGGATCGCAGTTTCTCAATATCGATCTTGTCCTTGACCTCCAGGGTTTTAACAGCAGGATAACCTGGGTTCGGGTGATCTTTAACCAGCACTTTCCCGACAGTGGTGAAGGTGTCAATTACGTGCTTTTCGTGATTAAGCTGCCGGGCCAAATAGGCTAGTTTGTTGCTACATTTTGTCAGATCTTCAGTGATAAAGATGCTCGTGCCTTAAAGTTTGCTTTTTGCCCTCCAAACTCTGGCTCTGGTGTGATAACTAAGAAATCTGACAATAACAGGCCCGTACGGGGGGGGGACCCCCACCCCCTACCCCCGCCCACAGCTGACAAGGTCGACATTTGGGACTTACAATTAGTCCTTAATTATGCTGGCTACAATCACATATATATATGCTTGACCAACCACAGTGAACGCATTATCTATTCTCAGTCAGTATGCACCATATGTAACTTTGTGTATTCCTATCTGATGTACACTTGCTGATAGAAGTCCCTGTTGGCTGGTTCTTGTATCAATAAACCATGGGGGTATACCCAGGTTTGCAAGCAACAACAACAATGGGCCACATATTGGGGATGACTTGAGTCACAAGTTTTTATCGCGTTGTCTTCTGACTGTTCATATGCACATCTGATCATGATGTTTTAGACCCTACATTCTTAATGGTCTAAACCTTGCTCACATCTGAAACAAAGCAAAATCGAGTTCGTTTTGCTATGTCTGTGTGCCAACAAATATATATTGTTTTTCTTTCTTTCTTTCTTTCTTTCTTTCTTTCTTTCTTTCTTTCTTTCTTTCTTTCTTTCTTTCTTTCTTTTTTTCTTTCTTTACAGGAAAATTTGCCCGACATTTCATTTGAAAAGTATTATACGTAGAAACTCCAAACTTGGCACAATTATACTTGTACAGATGAAGTCTGGCCTTTTTATGATGAGAGGTCATGCTTTTCAAAATTATGCAAATGAGAGCTAATTAAAGTTTTAAATCTTCAATATCTTGTATACTATAGTAGATGTGGTTCCGAGTGTATAGGAGTTTGATCATAGCAAGGTAAAGGTCATCTCAAATGTCAAGTTCATGCCAAGGTCAAAGGTCAATTTCAAGCCAAAATGTCATTTTTGAGGTCAAGGTTCCCTTCAGCTAGAGGTCATGTCAAGGTCAAATGTCATTTCAAGTTCAAAGGCCACTTTCGATGGTAGCTTTCTTCTAGCCGTAACTTGGTCAATTTTTATCCAATTTTCATCATGTTGGGCTCAAATTGTAGCTATTGTAACACTGTAAATTTTTGAAACTTACATGTGACCTCTAAAAGTCAAAGGTCAAAGTCATTTAGACCTTTGAAAGTTTCATCCAGTCGTAACTTGACCAATTTCCATCCAATTCTAATCATGTTGGACTCAAATGGTAGGTATTGCAACACCGCACATTTTTATGAGAACATGCAACCTCAAAAGGGCAAAGGCCAAGGTCATTTGGCCCTTTGAAGGCACACAAACAGATTTGCTTTGAAGCAAATCTTATTTTCTAGTTTTGTTGGAGAGGTGGTGTTTTTTTTTTTGTTTTTTTTTAATTTGCCTCCTGTTGCGTTGACAATAAGGCCTCCTGGCCTCTATTCTGAACTTGATGTTTGAAGTCTGGTTGGATGCCCAGGTGCCCATTCCTTGTATTGATACTCAAGAACAAGATAATGTATCCTCTGTACATAAGTATGCCTAGTCAGGTTGTACATCTGATTATATTGATACTTGTATACTGTGTCGGTCTCTCTCTCTCTCTGTCTCTCTCTCTCTCTCTCTCTCTCTCTCTCTCTCTCTGTGTGTTTTATCATGTTTTTGTACAGTAATAAGATTCATGTCAATAAAGTATCTGTCTTTTTGTTTTTGTTTTAATTTTTTGGGGGGATGGGGTATGTTGTGATGGGATTGGGTTAATTATATAATGATGAATCAAGATTTGTGCCTTCAATGTATACTTGTCCTTCTATTCCACACAGTTCCATACACCAGTTCGCCTAGTTGAAGTCTATAGGTAGGGTGTCCTGGAGCACACTGCTCTTCTACATAACAAAAATCAGAAAGTCCGGCCTCCACATCTTTCACCCAATAAATTACAAAGTGTATGTTGAGGGTGGACTTTCATAACAAAGTTAATAATTGAGAACTTTTACATACTGAGAACTGTGTATTCTACATGTTCCAAACCAATAAGAACACAACACATAATTAGAGGATGATACAATACATAATGCAAAATAGTACCGATTCTTCATAATCAAAACTACTTGGTGAAATCACATAGATGTATCAAAGAGAAGATAGAATTTCCGACTGACCACAAAAGCAAGTTCTTAGTTTCTGCTTGGATGGAACTTTAACGCTAATCAAAACATAGAACATCCTGTTTTGCCGAATGACCCAACCTGGAACCATTCATTACTGATATATATGCCTTAGATGTTATGATACAACATAACATAGCATTTTTATCTCCAGTAAAAGTGAATCATCACCTGTTTATAAATAATGTTTATGAATAAATGTGAAATATGTAAGAAAAATTCTGTATTGCTTAAATATCACTTTTCTTGTCTCAGAATGCATCAGAGACCACTAAAACACATCACTTTTTGGCAAAAAGCTCTGTACCCTGGGAGGGGGGGACAAGCCCCCCTCCCAGACCCTCCCCCCGCTCGGTTCATGAAACTACCTCGCAGGTCCCACTTTTATCTCATACGCACCCTCCCAAGGGTGACAACTCCCAGGGCCTTTTTTGATTTGGAACCCATATTTCCCATATAACTGTCACTATTACAACGTGGCACTGGAAAAGTTTTTGGCCCATCAGAATCACCTGAAGAGGCGGTCACATTATCTTTCCTACCTGCCGGCATGTCTCAGTAGTATGGCGGCGGTAAAAACTGACAAAGGTAAGTCCAGCACAGAATCACAAAAATGCAGGAAAATTTCCTCCACTCGGTAAACGATGCACTAATATCAAGACCAAATACGTCCAATAGAGGTTTCGGAAAGCAGTCTTGAACGTGAAAATACTAGAAACGATTCACATTATACGGAGCTCCATGAAAAAGCGTCTTGTCCGAAATGGCGCATGCGCACCCCCCCCCCCACCAAAAAGTATAAAGTATCTTGAAAATTCTTCTGAGATATTTAATAGTGTTGTTTCATGGATGTATTATACAAATAAATACATCCATGGTTATTTCAAGTGACTTAACCAGTCATGTGGTCCAATGGCCATTCAGTTATCCTAATCCCTTTGCCATGTCAAAACTCAATGGTCCATTGTAACTTCCAAGTAAACACCAAGCACCCTTTAGTGTGAATTATAAGATTAATTGATCTATCCATTTATTGATCCCCTCCACACACACACGCACAAGAGAGGAAAATAAAAGACATAAGATGTATGTGCAGTACAAAAAAAACACAAGAAACATATCATATAATTACGAGAGATCCATAATCAGATCATAATAATGCACACAAATATGCAATCTAAAATACAGCTACACACAGTGGAATAAAGCGTCAGTGATTTTTACGTGAAAGTATTTTCAAACTAGAAAAGATGACTTGTTGCGTAACAATCAGTTGCATAATTTTAAACATCTTTACTACTCTGTATGGAAAGGCCCAACTCCTTGTGTGGAGGTACAATCATGCCAAGTTTGGAGTTTCTATGTATAATAGTGTCCGAGAAAAGTGTTGGACGGATTCGCTGGTGAAGAAGAAAGAAAAAAAAAAGAAAGAAAGAAAGAAAGAAAGAAAGAAAGAAAGAAAGAAAGAAAGAAAGAAAAAGAATTTTAGGAAAAAAACAGAAGAGTGCAACTATCCCAAAACTATTTTTACAGGTATATCAAACAGATCATCGATTGAAATACACATGTATCCATGACAACATGCCTACAATTGTCGCAAATGTCCCACAAAAAAGACCATTTCGGGCAAAAAGGCCCGACAAAAAGGCCCGACAAAAAAAGACTATATGAAGGGGGGGGGGGGGTGGCGCCTCCTCTGAATCCGCCAGTAATACATGACCATAGAAAAGCAACTATGCTTACTTTATAGTGGTATCTAAAATTGCTGCCAAATATCAAATAACCACTATATACACATTTCCTCCTCCTCCAGCCACCAGAGCAGAATCATTAAGTGGTGTTTAATAGTGTATGTAGGACTTTTTCAATGATATATAAAAATGCAGAGGTGAAATTTAGGACATATGAAAATAAAATGCGTGATATATTAAAAAGTCATGGCTTTGATAGGTACAAAAACTAGGCTTTTGATGTGATATTGAGAAATACACACACTCAAATTTGTAATATATGAAACCCTTAAAAGGGCCTCTTTGTTGTCAATAACCTATCTTATACCTATTTACCTATAATGTAAGACGGATCTTCTTATGTTAGCTTTCTTTTTTCTTTCTTGGCGAATGGGGCTTTATTCGAACTCTCCTCCCCCACCCCAATCTGCCACAGCCCCGCTATTTCGCAATGCGGATGGTGTGTTAATTTTGGGTTGTTAGGGAGGCCATCAAAAGTTCAATGGTTACAAACAAACGAAAGTAATTTCGTTTGGGTCAGACCCCCCCTCCCCCCTGAAACTAAACTCGACTTTACATTGAAACTTCGATCTCCCAGAATGTGTACTGTAGTGGTCACAAATTACATAGGGTTTTGCCACTATGAAAAGGTCATATTGTGGTGTATTTAGGATGGCTTTTAAAGATTGGGATTGCTACCATTCTACTACATGAAGACAGGACTCACATCCCCAGATGAATGATTGATATTGAATAATTGTCAAATAAAAGATATTTTGGTTCAAACATATTTTATTAACACAATTGGCCGACAGGCTCACCAGCCTATATGAGGGCCTCTTGTACAAAGAAGACAAGACTACATAGATATTGTAAACACCAATTCACAGATAGGTCACGCACAGGACCACAAATATGAAAGATATTTTACTTTTCGCTATTTGAACAACCCGTTAAAACTGGCGCTCGATCATCGCGGAAACGGCTTTTTCCTGTTTGCAAGTTAAAATTTTGATATTTTTTGCTTACATCGATTTTGTGCGATAGAAAACTAAATGGACTTTTAACCCCCTCCCCCCCTGACTAAATTAGGTTCGTTTTTTATCGCACATCGATCTTTTGATGGCTTCCCTTACCTTGCTGGAATCGTTGGTGCTCTGCTCTGGGTAAATGGATCTAATGAACGACAGAAGGATTTCTCCAAGATTTCCTCTGTGGAAAACTTCGCATCCGTGATCCCAGAGAAAAATGCAGTATTAGCTGATGCCATTGGTCATTCTGCTTTGGGTGTCTGAGTAACTAACCAGTGCGTGATTGGCTTTTACTCAGACAGCCAATCGTAGGCTTTTCTTTAGTGAAATAAGTGCTGTAACTAAATATATAGGATGACGTCATGCTGGCAAGTATCAGTAAGAAAATTGCCCACGCCACAAAAAACCAGGAACATGCTATGATAATACAATATCCCTGGATAAACCAAGAATAGGCATACCTGTGGGCGTTTATGAGTAGGTTTCTTAAATAAATAATCGATTTTTCAAGCCTGGGATGAAAGATGATCAGGTTACTGCACTCTTCTCAATCTCTCGCGGGTTGGGTTCAGGGCATATATATAGCTTACATAGTGACAAAAACCTGCCAAATAGGGACACCGTTGGGACTGAGGACAAGTGTCCCTATTATCAAGGCACGGTATTTGTTGGTATAGTAGGCCTACATGTACCAAGTGAAACTGGTGTCATATGCATAGGCAACAGCACCAAGGAACATGTTGTCGATATGACAACTGTAGCCACTCTGTCTCAGTCTACAGAGAAGTTCATCTATATAGACATTGAACAATATTGGAGACAGCTCACCACCTCGCTTGACACCATTGAAACATGAAAAAATATTGGACAGTGTTTTCTTCTCCCCCTTGACTCTGACATTTTGACGGGTATATATATTCAGGAGCAAAAGGCTTACAAAAGGACATTGAGGTAGGCCTTTCTTAATCAATAAACGAAAAAGCCTGACATAATGCGCCTGATCGATTGCCTTTGTGGTATAAAAAAGACTAGATGCACATTTGAACCATGTTTCATGTAGCGCACTCTGATACAACAAACGTATACAATGTATTGTGTTGTTGATCTTTCTGGTATAAAATTAACTTCAAAATAGAAGTATCAAATTCATGTCTCTATTTGGTCAAGATAATCCAGTCCATAACTTTTGCCAGCTTTTGGGCAATACCCCTATAATTTTCAGAGTCAGCAAGGGCTTTTTTTTTTTTAATTGGACATAACATAGTATTAAGAAACTCACTTAGTGTACACCCATGGCTATACATAGCAGAAAACATCAATGATCAGTGAACATATATACTGCCTGTTTCATAGATTAGATGATTGGTATAATGAGCACACTGGCCTTCATGTTTACCCTTTTGCTTATCCAAGCGTTTTACGTGAGTCCCAAAGAGCAGTGAACATGTCTGACAATATCAGATAAAAAGAATTGACTTCATTGATCTGTGACTGTGGATTGACAAGTGCCTTCAGGTATGGGAGGCAGCTGTGTACACAATTACTTGAAATAGCAAACCAGGGAGCGGTTTCTCTGTTACAGGTTCTTGAATAAACTGTAAAACCGGCTCAATGAGAAAAATGATAGGTTTTCACCATTTTGTATTGTATTGTAAACATATTTATTTCAAAAACTGGATAACCTAATAGTTACATTGCAACTAATCGAGAGGATCTCCAGTACATAAATGACGCACTTCATATGTACACGACGCACAGGACATCACAAGATCCTGTTTGTTAACAAAATAATAAGATACTATACAGCAAGTGACATACAATCAGTGAATGAAGCGTCTTGATTCCGTTATATATAATTACACTGCAGAAAAAATAATGCCATTCAGTTCATTCGTAAGATCTGTACTGCCATTTGACCTAATTTGTATTAGTCTATCTGGGACAAGCTGAATCAATAGACTTGGCTTAACACCTGGAGCGAGCACGTTAACAACAGCTTTCATAAGTTTACTCCTTTGAGGATTGTGAAGCGGGCAGTGAAAAATGAAGTGGAAAGAATCTTCGATTGGGTGACTAAATGAACAGGCTGCAGATGTGACAATATTTATGTTAACCAAATGTGAATTTAATTTTGACTTACCCAGGCGTAGCTGGGTCTGAACAATATTAGCATAACGTTCGCCGTGTGAAAAGTAAGGAGGAATTTCGTGTTGAAAGAAAAGTAGCTTTTTTAATTTCAATTTGAAGGTAGAGAGAGAGGGTGAATTTCTTACAGCCGGTGGCAAATCATTCCATGACCTAATGCTTGAAGGGAGAAAAGAGGAGTATAAACGGTCAGTTCTACATTTAATTTATTTTAGTTCACCAGGATTTCTTATTGGACGGCGTGTTTGAACAAGCACATAATTTGGTATAAGTTCGTAAAGCTTGTTCAGTATTTTGTACAAAAGTAATAATTTGAAAAATATTCTCCGGGTATAAAGTGGCTCCCACCCGATTTCTGCCAGCAGGCGATCGCAAGAGGTAAATTTTGCAGCCCCAGTACAAAACCTGGCAGCTTCGTACTGCAACCCTTCAAGCAAATCAGACAGTTCTTGGGTGCAGTTATCAAAGAGAACACACCCATACTCCAGGATGGGGAGAACCATAGTAAGATACAATTTTTCAAGGGTTTTCCTGGAAAGTTTAAACTTAAGTCGCTTAAGGAGTGCAAGGCGTTTGCTTGCTTTTGTAACAATGCGGTTAATATGAGAGTGCCATTTTAAGTTATGAGATAGTGTTATGCCTAGGTGAGTATGGTTTGTGGTCTCAGGTATTGCAGAGTTTCCGAGATGTAGTGTTGGGTAGTTTACCTTTATCTGTTTACAAGTGAACAGAAGGGATAGGGATTTTAGTGCATTAAACGAGACACGCCAGAGTCTGCCCCAATTTTGAAGATGCCCAAGATTAGTATTCATATGAGTGCCTGATGCCTCGGGGTCATGAATTATTTCGATTAAACTTGTATCATCGGCAAAAAGTCTAATGTCACATGTAATATCATCAACAATGTCATTAATATAAACAAGGAACAAAAGGGGGCCGAGAATGGAGCCCTGAGGGACCCCAGCCTCAACAGGTAACCATGAAGATGACTGACCGTGTATAACAGTTCTCTGTTGACGATAACTTAGGTAACTTTCGACCCATTTGAGGACAAGGGGGTTTATGCCCAGTTGTCTTAGCTTGAACAAGAGGCCCTGGTGCCACACCCGGTCAAATGCTTTGGAGATGTCTAGGAAGACCATCCTTGCCTTTTTTTGGAGTTCAAGACCATTATATATTTTGTGTACAATACTTACGAGTTGGTTAATAGTACAATCTTTAGAAACGAAACCAGAGTTTCGATCGGTCAATAGATTATTTCCCATTAAGTATTCGTATAGTGCATTATATACGAGTCTCTTAAAAACTTTAGATACATTACATAGGAGCGAGATAGGGCGATAATTTGACTTAAGTTGCATATCTAATTTTTTGAAAACTGGGCATGTATTTGATTTTTTCCGCTGGCTTGGGAATTCACCTGATAATAGAGACAAATTGAAGAAACTACATAAAGGTTTACATATACTACTAGCAGTGAGTTTGAGTAAGAAATTGCTAATTCCGTCAGGACCAGTTGCGGAACTAACTCTCAAAGAGGACAGAATTTTGAAAACTTCATTTTCATTCGTTTCGGACTGATCAAGCCTTAAGTCAGTGCGGTACTGGAAAGTAGGAAGAGGGGGTGCATTTTCGTCATCTGGGATTTTACACTGGTTTGCAAAGTACTGATTGAAAATTTCAGCCTTTTCTGTGTTGTTAGATATAATTGTATCGTTTTCAACAAGAGGTGGTATACTCGGATGGAGCTTGCAACCGAGAATAGATTTAGAAAGACTCCACCATTTCTTTACATTGATTTCTTTGCTGTCGAATTCCGCTTTTAAGTTTGAAAAAGAAGATCGAATTGATTTTTTGTTTGCTGTAACAGAGATATTCTGAAAACGTTTATAAAGTTGAAAAAGGCGTTCAGTGTGTGGACAAGGATTACCAGTATCTTTTTGTGCCGATTTCCTGTACCGTTTCCACGCACGGTTTCGTTTTCTGATCAGGAGTTTGTTATATGCTGTGACCCAAGGTTTGTCTTTAGGACGGAATAAGAACAGTTTTGCATGGAATGAATTCCTTTGCGGTTTCTACAAGTAAGTTTGACCAATAGTCAACTTTTTCTTCGAGATTATCAAACAAATTGAAACCAACCTCCCATGGTGCTTGCTGTAAGGCTTCGTTGAGTTCCACAGTATTTGCTCGCTTAAAGTCCCAAACAGTTCTCTGATATGCCCTATCATTGGGAAAAGTAATAGAAAAGGTACAAAAGATGACACAGTGATCGGAGTTAGAGATAGGGGGAAGAACGTCACTATTGATAATGTAACCCGGAGAGTCTGTAATACAGAGATCTAGAATAGTTTTAGAAAATTCAGTACATCTGGTGGGTTCATCTATAATTTGATATAAATTGTTACGAGCAACCAAGTCTACAAGTTTGGTGCCCAATTCACTGTCGGTGTGGTCAGAATCCCAGCGTTCGCAACGATCATTGAAATCTCCTGTTATGATAAGAATACGGGGGTTTAACTCCATAGCTTTGTTAATGGAATCTGAAAGATTTTGGAGAAACATGTCGCGCTCATTGGCCGATTGGCCCGGCGGACGATAGTAGGCGCCAACAATGGCTAACCTACGGTCAGTAGCTATTTCAACCCACACATATTCACAGTTAGCTGGTTCGAACTCCTGGCGGCGGGTACCGGGCAGAGAGTTTTTAATGTAAATGGCAACACCACCTCCATGATTGTTACGGTCGTTACGTAAGGGAGGTTGAAAATTCTGAAGATTCAATAATTGACAGGGATAGCTCTCATCGAGCCACGTTTCAGATAATGTAATGATATCTATATTTTCAGATTGAGCAAGTAAGTTCAGTTCAGCAAGTTTTCCATCGCTTTTAAGGCTACGAATGTTGGCCTGGCGAAGTTTGATTTTCTTTAAAGTTTGGGGACCAGGATTTGGGTGGATATCTATGGCAGACTTTAAGAAGTAGTAAAGTGTTAATGATACGTGTCTCAAGCATATAAATATATTAAGTAAGAGAAGTAAGAAAGCACTTGACAGGAATGTCAGAGATAGGCCAATTTGGTCAGTGTGACAATGTTCAACAATTATTTTGAGAAGATATTTAGAGCAATGAAAGAGTCCGATTGCAGCCCTTTATTGCTGTATACTACAGCCCATTTTTCAAGAAAAAATTTTGATCGATAGCTGCTAAATGCTGTTGTGCGCTCGCCTTCCTAAGTTGATTCAGACAATGGGTACAAAAATAAATATATAACTCGTACAATGAAATGTCCTGCTGGCTGTAACTAACAGTCAAAGTACATATATCATGACACAAATGTGCAAACAGGAAACATATAAGCGACATAAAGAAAACAAAAAGAAACGCAAAAGACCTCATGACGAGGAATCTTAAAATAAGGAAAACACACACATACACACAAAGAAAAACGCGTACAAAGTGATAATAGTTGCAGCATTGAGGGGATTTTGGATGCACAATATTAGAGAGGCTGATCGTGACGTCAGATGAAAAACCTTGTTCTAAGATGACACATTATGTCATGTATAATACTTGTGGGCAATTGTAGCATCTTCATCTGGTAAGGTGTGCTTTAGTCGACTTGTAAAGTTAGCTTAGAACAAGTTCACTGTTCTTATTCGAAACCTGAAATGGATCTTACAACATTAAAGCAACCCATTCTGGCTATTATAATACGACCATATGAAATACCATCAAAGTTATATGAGTGAAACGATTACATTAGTGGATAAATTAAATAGTGGTTTGTGCGAAGGGATTGTATATACATCTGAATGGTACATGATGCATGTCAACGTCATGAAGAACTCCATTGTAGTTGCACACAGCGTAGAAGCAAAATGCACTGGCTTAAGCTATACTGTGGACCATTTGAAAAGTATAGGCTGCCCCCATTTGAAAGGAAAAGTTTCCATTTGCAACTGAAGTTACTGTCCATAATACACAATAGAAAGATGACCCCTATACTGACGTAATGTTGATATGAAAATTATTTGGTTCTGGGGAAAATTGTCCCATATGAGGAGGTGTCTCCTTTTGCGAGGTGTCTCTATCGACAGGTTTTACTGTATTAGGCCCAGGTAGACCTATTAATGATAAAGTAGAATGAGTGGATAAGACTGACTCTGGTATTTAGTCAACTACAACATATGCAATGGTAAACTCCATATATATATATTTATATATATATATATATATATATATATATATATATATATATATATATATATTATATATATATATATATATATATATATATATATATATATAAAATCATCTTTATGCTTTTTGTAGAGACTCTGACGCTCTATGTCGCCCCCATTTTATGTATGCATGTGCCTGGAATCAATTTTGATGGCTTTCAAACTTTGTGAAATTTACTTTATGCTCGCAGACTATTTGTGGACTCACAGCGAGTGGACAAAAACGCAAGCCTATAGTCTTTATTGATTTACCATATCAAATTTGAAACTAGTTATTTTCTTCTCAAGAAAAAATGTTTAAAACAATATATGGCAATTTAATGAATTTAATCATTGGGATCAAATTGAGGATGATGATTTTTATCAAATGTGTCCTCGCCATTTCTGCATTACATATCATTTAGGGCCTATACATACGTGAACAATACTGTCAAACAATCATGTTAAAAGGGAATCGAGCAAAATGTATTTATGTATGTCCTCAAAAAATCCATTCACGTTATCTTTTCTGCTCTTTCAAGGGCCCGAAGAGGCCCTGTGATGTTTTATAACCATGAAGTAATTAAATAAGTGCGCACATGCAATGAGTCATCTGAGTTATGAAACTGTTCATGTTGAATCATTATCCGTCGTATTATACATTAATACGACTCTTTGGCTCATTGTAGTCATTTTCAAATCACCAGGGATAGTTGACAACAGCTCTCTCACAAGTGATCTGGATGTTCTTAGTGAGCAAGCTTGTTGTTTTTATGACAATATCGTAACTGGGCGACAAGGCTTACATAGTAATCACATTGATACCATTGTAATAATTTCATAAATAATTATGTATGGTCTAAAACAAAATGATATTTCACAACACAAGATTTTAACTGGAGAGAGAGAGAGAGAGAGAGAGAGAGAGAGAGAGAGAGAAGAGAGAGAGAGAGAGAGAGAGAGAGAGAGAGAGAGAGAGAGAGAGAGAGAGAGAGAGAGAGAGAGAGAGAGAGAGAGAGAGAGAGAGAGAGAGAGAGAGAGAGAGGAGAGAGAGAGAGAGAGAGATGTCATAAATTCCTGTAAGTTGGTAAAGGTTAGTATTGTGAGTCGGAGTTTAACTGCTCTAGACTATTGCCCATTGCTATGCGCTGAACTGTTCTTGTATTTTTCTGTACTCCGTCCAGCACTACACCAGGTGCACGGTTACTCTGGCTTGCAGTGTTTCCTCTAACATCAGATCCACACATAAGGAACTACCATTGAAGTTGCACCTCTCTTGAATGTTCTTGCAGTTTTTGATATCAAAGACATTTTTGGATATCTAGCATTCAAGCGAACTATATAAAGACATTTTTTTTATCAAGAAATGTGTGGAAAAGTGATTTTTGATATCAAGAATTCAATTTTAGATATCAAGAATTAGTTTTTAGTGCAACCATTTTTATATAAAAAACTCGTTTTTCTGATATCAAAATGATCCAATTTTTGATAGCAAGATAATATTTTTTCCATATGTAAAATTCAGGTTTAAATGTTGAAACAGCTCGCCATGTTTTGATGAGCAATTGAAAAAGGTTTAAAACAAAATAAATTTGTAGTCTTTTTGCAGTTGCATTTGTATATAGCTTCAATGTATATATATATATATATATATATATATATATATATATATATATATATATATATATATATATATATATATATATGTGTGTGTGTGTGTGTGTGTGTGTGTGTGTGTGTATATATATATATAATTGGTGTAACACGCTACCCTTTTCAGGATTTTAATCCATTTTCATGCTTTTGAACATATTGACAACTTCGTACAATTTAAATCTGTAGTGTCCAGTGTTCAACATAAGTCCCTGTATCATGACGTTATAGGCCTAGTTACATACTCCATATTGTGATGTCATTAGTACCGTGATAATTCGTTGAAATGCACGATTAGTCGTGATGTTAAGATAGCATTACTAATGTTTAACGTCACTAATGTATCAATGACTAATTACCAGTAGGTCCGTCATCATAAAGATAGGCCTACAGTGCAAATCACCCGTGTTGAATTAAGAATGTATGTTAATTAAGACTATGTTTCTGTTCAATTTTGGTTTGTACTTTCGCTGCAAGTAAAATTCCTTTTTTTCCCACTCCACATAAGTCATTTTGTTGCTGAAAGAATGGGCATGAAAAAATTGTGGACTGTGTTTAGAACATTTTTCAGTGTCTTCACTAAATCAAATTTGTTGTGTAGCAGGAACGGAAATTTGCTGTCTATGTACTGTCATTCTTTATTTTGGAGTTCATTACTCGTTCAACCGATCTAAATATCATAGCAACCCCTACAAACAATTGCATAAATTATATTTTGACTTGAACAATTCATTTCCACTCTGATCTAGAAGTCAGGTCTATCTATCTATCTATCTATCTATCTATCTATCTATCTATCTATCTATCTATCTATCTATCTATCTATCTATCTATCTATCTATCTATCTATCTATCTATCTATCTATCTATCTATCTATCTATCTATCTATCTATCTATCTATCTATCTATCTATCTATCTATCTATCTATCTATCTATCTATCTGGTTGTCTGTCTGTCTGTCCATTTATATAATTCATTACTCGTTGACCCAACATAAATTTCATTGCAACCCCGGCAAACAATTGGGTAAATTTTGGTTTGAACAATTCATTTGCACTTTGATCTGGAAGTCAGGTGATGCCCTTGTTGTATCCAGAGCTATATATATCATAAAGTGTATGATTTGTAAAATTGTGCAACAACTGATAAAGTTGATAGTGTCTAAAATTGGCAACCTGAACTCTCTTCAATTTCAGTTCAATTGAAATGTAACAAAGCACAGCCAATCGACATATGAAAACAGAAATGAAACAGGTTAAGGACAGTAAAAATGATTGACATAATAATAACATGAACAATAACTGACAAGTCCAGATATTGATATTGACGTTAACTTGGAGGCTTCATGATTGTGGCAGAACAAAATATGTAAACTCATATTTTCATTGTTTGTCACTGTGTATACTTTGAAAGGGTCAACTGGATCGTCAGGTGAAACTGGAGCAACAGGGCCCTCTGGAATTTCAGGCAAGTATTGTATTTGTTTTTTGCTTTAAACTCAGTTTTTCACAGTGTGTGTATATATCATCTAGCCAACTTTATGACATTAACAGAACTTGAAAATATGTGGAGATTGATGCATATTCAAGTTGCTGATCATCACAAAAATCGCAGTATATAATTGTGTAGGAAGTGTTTTAATGAATACATTGATTCTTTCAGAAACTTAAAGTAACACTTTTCACCATATATTTTTTGATCGGTTAGGTGTTACTTGAAAAATATGCCATACGGTACCGATGTTAGCTTCAGCAGTCTTTATAATACCACATTGGACTTTCAGATTGATTCCGTATTCAATGGTCATCACACATCCACACAAGGTAGCTCAATGATTAAACCATGTTAAAAATCATAATGGCCTGGGAGGATTGTGTCACTGAGTTTAGATTTCATTCCTGCATGCATGGTTTTATTTGAAGTGGCATTGTAAACCTTTTAACCCTTTGCTCTCATATAAGGTCTAATGTTTCAATAACGTTTAGTATATGTCCTCTGCGAACATAATGCTTAAGGTTTTTATAATATGCTGGTAAATAAAAAAAAAGTGTTTCTCTAGCTATATGCCCTATTACAGTCACATGACTTGCATATGTTACAGACGTTGACGAATGCCTTACAAGCAATGGTGGATGCAGTCATAGCTGTGTTAACACACATGAGGGTTATTACTGTACCTGCAACACAGGGTATGAATTGGTGGATCCCAATGTGGACTGTTCCGGTAGGTGTGGTCCTTTATTGTCTCGACAGCATAGATTGTTGGCGAGACTATGCACTCACTTTCCGAACGTACGGATGTCTGTTCGTCCGGCCGGCCGTCAAAAAAAAAAAAAAAAAAAAAAACTTTGGAGTGGCATTATTTCACTAAGTACACTGGGTAGGGCTTTCATGCGTGGGTAAATGATTGAAAGTGATGGTCACTTCAGATTTGTACAATCACTGTCATGGTTCATTGGTTACGTCCGTCTGTCAGTCCATCCGTCCGACAACAAAAAACTTCTGAGTGGCAATATTTCACTAACTGCACTGGATAGGGCTTTCATACTTGGGTAAATGATTGATAGTGATGGTCACTACAGATTCGTACCATCACTGTCATACTTCATTGGTTACATCATGCTTGAATGGGCATTGTAGAAAAAACTTCGGAGTGATATTATTTCACTAACCACTCTGGGTAGGGCTTTCATAGTTGGATAAATGCTTGATAGTGATGGTCACTACAAGTTTGTACCATCACTGCCATACTTCATTGGTTACACCATGCTTGAATGAACATTGTAAACAAAACTTCAGAGTGGCATTATTTCACTAACTACACTGGGTAGGGCTTTCATACTTGGGTAAATGATTGATAGTGATGGTCACTACAGATTTGTACCATCATTGTCACGCTTTATTGGTTACATCATGCTTGAATGAGCATTGTGGAAAAACTTCGGAGTGGCTTGAATTATGCTGTCGAGACATTCACGCCTCCCCCACTTTGCGGGGCATGGCTCTAGTCTTCTAATTGTTGTCAAGTTGATATTATGGTTTATGTTAGGTAAGGTTCATCATCAATAGCAAAAACAACTTATATTTGGTGTACTTGCATGCGAAATGACTGTTCAGTGTACACACACGTAGTTTTCTACAACATACGTCATACCATATTTACTCTTAATTCTTTCAGTGCTAATCTCATCTAAAGTCGATCTACTAACGTCAAACTGGTCTGAGTTATCATTAGGTTCCCAGATTCGTATTCCTTGTAAAAGGACGTTTTATTCAAGTACCAGGATGCCTGTAGTTCCAGGGAGAATCGCCCAGGTCAACAGCTTTTCTCGGCACGCATCGGGTGCATTGCACAGAAAAGCTGTTGATTCAGCCCAAAATTTGGCACTTAAAGAGTTAAAGCACCAAATATTGGTCGGTATTGTTAATGGAATTGAATTACTTAGGTATCTTTGGCTGATTTTTTTTAATTCCATGAATGCAAACTAACGCTATTGACAAAAATATAAAAATAAGAACACAGAGCAATTACTGCAGCTGCAGGCAAACATCACATACATGAAGTTAAAATGTCTCATAGAGGACAATTAAGACACGCATGCTCAATGAATTTTACTTCTTTTTGCAGCTGGCACGATCTCCTGCATGTTTACACTGAGTGGATACATGTGTACTTGTGACATATCATCAACTTTGACACCAATGAATGGCACAAGTTGTACTGGTAAGCTACTGTTCTTTAAACACAATTATGCAATTAGTTTAGTTTAAACATATTTATTTCAAACTGGATTGCCCAATAGTACAAAGAGTGTTACTAATCAAATTGGTATTTGATAAAATACATCACTGAAAATATCTCATGATGCTAACGAAAAAATGAAAATGCTGAAACTTGCATTAATTTAAAAACCATTGAAAAAATGCAATATAAATGTGACACATGGCAAATATTATACTATTAGCATCATGCTTTTATTATATAAAAACCCTTAATGTGAAAAAATGTTATATGCTAATTGAGATGTTGTGTTGAAAGCTATAAATTAAAAAATGACTAAAGTTTATACAATAAATACACTATGCTATGGGGGTTTTGTCACATTTTCACTCAAAACTTGAACTGTTGGTAATTTTCATGTGCATGCAGACTTGTGTGTCATAGTGGTGGTGGATTTAAGTTCAAGTTTTCCTAAAAGCAATGCAGCAACGGGGATATCCTATATCTTGGATTATTTCTTGGTCTTGAAATTCCATAGAAAATAATTATTGAAGAGAAAGACACTAAATTGTTGCATTAAGTTAAACAACTTGTTGGAAAAGATAATCTTCATAAGGAATACATGTGTAGAATGTCTACAGATTTATCATTCTGCAACAAAGAAAAAATGTCTTAAGTTGTGCACATGAGGTTTGTATGAATTCGAGTTGTCCTTTTGAAGTTCTCCTGAGAAGATGAGAAGAGTTTACAGTTGGGCCCCCTTAATTTTTAATAGCCGTTTTGACGTATGTGTTACTGAGATGGAAGATTTTCACTTCATTGGGAAAATTAGTTCCAATCATTTTTTTTCATATCCCTAAACAAAGAATGGGAACTTACAGGTTGCAAAGTTTCAGAAAATTTCAATTTCATTATCTACATTTAACTGGTTAATTTGGTGTAAATACAGTTGAGCCTACAACTTTACCACAACTTTCCATCTGGTCAGATCCAAACTTTTACAATATAAAGGTAAAATAGTGTGAAGAGTTTTTTTTTCTCAAAGATTCTCATAGTCCTCATTCTTTACTTTACAATAAAGATGACACTGAGGTAGCTTCAAAATTGCTTTTACACACCTAATAAGTGCGACAAGTTTGAGGATCGCAGCATTTATTAAGGTTTACGTGTAAAGTGAAACAAACAGGTAAGTGTCTGCAAAACTAGAATGGACATTTGGGTTGTTCATGTTGATGTGTCATAATCACCGTGTATCAGAGGATAGTTAACCATGTTAATTAATAACTAGTTTTACTACCATGTTAGTTTCTTGTGTTTTCGGTTCTTGTTTTCAGATTGCTGGATGTTTGTAAAAATTTTTTCTCCAGTCGATGGGACCTAATTATAGCTCATTCATACTTTTAATTGCTAAGCATTCCTCCTATTGTATGGCATATTATACATTAATGAATGTTTCTTTATCAATTCCTTGTCTTTACCTTTCGTATTTACTCAACCATAGCTGTGTGATCATAACAAAGAAATTCTTTCTTTTCTATACTTGTAATTTTTCACTTGTGAAAATGAGAAAGCTGTAAATAATGTGCCACTATGTTCCTTACCATCACATGTAACTTCTTGTATAGTCCCTGTCTTTCAAATCAACTGCTAGATATTTCTGTGTATGCATGTACATCCGTATATCTATGAATTACATAATTCACATTCATAAAGACATTTAAAGTACATGTATGGCAATCTTTTTTGTTACACTCTGCAGATACCAATGAGTGCAACAACCACAATGGACAGTGTGAACAAACATGTACCAACACTGAGGGGTCTTATACTTGTAGTTGTAGCAGTGCGTACACAAAAGGCAATGACAACCACGAGTGTGTAGGTGAGTCACTGTTAAAAACACTTAGAATGTACACTGCTGTGTCGCATTAGGCACAAGCACATAACATTTAATATTGAGTATGCAGGTAAATGGAGCTTACAGTAAGTACACATGGAATACTGAGTATGCAGGTAAATAAAGCTTAGGGTCAGTACATATTGAATATTGAGTATGCAGGTAAATAAAGCTAACAGTAAGTACACATTGAATACTGAGTATATATATGCAGGTAAATAAAGCTAACAGTAAGAACATTTTAAATATTAAGAATGCAGGCAAATAAAGCTTAGGGTAAGGACACATTGAATATTGAGTATACAGGTAAATGGAGCTTAGATAATTACACATTGAATATTGAGTATGCAGGTAAATAAAGTTTACAGTAAGTACACATTGAATATTGAGTATGCAGGTAAATAAAGCTTACAGTTAGCACATGTTGAATACTGAGTATGCAGGAAATGAAGCTTCGAATAAGTACACTTGAACTTATGGTGGCGGAAATCTATGCAGTGGTTTCTTGTAATCAGGAATGTTTGGGATCACAACAGTAAAAATTATTGTACTCATGGTACAGTAAAACCTGTCTTCAAAGATCAACCCTTGAGATAACTATATGCTGGCCTCTCCAGACAAGGGGTCTTTCATAGGAGGTATAAATAAGATGAAAAGTACTAAACAAAGCATACTAAAAAGGTAGTCTTTCAAGACAGGTGTAGGTATCTTACTGAAGTGGTCTCTCAAGCCAGGTACCACTGTACTACATTTTATGCACTGGCTGCCAGCATGCAGTTTTGGGGTTGGTGACAGTATACATGTAGATACCCATAGCAAGCTGTGGAATTTTAAAAACATACCCAGTTATTGTATGACATTGAGATGCAGCAGTTGTGATAAAAGCATTGAATGGAAAACTTTACAAGTTAGAAACATGTAGCAAGAAAGACACTCTTTGTACATATAAACAGTGCAAACATATTTTTAAAACTACTTTTCACCAACACATTATTTTCAGGCGTTCTGTTTTATTTTCAGATGTGAATGAATGCACAGTGTCTCCCCCCTGTGCCGAAGGTTCTCTGTGCATCAATACATTTGGCAGTTACCACTGTCTCTCTGTTGACATTTCCCTTCTGGAGTCGGGTATGTATGATCAAAAGTATCGAATGCTCATATACAGTATTGCAAACATTCAACCTTAAATGATTGGCTGGTTTGAATATGAATCAGCAACTTCCCTATGCACAGGTTTACCACCCAAAATGCTTAAAGGAAACTGATGTTGACGTTGCATATTCTTATTGTGTATCTCACCCACAGCTGTCACTCAAAATGTTTTCTGCCAGTGGCAGTGGGAATGATTAGGAAAGTTAGAAGAAAAGCTGAAATAGACAATATTTAATTGATATTCTGGCATATTAGAGCAATTTGAGTGCAAAACAGCATCCCAATTGACACAAATTTTTATTGTTGTTCATTTTGTCAAAAGAATCACATGCAGCATGACCAAGAGTAGAGCTTGGGGTACCATACATAAAACAAAAGGACTGTAAAAGTTCTGTGCTCACCTGATATTGCATGCCCAAATTGGCAGTTGCATGCTAGCATAAAGGATGCTGCATGAGTATGTGTATATGTATATGGTGAAACAACATTGACATTGTTATCCTCAGTGGTACAACGTAACTTGTTTTTACAGGAGACCATCATGAAGTGCAATATCCAAGCCCTGGTTCAAATAGCTCTTTGGGTATAATCTAGAAATGAAAGTGGATATAGTTGCCTCATGACCTTATGATTTAAAGCAAGATCATCCAAATGCAGTTCCCACAGCAGACCTATCAAGTATTATCATGATATCCAGTATCAAACTCCAAACTCAAAAAGCTATCAGTGAACAGTAAAATTCACTATCATGACCTTATGTACTTTTGATACATATGATGCCAGTTCCACTTAATATCGGCAGTGGTGTCACCATGACTCCAAACTTTGTAGACTTTTGTCTGTACAATATTGCTGTGCTGCTACATTGATAAAGGTGCACAAGTTCAGATGCAATACCAATAACAAAAATAAAATAGTTTCCTGATATGTATTCCTTCTGTGACCTTGAGAAAATAGGTCAAAGTCATCCACATTTTGCAATATCAAACTTCCATATGTGATACACATTTGTGATACATTTCACATTGATAGTCTTCTTATTTCTCAAAATGTAGAATTAAGCATCCTTTGCTATGTCGAGTTCATTCAAAATTTGACCATTTGCCCAATGCATATTTGGTGTAAATTTAGAAGTATCATCTAAATTCATAATCATAATTGACCTTATGTACTTTTGGTACATATGATGCCAGTTCCACTTAATATCGGCAGTGGTGTCACCATGACTCCAAACTTTGTAGACTTTTGTCTGTACAATATTGCTGTGCTGCTACATTGATAAAGGTGCACAAGTTCAGATGCAATACCAATAACAAAAATAAAATAGTTTCCTGATATGTATTCCTTCTGTGACCTTGAGAAAATAGGTCAAAGTCATCCACATTTTGCAATATCAAACTTCCATATGTGATACACATTTGTGATACATTTCACATTGATAGTCTTCTTATTTCTCAAAATGTAGAATTAAGCATCCTTTGCTATGTCGAGTTCATTCAAAATTTGACCATTTGCCCAATGCATATTTGTTGTAAATTTAGAAGTATCATCTAAATTCATAATCATAATTTACCCTTTAGACTTTTAATGCTAGTTCCACTTCATATCACCAGTGGTGCCACATGACTCCATGTCATAGAGTTTGTCTGTATAATGTTTCTGTAATAGTATATTAATAAGTGTGTACAAGTTCAGACATAATGACCACAACACAAAATCACTTAAAACTCTGCACAGAATTAAAAACTCTGTAACTAGAGTGTTTGAAACTCTCTGCAGTCTATGTTACCCTCCCTGAAGTCAGTTTAAAACTCTCTGCAGTGAACCAAAAACTCTCTGCACAGTGTTTAAAACTTGCTTCAGAGCATTTCAAGCACTGTGCAATCCATTTCATTCCTAAATACACTGTAGAATATTTCAAACCCTCTGAAGTCTATTTTAAGCACTCTACAGTGAATTAAAAACTCTGTGCAGACTACTTAAAACTCTGTAAAGAGAATTTAAAAGTCTCTGCACAGAATTGAAACTCTCCATGGTGTATTTAAAGCTCTAGGCATTTATGAATGGGACTGCACATAGTTTTGAATACACTGCAGAGAGTTTTAAGTAGTCTGCAGAGAGCTTGAATTCACTGCAGAGAGATTTAAGTATACGTCAGGGTTTTAATCAGATTGCAGTGTAGCTGTAAATAAACAGACTGCATTGAGTTTTAAATACACTGCATGGAATTTGAAATTGTCTGCCGAGAATGAAAGACTCTCAGCAGGAGAATTAAAAACTTGTTGTGCTGTAATTTAAACTATCCACAGTGAAATGAAAACTCTGCAGTCTAATTATGAATATTTGCATGTTTGGCTTGCCATACTCCCCTGCCACCTCGTAGGTGTCAGAAAAGAAAGATCCTGTGATTTTCAAAGTTCAAAGTAGCAATTAAAAAGGCCAATAAAGGAATTATTTCAAAACAACTGCAACTGCAAGAAAGTTTATGATAGGAGTGAAAAAAAAACATTTATTTTCCATGTGCACAAAGAAACCAGATTGTGATCACGAAGACCTTCAATTCTTATCACTCATGTTATGAAGCCAAGTCAACAGCACCCCTTGGTAGGCCTACTCTGAGAGTCGAACGAGGAAAGGTCAACAAAGATCATGTAGGTCTAATTCTAGAGGTATTCCCTTCAATAGGTTTTGTGAAAGGGTAAAATGACAAATAAAGCAGATGGAATTTGAAAATTGTAACTACCAGATGCTGTGTATATCAGCCACTTTGTGTTGCAAAGTGTTATTTTTCTACCAATGTGCCCCCTGACGTCTTTCAATCTTTGACATATTTACAATGTGCTCATTATCACAACAAATTGCAGAGCATCTCATCAGGCACCACTGAATTGTTCTTTGCTGAGGACCTCTTGTCAGACTTTTGTTGGTCAGGCTTTCCTGTCAAGAATCCTGACTGCTAATCCAGACATGTGCACACAAAAATTACAGTCTCTCTTTCATGGTTCACATATGTCGAATGATAAATACTGCCCCCCCCCCCCCCCCCATCATGGAATCATGTTCTATCAACTTCCTGCATCATGGACTGGGCACTTAAGAAATAAAACTGCCTCTTGGAAATTTGTTGACAGGGCCATATTCTGGGTGGAAAGAGTTGATCCCTTTTCATTCAGAGCTGAATCATTGATAATCTTGATCTCAAGTGTTCTTCATTATGACTGTACTATGAATTATAGGTGCCATTTCCAATTGATGCAAAAATTATAAAATAGGCCTACAATAAAGATGCCAACCATCTGATTTCTCAGAAGCCAGACCTTGTCAGAAATATGTTTGAAAACTGATGTATCAAGTTGGCTCACATATATCATATACTTTGTGGTTGTCTTGTTGCAGATGTGAGTAATGACCCAGATGTACTGGCACTCAGCAGTCACATCAATGATTACATCAAGGTTAAGGGAACAACAGCATCCTTGAGGACAGCTGTGACAGCTATGATAGTGTTAGGCTGCCTCATGGCCCTTGCAATAGTAGCCATTGTTGCATTGGTTTACCGACTGTGGCGTAAAACTTCAACAACAATAAACAGAATGAATAAACTCCAGAGCAGCCAAGGCTCAGCATTCACTACAGATTCTCAAACTTCAAATCAGGAGAACTCTGACAACATCAGCATTCACTCGTTGGCGTCGAACACACTGGACTATACATTCTTCAGACCAGATCATGCCCACAGAGATGGAGAACATGACATGGAAGCAGCCAGAGATGGTGATGACATTGAGAATGCAATGCCAATTCCACAATCGGACTACAACGTAATCAACGAAAATTCCCAGGCAGTCTCAGGCGGGGATGCAGATAATCTTGGTCCTGCAGGGATAGATCCCCGGATGTACCGGGATGAGGATGACACAGCGGGATGGGATGGCAGTACTTACAGTAACAGTCCTGTGTTACGTAAGAACTTAAGAGGACAGCTTCAAAATTTTCAAATTTGATGAATAGAAAAAAATGTGCAAGGATATAAAACATTTTATGTGATAGCTCATTGTGTAGTTTCTTGATATGACAGTAAAATTGTACCTGGGTGTTCATTTAGATACTCCATCAGTATCAGTCTCAAGACACTACACTCACTGTATGTACCACAGTGCTGCTGGTAGTAACGCACAGTAACCAGCAGCAGTATACACATGCTCAGGGACATACTGACCACCATATAAGTCTCTTCACAAGCAGCAGATGCATGTGACTTTAAAAATAAATTGACGTGTGTCCCCAAAATTGTGGCCTCATATTGCAGGTACTGCATTGTACACTTGAATTAGTATCTCCAACTCTCAACATTTGTAAAGATATTTGCCTTGTCAACATATTACGCATGTTTATCAAAGTTAAGATTTATCTATTTTTGTTAAGTGCCTGTATATCCATAGAACAATGAAAAAGAAAATCTCCATGCAGAACATTATACATCGTGAGTCAACAGTCTTCTGGGCACTGTATAGGCACATGTGCCCAGAGTGCACCGGGAAACTTGTTTAACGGTGTACCAAAAGCTGATAATACGTGCCAGATATACACAGGCTACATACCAGCCCGGGCATTTGTTGTGGCATTTCATTATCACCTCTTCAGATTCACAGGTCAACGCGGTTCATTAACCAACATGTACAGCTTTGAGGCTTGAATCACTTTGAGCACTTACACCAGGATAATGAATATCAAAATTTGACAGATCATTTGATGCATATCTTTCACTCAAAATTACGAAAATCTGAAAGCACAATTTTTTATTTTTTATTTTGTTACCCAATTTACACACACACACATATATAAAATATATATGTATGTATATGTATATTTATATATATTTAAAATAGTGAATTCTTGTAATTATATTTCTGACAGCCTAACAGTACACGTGGTACTATATTGTGTGTCATTTTACAAATGATATACAGTTGTGAGATATTTTGCAAGCTTCCAACTCTACATTAAGATATCTATTGATACGTTTTTGTCTATACATTTACATACTTTACATAATTTAGTAACCGACAATATATATATAGTTACAATGTAGTAACAAAAACAATATACGCAAATCTATTTTGGTGACACATGTATCATATTATATTTAACTGGCATAATTTACATTCTGTTAATTGTACATCATAATGACATACCGGACAGTGACTGATAGTTTAGCCGAAATGTTGTCATAAAGTTTGTTGCTATTGTTGTCTTGTCTATCGCTTCGTTCGTGTGTTCTATTTGTTATGGCGCAAACTTTACCCCATTTGTCTTTTATCAGGTAGAGAAAATGTCTCAGTGCATTTCAGTCATTTGCATGTTTTGTGATTGTGATTGGTATATATGTTATAGTGACATGTGGCTTGTTCACAAAAATACACAAAACATCTCATATGATTAAGAAAAGTTTCATCATGAGCCAGTCAACAAAATTTGTGGATTCAGTTGTGCCCTTCCATGATGTTTGTTGTTGATTTGAGGGTTTGGGTGGGGTGGGGCAGGTTGGGGATATTTGTTTAAAGGACTGTCAAGCAGGACTAACTTGTTACATACCTGCACTGTGCTACATATAATGTATCATCAGTTATCTGTATGCATAATTATTGTATGATTGTCTGGTATTGTTGAAGTTGTGGATGAAACTTGTATGCTCATATTTATCATAGCATGAAGTGTATCACATAGGTTATACATGATGACAATAAATCACAATCTGGAATGACAGTGCATGTTTTTCTTTCATTATTATTTATGTTCTTTAAATGTGGCATTAATTTTAAAAACTGATTGCTCAAAGTTCTATGTTACAGCATGTAAATATTGATCTTTGGTAACAGAATAGACTTGATGCAAATTTAGACATTTAGGAGTCTTTTAACGTTCAGACGCACATGATGCAAAAGTATCATATAACTCCGATATCATATTGTATATTACCTGTATACCTGGATTGCTTCCTGAGCAAATTAGAGTCAACTTTTCGCACTCAACCTAAAGCGAAAACACGGATAACTTTGGTGTATTTTGAAACTAAAATTGAATTATCATGGCTGCATAAAAATTGAGAAGTTTACAATCCTCGTGGTCAGTTCAAATTACAAAACTCTTTATGTGTCAGTAAATGGAATATTCAAAATCCAAAGATACGTTTCCAAAGCCAAGTTTCAACACCCAGAAATACAGTAAGACAATTTAATGGAAATGGCGCTTTTATTAATGGTAAAACGTATTCATTTGCACATCACTAAGCACACTGAGGACCAATGGCTATGCCTTTTTTTCTACTCTTTATACAATGTAGAAAGTGGCGAGAAATCAAAATATTATCCCACATGATATATGCCTCGCTGGTGACATGGTAAAGCAATGACCTTGACTAAAGTCGATGAAAATAGCCTTTATCATTATCCTATGATTTTGCACATTTCATATTTTTGGGGCAACTGCATGCTTGCTTATTCAGTAACAGTCCTGTACGGCTGAAAACCAGCATATGATTTCAATTGGTTTCTGTTGGTTCGAACATATCTTAAAGGATCAAAAAACAGTGTTGCCCAATATGTAAACCCCTCTTCACTGCTTTCATCTGGTGAGAATATTAAAAATGGATAAATTCAACATTTTATTTTCCACTAGATTGCTCTTCTTCCATATGTAGCTATAGCGTAAAACAAGCAGCAGAAGGCTTGCATGGTATCTCAGTTTCGTGTCAATTTGGTGTGTGTTTTGTAAAGCGAGATGAAAGACGCGGGAAATTTGAAATGGGTTCATATATACTTCTGATCGGATACGTGAATGCACAAATTTTAATGATACAGGGTTACCTTAATTATGAAAATATAAGCATATGCGAACGGAACACATAACTTTCCTGGATGTTGATACCCTACCGTACTTTTTTAGGTTGGGGTGTGGAGCTCAAGTTTTTCAGAATGACCCCTCATTAGGGCTCCCATCCTACCAAATAATGGATCTTCATTAGGACTGCCAACACCGCCATCTAACAGCAACTTATTCACAGGTGACACACTCACTTGTGAAATTTCATTAGAAACAGCGCGTCAATCACTTTCACAGCATGCGCCCTGTTCACGGGGCTGGAGCGTAAATCATCTGGTCTTGATTAGGTCTCTTTGATTTTATCAGTGACCTTGGTTAGGGTCTCAGAAAAATTAATGGACCTTCGTTATTGAAATCCTGGGAAAATTGATATCTTTGTTAGGGAAAGTACCGCCGAAAAGGCACCCTTCAGAGCGGCACATCCCCATTACGCTCGGTATAGGGAGTAGCCGCCCCCCCCCCCCCCCCCGCGTTCATACCTCGAGCTTTATATGTTTTTGCGCTTGTTGCACAAAACATTCTAATTGTGAACGGCAAATTTTGACTGTTGCTGCTCCTTGTGTACATATGAGTCACGGCACAAAGAGAACTGGCATTCATTCCCAGAAGAGTGAATTGCTTCTTTTCAGCTTGATTACCTTTTCAGCCCGCTGAATTTATTTTATGGTCCTCTGTCCAATCGTAGTCCATCAGTAATGACACGTTTTATTTTACTTCTACCTCAAAACCACCCGCTTCAAATTTTGTGTGGATCTAACTTGGATATGCTTCAAATATATGGGAACATATCTGAAGATCCCTAGACCTAATATGTTTAACTGATGAGGCTGCAATTTATGTCATGGATTATTATGTTTTTTTTCCTGCTATTTTTCAACTTCTCCAAAGCCGTCGCGTAGGTTTTGCTGGAATTTGGCAGAAATGTGCCTTGTGAGGGCCAAACAAAGTTAATCAATAGATGGTGTTGCTATGGATCCTTGACTTTAAAGAAACTTTTTGAAACTTATGTGAGAATTTAGTAATAACAGCCACCTGAACAATTTCTGCGACCTCAAATCTTGCCATATGACGTCGGTTACAAACTGGCTACAGTTGACAAATACCAATTTGATGGTTAATAATTACAAAAAGGAAGTGCATACCATGTGCAATGATGTAGAATGATGGAAACCATGAAAGTTTATAAATGAAAAATCCGACAGAAAGAGACTGCACCAAATCAAGAGTTGCTCAAGCTTAATCATATGTATGTATGTATATATATATATATATATATATATATATATATATATATATATATATATATATATATATATATATATATATATGTAGGAGCCAAGAGAGGAGGGACAACTTGCGATTTGTGCTGGGACTATCCATTTTGCGCTCTGTACTCTTTGTACATGAACTTAATTTTGTCTTTCGTACATCGGTCGCCATACTCACAAAGAATTTGATATGATCCTAACTTTAATCCCGAAATTAAAATTAAAGTAGTTTGGGCCGTAAAGTACTTAAAGTGAAATGGCCATGCCCCGGTAAAAGCAGCCTACTATCCCCTTTCTGGCCAAATAAAGTAAAAACTAGGAAAGATGATTTGCTGCATAGCAAATCAGTGTGTGTGTCTTCAAAGCATATTGGTGTGATAATGTACAACTATTCCCTGACACAGGAGTAGAAGTTGGAATGGCATCTCTATCTATTAGAGCTTTGAAGTTATTTGAGATTTAAAATTTTTAATGGTGCTATTTAGCATAATTTAAATTGCTACAACTTTTATTTTAAATTCTTTAGGTGCGCAATGGTCAACAACCCCATAGTAGAAGTTGCAATGACATCTCTACCTATTATAGTGTTGAAGATATTCAAGATTGAAAATTTCGAATACTGCTAATTAGCATAATTTAAATTGCTACAACTTTTGTTTTAGATTCATTACATGTGCAATGGTCAATAACCTCCTAGTATAAGTTAAAATGACGTCTCTATCTATTATAGTTTTGAAGATATTCAAGTTTTAAAATTTCAAATGCTGCTAATTAGCATAATTTAAATTGCTACAACTCTTGTTTTAAATTCATTAGATGCGCAATGGTCAATAACCCCCTAGTAGAAGTTGGAATGACATCTCTATCTATTATACTTTTGAAGATATCCAAGATTTAAAATTTCAAATGCCCCAAATATGCATAATTTTAAACATCTTCATTCCTATGTATAAAATGGTCTAACTCCTTGTATGGAGGTACAATCATGCCAAGTTTGGAGTTTCTATGTATAATAGTGTTCTAGAAAAGTGTCGGACAAATGTGCTGGTAAAGAAGAAAGAAAGAAAGAAAGAAAGAAAGAAAGAAAGAAAGAAAGAAAGAAAGAAAGAAAGAAAGAAAGAAAGAAAGAAAGAAAGAAAGAAAGAATTTCAGGAAAAACAAAAAAGTGTGTGTTGACACACACACACTTTAATGATTCATGTAAACATATGCAAAGTACATATTTTTGGAAAGATCATGATCTAAAGATTACAAACAACCTAAAATCACGATCCTTTGATATAAGTTGGTGTATAAACAACGATTTCTTTGATTTCCAAATACAATGTAACATTCCAATGTGGAAATAACTACATAATGGTTTTCTAAAACTGCAAATTGTTTCACAGTTACTGGCCACATATGTGGCTACAAAATCGTCCTGTAGATTTTTTAACACTGTAACTGCTTTGCAGTTATAGGGCCTAAATGTTCCTGCTACCAGGGTTCCTAAAGTTTAACTCTCCATAATTCCAAAACAAACACCGTTTTTAAGAATCTATGGGACGCCTTTTTAGCCACTTATGTTGGGAGTAATCCTGTGAAAACAGATTAAAGTTTGGTTAAACTAGCAAGAAGTTTGCATTTGTATAACCATGTTTCATTGAAATTAAAGATAAAAGAAATGGTTGTTTATAAAACACGTAGAACAAAATGGTCATGGTGATTGTGTATTCCCCAACTGCTGGTCATAACCTTTTCAAAAATGTATACTTTGCATATGTTTACATGAACACTTTTCGCTTTATTTGGCCAGAAAAGGGATAATTGGCTGATTTTACCGGGGCATGGGCATCTCACCTTAATCCTTGGCTCAATGTTTGATAAAAACCTTTGATGGTATTGCTAATATATGCCCTTGGCTACAATATGAACTTACGGATTTACAAGTTTGTTGAAATCAATCTTAGTTTGATCCAGTATTTAATCTTCTGATCAAGGATTAAAATCTGGATTCAATCAAGATTGATTTAATAGATGGAAAATTTAATTCCAAAGTTGATATCACAGTGGAGAACATAGAATAAGTAATCCTGCAAGTTTAGATCAAACATTAGGGCAAGGATTTAGTAGTTCAATGCCCAAAGGCACATTAACTTTCATTTTAGGATTAAATTCATGATCAGATTAAACTCTTCATGAATACGGCCTTGGATGTTTATATTAAACACATCCACAATGATATTTATCATGCATATCTACTGCATGATACCACCATTTACAATGTTAACTCCCCACTCAAAGAAAACAAACACAACCTGCTTTGGGACAAAATCTTTATTGGAGTATTGCCCTTGGCTGCCACTGTTGCTGCGACAGTGTAGCCTTCCAAGGGGAACTTGGGAAATCCGGAGAATTGAAAGTCCCTATAAGACTTCACTGCTTGACATGTAAGGCATTTTGTTTCAAGTAAGGATCAATACCCAAAGTCTGCAGTACATGTCCTCTGAATGGGACAGTTTGATAATGCATCCTGTGTCAGGTTGAGATTGGACATCAGGAAATTTACTATAAGCCCTAAGTTTACGCAAATAATTAATATCAGGACTGAATCCCATTTCAGGATAGACTGATAATGCTCTCAGCAGCCAGTCATTCAGGTAAATGTGCAAACGTCTGCCTCTGCAATGTGAACAATTCACGATTACTCACATGACTCTGGACAAAATCAGAGAGGCCAGAGCTAGGTTGAACGGAAGAGCTCAAAACTAGCAAGTCACTCCGTTTACCACAAAACGGAGATACTTCTGGCACCTTCCCACTATTGCAATATGAAAATATGTGTCCTTCAGGCCGATGGATGTGGACCAATTGCCTTGCCTCATCGACGTGGCTATGGAGACCAGGGTCTCCATCTTGAACTTGTTGATGACAAGGTACTTGTTCAAAACTTTCAAGTCCATGACAGGAAGCTAAGCCACAGTCCTTCTTCGGGACAAAAACAACTGACTGTAATATCCTGGTGAATGTGGATTACTATTTCAATGGCCCTTTAGGACAAAAGTTTGTCCACTACTTTCTGTAACCTGCAAGCCAACAACCTGTTCCTTTTTGCTGAAAGGATATGGGAAAGTTTCATAATGGTTGAGATTCTGAAACTATAAAAGTAAAAGCATAACCTCCACTTACCACACTTAAAAGGTAGGGGTCATCGGTGTATTGGCACCATCTGTGGGAGTAAGTTAAGAGACTCTTCCACCAACCGCCTTTACGTTGGACTCCTCCTCCCCTTCACCGTCAGGCTCGGCTGGTGGTAGATGAAGAGGCACAGGCAGCTCCTAGACCACGTTCACCACCCCTGCCACCGTGGTTCTGACTTCGACCTCTCCCAGAGAAATGAGTGGAACTGACCCCACTGCTCCAGGTGTTTTTACTTTGGGTGTGGGCCTATTTGGAACTAGCGGCAAGTTTGATTAAAGCCGGCTGAGTCCTCAGGGCTGACTCATTCCTGGCCTCCTCTGTTGCTCTCATTTGGTCTTTGTCAAATAGGCTGTGGGAGTTGGGACTGATAGGACTAGTGTGTAGCTGCTGTGCCAAGTGCTGGCTAAGGTAAGTGGTCCACAAGTGGATGGCCCATTGTAATACAATCATTTTAGTCTGTTGGCATATAACATTTTCCAAGGAAAACTGCAATGATCTCACCTTAGACATTTCCAGCTGCTGTGCAAACAGTAGAAATGGCAACGTGTTGGTGGTAAGTCCACACAGCTTGCCAGTTTTGACATGATCCCAGACAAGGCCACAGTCTCCACATCTGAAGCGTACCTTGTCTGAACAGTAATAGGGCTGTCTTGAATACACCCCTGCAAGACCCTTTCATCAACAAAAATCCCTTTGTTGCCATGCAGGCTTCTTCTGATTGAAGGTGACCTGGAGGTATGATACCGTACTTCCTCGGGTACATTGCAAGTCCTTGGGATTTTATTCAGTCGTGGCAGGAGGTTCACGTGTTGAACCTGAACACTATATTAGTGTAAACATTCCAGTTCCCTGCCTTGTGATTGAATTTGTTCAGCCACATATGCACAGAATGGTATGGTTACTTTATTTACAGGCAATGCAAGTGACATGAGCTTTGGTTGCTCTATTTTTTAGCTTTTTAGGTGACCCCAGCCTTTGCTGCACAAAGTGATCAACAATCAAGGTGGTGTTCTGATGGTAAATAGCTTCATTGGACAACTCCCACTCCTCATCTTTGGTGTCAGAGTCAGGGCTGGACTTCCTCTTTCTAGAAAGTTGTGACACCGTGGTCAAGTGAGCTAACAACTGCTCTGTGTTCTCCTCCCCAAAACTGTTTTTTGGGCAGTCACTAATATCCCAGGTAAAAAACATTGCAGAAATATCTAGTGTTGCAGGCCTCTGATGTATGAGCTCTAAGTGCTCAGAAGCCATCCTGGAATAACGTTCTTCCTTTCTTTCCTCATCTGAAGAAAAGTCATTAGAGGGTATATCCAAGACAGACAAAAATGACTTCTCCACATTTGCCTCCAAAGAAAGCATCTCACCCTCTTTGGACTGGATGATATGTTCTTTAAGCTGTTGTTCCTCAGGGGTCAGGCCCATATTGTCCAGGTTGGGCTGGACAAAGAGCTGAGGGCCTGGCCTCAGAAGGACATATCACTGTCAGTTTAGCTTGTCCCAACATGGTAGCTGACGGTGGCCCCATTGGTAAAGGCTGAATTGTGAGCATGGCAGGTAATGGGGAAAAGGGGTGGCACGCCCAAGCTTACACCAATTGCTTGCCTGTTTGTATCACTCCTTCGGGAAACACCTGTGCGCTGGAGGGAATACATACTGTTAATGGTTTCAGATGGAGCTGCTCTGTCGCCCTCCCAGACACTCTTGCATGCTTGAACTGAAGTTCGTGATGCAAGTCCTGTCTCAGTTGTTTAAAAATAGAAGACTGTACCTGCTTATGCCTCCCAACATACACTGTAGACTGTACTACGGGGCTTTGCAGGGCCACGGGCCTCTGTGGGTCAGTAACTGGCAGCAGTGATGTTACAATACAACGTCAGCCATCTAGAAGTCGAGGAGTATGGGGAACGGCTCCATGACAGACTCCTATGATGTTTACGCTTGTGCTTCCATTGATGTGGGGACGTTGAGTGCCGTGCAGAGCTGTGTGACCTTAACCTTGGTGCAGTGCTGTCCCTTATAGTACTCTCTGGGACCGTAGTTGATGGTGCCTGCCAGGCTGACAATGCGGCCACAAATGTCTGGATCATACTAGGTAACAAAAGTTTACATTTATCCTGTAAAAAGGCTTCCACTGTCAAACAGTATTGCACTGGGTTGTACAGGAACTGTGGGTCCGGTCCCATATGGTATCATTGCAGGGCCAGGTGTTAACACTGTTGCCTGCTGTGGTGTGGAAAAGTCCTGAACAACACTAACCTGTGTGGATGGGATTAATGACTGCTCCGGTGGTTGTGAAACAAAAGGCGATCGATATCGTATGGACATATGACACACGGGGCAACATCGTGAATGGGGAGAGGGCAGGTTGAAGAGGTGTAAAAGTTGTCTGGCATGCTCTATGGCAAAGGGCCCGTTTTCGCATAGTCTTGACATCAGCACAACACACTTTCTCCCACACTTGTGATGACAATCACCTGCACACATCACAGGTATTCCTTTTGCTGCATTTATGTCTCTGTAATTTCTCTATACATGCCTGCCAACCAGAGTGCATGTCCAAGCTAGCCATCAAATGGCCATGGGAATCCCAGTTTGGTTTAGCAGGGCCTGTATCTGCCATTGTTAGGGGCTGCGAATACATACGGCAAGTCACCAAGCAGCAGTGAAAGGAGGACAGTGTTCTCAAATGTCACCTGTGTGACAGAAGTTCCTAGTTCTGCGAAAAAAAATAACTCTAACATAATTTGCAGTATGTTCATGAAGCAAACACCCAAGTAATGAAACCTAACACTGCGTCAAACGGCAGAAATCAGACACTCTCTTTTGAACTGAAGTAAGGCCATGGACAATATAGCTACCAAAAGAGATAAACTTGTGAATTAGGTCATGGCTGGAGGTCAGCTGCCTGACGAAGATGGCGCTGCAGTGTCCTCGTACCACGAGTGGAAGTCAGAAAAGATTCTGGTGGCATTAGTCTTTGGACAGACACGACCAAAAAGTCAAGTACCCATTAGTGTTCCAGAGGTAATGTATCATGCCATAAATACCAAGGTATGTCTCACCATGTTTGAGGAGTCCACCCAAATATCCTGGGGGTGGGGGGAGGCGAGAGAGAGAGAGAGATAGGGAGAGTATATGCAAATGAAGATACTGTGAGTAGCACAGTCAGATGATTCTGGTGGTATTAATCTTTGGAGAGACATGCCCGATGAGGTCAAGTACCCATTAGTGTTCTAAAGGTAATGTATTGTGCCATAAATATCCAGGAATGTCTCACCATGTTTGAAGAGTCCACCCAAATTTCGTGGGGGTGGGGTGGGGGTGTGAGGAGGGGAGAGAGAGGGAGAGTATAAGTAAATAAAGATATCAAATTGTGTGATGAGGTCATATAAGGATAGATCTTCAATGAATTCTTCCATACTTTCATTTTTCTTCTGTTACATGCCACACTTGCAGTCAAGCGTCGATCTAACAGACTTGATGGAAACTGACAAAATCTGAAATATGGACAGGGTTGATCGTGCATTCAATTGATCACGTATTATCTTAGATATTGGTACTATGTTTTACCAGACTTCATGCAAGTTGGTTACATGAACTAATTGTAGATAGCAAAATGCTTTTACAGTGAAAAAGTGTGTGCACTTTCTAAACTTGACGAACTCACGAAATAAGGTTTGACTGGAACAAAGATACTTAGTATCATATTACGAGGTCACCCCAAACATTTAGCAATAACTGTTTGTGTTTTCACAATACAGCAGAACCCCTTACCACTTATAAAAGTTTGGTGTCTGCTGGGTTGAATATACACTCATAACAGACCTTCCCTACAGTTCAAAAATACATTAATTTTACATACTGGGTTGATGACATACAGTTGTTGGGCTGTGGACATGGCATTTTCCCATCAACTTTTTTCCTAGCATCTTAAGTCCTTAACATCAGTCTAAGGTTCATCCCCTCTGGCCTATCAGAAAGTGTTTCTAGCATAGGTTTTCATTTGAAGACTTGGTATTTTGGTTTCAGCAGAAGAAACTGGTTGATCAAAGATTGTTACTTTGATATGTGTGTGTGTATATACATATACATACATATATATATATACAGTGGTCCCCCTCTTATAAGGCCCCTCTCACCAGAGGCCACCCCTCTTGAAAGGCCAGCATCCTTGTGCAGAAAGTATTATATTTCCATTATATTCTCCCCCTCAAGAGAGGCCACCCCTCTTATAAGGCCACTTTTTGGCTGCATTTGGGGTGGCCTTAAACGAGGGGGACCACTGTATATATATATGTATGTATATATATATATACATGTATATATATATAAATATTATACATATATATACATGTATATATATATATACACATGTATATATATTTACCTGTAAGTTCATGCTCCAACTGTCCTTGTATTTGTAGCACATGGATCTCAATGTCTAGCAATTTAAAAACTTTTGTCTTAAATTGACAGAGATGCTCCAATTTAACCGAGAGCTTTCTTACTGATGCACAGTGAATTCATATGGATATTCCATCTGCCCCCAGCCAATAGTATATACAGAAGTAAAGTCACCATTCAAAGAGTTAATACATGTACGAGATCCAAAAAAGGTTCCAAATGAAGAAGCAGGTACATTTGTTTTGACCTTGGCTTCAGGGCATGCAGTGTCTTGCTGCACAAGCTTGCATTTTGGTGGAAACTGAACTTAGTATACTTGACACACTGCATCAGCAATAGGAGTGTATATTGCCATTGTAATTTTGAATGTGAATACAACTGACTCTGCTTAGTAATGCCACTGTATTTATGCCTCTGATGAAAGCCCAACTGTTATGAGAGACCAAAATTTGGCCATCCCTTAAGGCAGTCTTTCAAGTTCAGTTCAGTTCAGTAATATTCGGGAAGAAGGTTAACAGAAAACCTGTAAAACCCGCTCCTAATTATTAATTAATTTAAAAGTATCTGGTACTAAGACCATTCTCGGTGACAAAAAATTGTCCAGTCTATTGTTAAAAATGTTTCTTAGTGTTTCAGCTGATGCGACATGGAAGGGTAAACTGTTCCAATTATCAATTACACGTATACTAAATGTGAGTCGCCGTATATTCCGATTATCATGGGGCTTGTACATCTTCCATGCATGCCCTCTTGTTTAAGACAGGTTTCACTGTACAACAAATATGCTGACAGTCAAACCAAATGTCTGTTAATATTTCTCTAACACTTTTAATTTGCAAGTCTTATGTTAGCAGTTGACAATGAAAACATTACCCCCACCCACCCAAAAAATCTGTTTTCGCTGCTAGTTGAGTTTTAAATGTTGGTCAAATATGCCCCTTCCTTAGTCTATGGTTCAAGTGTCTTATCACATACAGTATGTGACAGTGAACCTTCCCTTCTGTAACAGATATGGCCAGCACAGAAGCAGTAAAACTGCATATGTTGTTACATGATGCAAACATCTTTATTCATTACAACTGCATTAAATGAATTTGAAACTGATATGGCATACAAACAATTAAAGAGCAACAGGGCTGTTTCAAATGATGGTTTTGCTCTCCTCGAATAAGTTGAATTCCATCAGAGTTTGTTATTACATTGACCACTGCACATACACAAATGGTGCTTGGTGACTTATGACTTCACTGCCTATCTAGGTTTTGGTTTATGTCATGCAGAATTTATTCTTACCATGTTCCAATGAACCTACCCTTGAATTTTTCGAATTAAGTACCTTTACAGAAACCAGTCATCAACAATGGGTTATTACTTCTGAGATCCACAGCATTGCTTTTGTGGTGATATTTCACTCATATCTAACTAGTACTTATGTTCACAGTCATTTCAACTTCAAGCCGCAGATCGGCAGTATATTTTTGTTTAACTGTAACATATTAAAATCATGCTGCTCTTCATTAAAATGAAGTAACCTGAATCAAAACCATAGATACCACTTAACATAAAACATTGACAGAGGTAAAGAATTTCAAAATAAAATGCTTATCATGCATGAACATGATGAATAAACATTTATACATCATCACATAAACAGCATTTTTGACAAAAAATTGAATGTAACGAGATTTATTTTAACTATGGAAAATTTTATTGTCTGTAAGTCACTTTGAAAAAGTTCTATGTATGCAAGAATCAGGGCAAACATTACAGCACATGACAAAAGATCCAATGGTTAAACCGGTTTTCTTGCCACAGTCAACTCTTTCATTACCAACTGCGATTAAACTCGAATTACTAGAAACAAACTGCTCTGAATTACAAGGGTGATTAATCTACGTTCTTTGTAAAAAGACCTTTCATTGAATAGCGCATGTCTGTAGTTATATAGAATGATAGTCAACAGCTTTCCTCAGTGCCCTTTGAGTGCAATGTGCCCAAAGTACACACACTGAGGAAAGCTGTTGACTCCGTCAAAAATGAGGCACCGAAAGAGTTAACCTTCGTATCAGGGTGAATGTGTCATTGACATTGCTGATGATAAGCCCTTGCTGCTCCTATATACGAATGGGTTAATGGGCATCAAGGTCTCCATGTCGATTGTAATTCCTGAGTGGAAACATACTGTCCCTTATTTCTACTAGTTGCAATTCACACTGAGTAACTCAGATTATGAAAAATCTACTTCAGTCAATCAGACACAAACTGAAACAAATTGTAAATTTATAACATAATATAATATATATATATATTGTACTTTTGTTATTTCTTTCACCCCATATTACATCAAAAATACCTTTCGGATCTTGAAATGAGTCAGTCTGAAAAATGATAGAGCATTCCTGACCTCCAATTTTATGTCCAGTCAATCATAAAAAAGTCTTAAGTATGGCCTATATAAATGACATGGCAATCAATTAAGATATTAAAAACTGACACCAAAGGATACATTTCTTACTGGATCCACATCAGGACCAGACGCAAGTTTGAACATATAGTAATTACATAGATACTCTGGAAACTACTGTGTATTAATTATTTAATATTTTAATCAGTACATGGTCCAGCACCTGAGTATGTTTGATCCTGTGAATACACAGTAGACCACGACTCCATTGGATTTACATGTACCGTATTATCTCTTTCAAGTGCCCAGGGCTCTGATGAAATTACCTGAAATCAGCTCCAATTGTAAACCTAAATTTGGAATATTTAAGCTGTGTCAACTGGTAAATCATCATAAAATATCATCGCAAAATGCATATAAATGGAATTTTCCAATATTTCAGAATTTGTACTGAAAAATGGGGAGGGGGGGGGCAACTTAATGATGACAGGGACACTTAAAAGGGATAATACAGTATTTGAAGTTGGTGCCCTGTATTGTAAAAGATATGTGTACTCTTCCCATTAGAAGAGACAATCTACACATTGAAATGCGTAAACATGCATACCGACATGATGAAGTACAACCACGGATGATTATTAAGAAACGTACATGTACCTATGTAAAATATGGTTATGACATGTTAGATGCCCATACATACATATATATAATATATATATATATATTGTATGCTGCAAATATACACACACTGTTATGATCATATTGTATTGAATCATATTTGAGCAATGGGATATATTAAAGCAAGGTTACATATCAAATGTATCACCAGCATGAAAAAGACGCCAGCTGGTTTCATCACTGTGTGATTATTTTAATGCCTTGCATGATTTGTTACCACACAACTTAATATACTGTCAGTCACCCATCAAACATTCGCTTGCTGTCAGGGAAGAATCACCACCCACTAATGTTATTAATGAGCATAGGTGCAGAACAGTTTCAACAATACTTTTACGTTACTTTGTATGTATGACTCAAGTCCTCTCTCAAGAGTAAGAGAGAGATTAAGGCAGAGCAAGAGAGCAATTAAGAAAAAATACTTTTTACTCTAACATTTTATTGACCAAGGCATAACCTGGATTTATCCCAAATACAGGAACTAAAAATATAAACAAACAACTTCTTTTCTTTCTGGTATAGTTCAACAGATGTATCACTTGAAAAGCTTCAGCTCACAACTTATGGGACGAAAGAAAAGATCAATCATGAACTTTGACCTTTTACCAAACTACATATCTAGATACGACGTGAATGAAGAATGAGAAGCACCTTCTGAAATTTTGAACTAATGCTGGTCGTTTAATTAAATACATTTGAAAATTCATCAGCCGATTTGCGTATATACAAGTAAAGGATTTTCCAAGAAGTTAACCACACCATATTGTTAAATTTATGACAACACAGAAAAAGCTCAGCTCTTCAGCACAACATACAGAAATTTACATAACAAGAGGACTATGACAGTCCTGTGCTCAGCTGACCCTACATGCACAGACTGAAGTGGTCTTGTGAACTATGATACCAAGGTCACCTCTCTTTCAGACCCTGATCACTGCTGCTAACATGTACATGTACACATCCCCTTGCTGATCGCAAAAAAAAAAAACAAAAACAAAAAAACAGTAAAATTGCAGTACCACCCGTTGAACAAATTAAGGTCTTGGGGTTCCCACAAGTGTCACTATGCAATTTGATGCAATTGGCTGGGCAGTTTCTGAGGACTTTTTTTTAACATTTTGCCAAAAAATACACAGCAAAATATATTAAAATAAAAAAATTTCACTGGACCATAATCATTTGAACAAACATGGTAGAGACTCACCCAAGGTACATCCCCACCAGGTTTCAAGAGAATCTGCTTGATGTTTTTGGAGAAGAAGTAAAAAATGTGAATTTCCATTGCAATCCCCATTCATTTACATATAAATAGAATGCATGCATTAACCACCAAGCAACCCAAAAGAAAAAAAATCATTAAAAATTAGGCATCAAGAGCAAATTAAGAACTAGGAGTCCCTTGGAGTGTTCCTGTGTGATATCAAAGAAATTGGGTGAGTGATTCCCGAGGAGGTTTTTTTAAGATTTGCCAAAAACCACACACACACACCCCAAAAAACCAAAAAACCAAAAAAAACCCACTGGAGCGTGACCATTTGTTCAAACTTGGTAGAGACCCACCCAAGGTACATTGCCAACATGTTTGAGGTGAATCTGGATGACAGTTTCAGACAAGTTGAAAATGTGAATAAGCATTAGAATGCCCATAGACTTGCATATTAATCAATGGAAAGGGTACACTTACAGATAAGTACCCAAAATAAAAAACAATAAAATGTTAAAAATCAGGAATTCAAAGCAGTGCCATGTAGCAAACAACTTTGTTTGATGCTTTCACATGGAACATATCCTCAAAGTTTCAGCTTAGTCTGAGTGACAGTTCTGGAGATTCTGAAGTTGAAATTAGTGAAAACACACACACAGACACAAAATATTAAAAAAAATAATAATAATATGAAAAATTGAAGTGCCACCTGGTGAACAAATTAACAACTAGGAGTCCCTAGGAGTGTTCCTGTGTGATGTCAAAGCAATTGGGTAAGCGGTTTCAGACTAGAATTTTTAAGATTTGGCCAAAAAAGAACAAAAACATTCATGTGAAAGTCCAAAAATCACTAGACCATGACCATTCCAACAAACTTGGCAGAGGCCCATGCAAGGTATTCTGCCACCAAGTTTGAAGCAAATCTGCCCAGTGGTTTTGGAGAAGTTGAAAATGTGAATTGTGGATGAACAGACGATGGACAAACGTACCAATGCCTAACCACCACATAACCTCAGCTGACTGACAAGTCAGCTGGGCCAAAAAGGAAAACCACACCAATTGAAACGACTCATAAACATAAACACAGAAAATGCACTATTTGAAAAGAGTCACAACACACAATGCACAGAGTCTAGGGAGGGAATGTATTTAAGGTGTTTGTGGGAACAAATACATGTTTATCCCTACAATAGTTATGGTTCATCCTCATTTGAATATCAAAAACTTTTGATGTGATTTGAAGTCCTCATCTAAATAGTAAAATATACAGGCTGATGGTGATAACTTGATGATAGCCTGCTGGTGAATTTTAATGTTATTTAGCTCATGCTATGGGATAAATAAACATGATTCTGAATACAATTTCATTGCTTTTATTCCCAAAAGTATGTTGTGATCCCTTGTCTTAATAAGGAAAAAAATAATTAAAACCACTGCATGTACACTGCATTCCTTGTACAGTCAAAACTCGACTGAAAATAATACAAGGAAAATGATAAAACAATACTGACAGCTTTTAAGTTATCTTGTTAAATAAATGTATTGAAATGGCACAATTAGGTACAATTTACATGAATCTGCTAACTGGACTCTTGTAAAACCTGCAAGAAAAATCCCCTGGTGTGTAGAAACAACTCTGTTTCAAGGTCAAGCATGGAGAGTAATTCTTGACCTTTCTTTCCACTTCTACAATATGATGACAAGCCTTGACCAAACAGGCAAATAACCTTGAAGATATTCTGATCATTTATCTGACTGCTCCAGCCTTCAGTATGAGAGTAGAGTGGTTCAAGATATTAGTTCATAAAATAAGAGGGTCAGAGAGGCCTCCAGCTTCGACATTTTGAGGCCTCCAGACAACGCTATTGCAGAGATCAGTAGGTCCGCTCTAGAGTTACTTGTCTGTAAATTGACATTTTTGAGAGCCTCCAAACAACATTATTGCAGAGATCAGTTGGTCCACTCCAGAGTTACTTGTCTGTAAATTCAAGCCCCACTTGTCAAGGTAAATTCAAAATTGGAGTTGTTGCCAAACAGGAATCTAAGCTCTCAATGTCAACTGAACGGGTACATTGAGGAGCCCTGTTGGGAGCCTTCGATAACATTTACAGTGACAGACTTGCCATCAACAACAACTTTTTAAAAATTCTCTTAAAATTGAAAGTGCCCCAGTTTTATGTACACATAAATTTCAATTTTTGGGGGTCACAATGAAACATTTTGAGGTTGTGTTTTCAGGAAATTATGAAATTATGAAATGATGCAATATGATATTTAAAGACAAGATACACGTATATCAAAAGTATTTTGGGTAAATGAAATCAGCCAAGGTTCACTGAAAAAAAAAATGTTTATAAAGTACAGTTTTTAAAGGGTATGATCCAAGGTGTTCTAACATGACTCAAATTTGAAGTTTCTGAGCTAATAATATGGTCGTTGAATGATTTGCGACAAGCAAATGAAAGGACAGAAACTTACACAAAAGCAGATAAGTGTCTAAAATACTTTAGGCAGGGAGATCCAGAAGACTTTTGTGACCAGAAGAGTGAGAGCTCTTCATGTTCTTGTCTTTGACCAGGAAACTTAGAGCCTCTGTGTTTATTCAACTAGGCAGCTCTCCATGTGGACATCTAAGTTCATTTTGAAATACTTGATCATGCCCTTTGAATATGTACTTCTAAACGTTTGCATCTAATTTTTCAATTTACAAGGCTTCTTGTGTATTAGTGTCCCAAAATACCTTTGTGTATTCAGTATCTCCTGTCCTAAGCATACACTGGCCACAAGAATATACTTCATGACATCTGAATAAATCCATGCAGTTTACATCAGTGAGATATGTTATAATCCAAAATGGTCTGAGAAAAACATAAATATTTACATTGCACAATGAAGCAAACCCATCTTGAAACAAAACTGACTCATATTTTTTCCTCAGAATCACAGATTCTGAAAGCACCATTCATGAAAAGGCCAGTTTTGTAATGCTTTGATGTCAAAGTTTAATATCCATATATCTTGCTACCAGGTTCTCAAGATAAACTGAGCCAGAACATAAAACGTTTGACATCTTCTCCTATAATAATGGCCATTGTTTGAAAGACAAGGCATAATTTTCATGTTTGTTGCAGTTTCTATGTACTTTTCTAGATATTTATTCCTAGGTTTCCAATTATATGATCAAAAGAAGACCTATTTTTTGCTTGATCTATGTCATCCTAAGTTGGTAGCTTTGTGCACATCGAAAAAAAAAAAAAAAAAAAAAAAAAAAAAAAAAAAAAAAAAAAAAAAAAAACCCACAGGGCACTGTTGCTACATTTTAGGTAGAAAGCAGGACAAAGAAGTCATCTTAGTTATTGCCATAAAAATGACCACGTGCTAAGCTAGACTCCCTACACTTTCAAAAAAGTATTGTTTTTGTTGCTAATTCATCACATCAAAATGATATTTCCAAGCCCTCTGACCCCGAAAATTAAATGCCTCAGTTACATTTTCCTGAAATGACCTATGGTAGGATCCAGCCATCTCAATGTCCATAGAATAAAAAAAAAAAAAAAAAAGGCAAGTCCTCAGTGGACCTCCCAGCAAAAAATTACAAATACACCTACCTCAGGTACATTAACGATTATGTGGTAATTAGTTGAGCCTATGTAGCAAAAGCTTGATCCCGTGAGGACCAATCTGGTCCTCATCGTTCTTGTTCAAGCTGATTAAGGTGTTGTGCTGCATTTACTAATGACAGGCCCACTTAAATTAAACCTTAGTGCAACCCATTAATGGGTTATGCTGATAAAGTGTGGAATGTTAACCCTTTATTTTGAATGATCTATTTTGAAAGTGCCGTATCTCTGGTCACCAAAAGTTGTGGGAATGGTAGATGGTTCCACGGCTGCTTAACCATGCAACCTGTGTGTGAACAAAGCAAACTAGCTATGCAATTTGTGTGGGTTTGAATGAAGCATTTCATATTTTGATTTCTACTGACGAACAGGTTTCAGAATTTCTGACATGCCTGAACTCCAGCCTCCTCACAATCTTATATTTACATTTGGTATTTTCTCTAGCATTAGAAGAATAGTTTAGACATTCATTATTCCATGAATGCAGTTCATTATGCTTACACGTGCAATCATAGCAACCTTCTAGTACGGTGCATGCAGTAATGATGCGAGGACTAGTTTGGTTTACACTGGTAGGCCTAAACTTAGTCCCATACTAATGTCCCCCCTTCCCCCCATAGCATGTTCAAACAATGAGATAAACCATTCAGACATAAATAATAAGGTAGCCTACCATGTTTCCTGAATGTCCTTTCAATTGTATATGTTGTCATTTGATTTCAATTGACAGGCATTTTTAATGACATCACTCATAAGACAACATTAAAAATGCCTGACATCAAGTTGTAATCACCTGCCGAGGAATATAATTGAAAAGACATTCAATTCATTATATTATATTGGTTGGAATATTTATCATCTGAGATCACCTGTTCACATACAAAAAGTGCACCTTTATGAAGATAGAAAGCTATTCACCTCCTGATACACAAAACCAACCTATACAACCAGTTATCTGCATTAGACGGCAGCTCACCTAAAGCAAACAGTAAGTCCATCACTGCCAGCTTTTATAGGTGATGTGACTATGCACCAGACATAATGATTTTGAAGGAAATTCCAACCAAACTAACACTTTATGATCCCAGAAAAAGAGGATACCTTATCACCTTAACAAGAAACCTTAACCAAAGTCTGACTCCTTGACTGAAACAGCCTTCAACCACAGATACATTTGAAGACCAGGTGAGCACAAACGGTCCTGGTCACATGATATCATCCACCACTGAAACAGATTTGCAAGAGCACAGTACGAGCCCTTGGAAGTGCCCCAATAGTAGCAAGTTATTGTAGGATTCAGACACACACACAAAAAACCCCTGAAGAATATCTTGATTCAATCAAAAATTGGGTATGCTTGAAGGTTGACCACAAAGACCATCACCTGTGGTGTCTGGTGTAGAGGAAATATATCTTGCAACACTACAGCCTTCTAATAATAACCCACGATGGATAATCAGGGTGTAGTAATAAGTACATCTGTACATTATCATGTTTATGGCAAAAATATATGTTAACACCAAAATGCCTATTCCTCATAACCACAACCCAAATAAAAGTCATTGGTTTTTTTGGTTTTTCTCCCTTTCTTGAACAGAGTAAAAAGAGAGCACTTTATAGTGCAAAAAATATGAACCCATAAACACGTCATCACTCGTTTCACTTGACCATTGCACAGTGCCATGCAGCAAGTTTCGCTGAAGTTGGGAGGGGTGTAGCCTGAAGTAATTGCTATTGTTGCAATTTGGTACCAAATATGATTCATATGCATTAAATAGGGAGGAACCTGGCCCAATGTAAATAAATCTATTTTTATTTTCACAGTTTTGTGCCATCAGGAAAACTAGTAAAAGTACAGTGCAGTTTTATTTGCCTAGCACCCAGCAGCTTAACTGAACAGTTTAAGCTGGTGCTTTGCCACATTATCCTTTAACCATTACCTGCCTGCTCACCAAAAAGAAACAGATATTATGGCCTGATGTCAGCTTCAATGGTTTTGCTGACATTTTTCATGGACACAACAGTTTCCTGAGCGGGACTCCTCGGGGGAAGGAAGGGGGAAAGCTCATCTCTACCACTTTATTTTAACTGCTATACACATTATTTACCTCCCAGACAAAAACAAATATGGCACTTCCACAATCACCAAATTTCCCTATGAATTGGATGCAGCTTCTGACAGCTCAATGCCACAAACATGTATAAATGTAAAGGTTTATTTCTGGATAAACTTCTGGGATGAATCTTACTCACATTATGCATACATGTGTGTTATTTAGAACACGTTGCTGTTCTTGGTTTTCCTTTGGTTTCTAGTTTTGGCCCCCATGGTTTGCCTGCAGAGCAGACCAAGTTCCATGTTACTACACTAAGCAAAATACGCAGCTGGGGTCTGCTTTGGAGGCAACCCCATGGTACACTTATCAGACTTGAAAATACGTTTCTTTGACAAGACCATGCACATGCCTGCACATATTTAATCAAATACTCAAGCAGCCATGAATCTCTAGATGCTACATCTGCTTCTTCTCTACATTAAATCTCAATATGAGATAAATTATGAAATCTCAGGAAGTTTCATGGTATGATAATCATTGCTACAAACTTGTCTTCCCCTTTGAATGTCTTAGACTAAGTGCCTAGATTCTTGGGTACAAAAGGCAACCTTGTATCTCTGACAGGAATTAAATTTTTTTTTCTTTCTGAATCCCTGATCATACTGGACTAATGTTTACACATTTTCCACTGAGAATTAATTTAACCTCAGCAAAGAATGTGTTTGTTGTTATCTGTTGGCGGACACAACTGAAGATCTCTAACAAAGCAGCAGGACTCTGCCAGCAACATTAAGATGGTAATACAGATGTGGTTATGGCCCATTTAACACTTATTAATCTGCCAACATACCTGTACATAGTACAGGGGCCTGCATTAAGGAGGATTGGAGGGTCCCAGTACAGTGGTACAGGCAATAACTTTGCCCCAGTGCAGTACACAAAAAAAATACGAATGTTCCAAAATAATGGTCAATATGAGGTACAGTAAACAAGAGGGCTTCCAGTATCCTGGTATGAAAGATAAAATACCCCAGTATGCTAGTACAGAAATATCTGCCCTACCCCCACCCCATGTGCAGCCTGTGATTGAGTACCTGTAGTAAGCCAGCTTTTATCTGCTGCCTGATTCACAGCACTTCTCTCATGAATGAAATGCTTTTTTCTAAATTGTGTCTCTATATTTTTCTTACTCTCTGCAGACATCCTGTATATACAGTCATATCCAAATATACTTCTATCTTCCTTTGGTTCAGCTGACTGCCATTTTGGCAATGAATTCCATTATAGAATGGAAGTCATTTGACTACATGTACGTCAGGTCTTCCTAATCATTCTTGTTTCACTGAAAAGGCATCCCCAAGAGCAGGAGGACATTTCAATGAGATTATGTTATATTATGTATCTTATATACATCATAATCACCTTGGAGCATGTACTTTCTGCATCTAAATGGATAAAATACACAGAAGTCTTGAATTATGAAAGTAAATATCTGATCTTGGGCAAGATGAACTGCATGTATAATGACACTCTTTTACCTTATAATCTTCACACACTACCTGTTCTAACAAAGTCAAAATGTCCAACACGCGAAAACAGCGGTCCCTCCTTTGACTGGCTACCTGCTTTTTAGGACCACATTTATCCGGTCCTGTCTGCTATCTTTCCCATGTTATTTGACCTCCATTGTAGGAACACCTGCTCAGTACGTGACCACTTTTAGACTTGCCCTGCCTATGGGCGGTCTCTCAAAGGAAGGACTACCGTATTGACAAAAGTAATGTATTCCGAAATCTTACTGCACTGTAAAACTAAAATGACCGATAAACACTCCTGTTTGGTAGTCTTTTGAGTGCAATGTACATAACATGTAGACATACTTTACCCAATGTAGAGAAAATATAACATTTCATGAAAATGTGTATGTGTGTGCTGTCTGCACATAACTGCATACACGTGTGCATATTTTCCTAACTATCAAGAGAATCTAATTGTTATTACAATACATAATAATTATGTGGTGCATGTTACAATATTACAATATGAACATCGATGGTACATGTATTCTTACACTCATAAAATGATCTGAATCAATGCATGCAGCCTGAATCTGACGACACTAACTGATGAAAACGTGGAGAAATTATTTCTAGTTTCTCCACCAGATGTCTCTGGAGGTGGAGTGTTGATGCACAAGACAATCTTCACAACAACAATTCATAGCCATACATATAAAAATTTTGCTCAGCTGACACGTTATGAAAAATAGTTCAGTATTCAAACCAATGAAGTTAAACATTAGACCCCATTTCTTATTTAATATACATGTACATTATTTAAATGTCTGTAAAAAATTAAACCCAAAATGGCATGTGCATGTGGTTGGTACAGTCATGCAACCTTCGTTTTTCCTCCTGATACATGTAGATCTACAAGAGCACACAGACACAAGTAGTCGAGAAAAAGAAAAAGCTGAAGAAAAGTCTTTAAACAAATTTCTTGCATTCAAGTGTTGGATGCACATGTAGCACACAGTGTATGGTGTAAACATGGCATAAAAATAAAAAGAAAAGCTGATATAAAAATGACATCACTTTTCCTTTGAATTACAGAAAAATATCTTCAAGTTTCAGTGACTTATATGGTCCATGTACTTTTAAATTCTTGTGAAACACATCTGAAGCATTTGACAGACTCACCTTTTACACGTGTAACTGTTTTAGCTCTTCTACCTAAGCCTCAGCCAAGTCATAAGCTCAAATTTGTGTTTGAGTGTGTCACTGGTTAGTTAAAAGGAATGAATTTCTATAAAATGGGGGTGGAGTGTATGTGAAAAAACAATAAAATAAAACAAGTCTATATAATCAAGACATAAATCCAATAAAATTGGGCACTTGTACAATTTTCAATGGTTTTCATGATGATTTGCTTATATACACTGATGTTGCAGCTTATCCCATTCATACCAAGTCTCAGTCCAGGCCGTAGTCAGTGGTTGTTGCATGGCCTGGCAAGAACTACTCCAGCTGCCATTGTAGCAGCTGAAGCAGTTCTTTATCAGGAAAGACAAAAACTGCTGACATCAGACCAGGCATCTTGGAACTTGTACTAAAATCTATTGGTGATTTCAAAGTATTGTTCCCACTCATTATTTCTAAAAATGAAGCATTACAGTGGTATGTATTGGTATTTTTGCCATCAAATTCAAGATGGTATTTCCGTCTTTGTAAGCTTCAGTGATCATCTCCAACAAGTTTTAATTTCATTATTCATCTCAGAACAGCTTCACTCATATGACAAAATGATGCCTTGGCCTTCAGCCTTTGTATCATTATTTGACATGAATGATGTATTCCTCAATTAACACATACGGAAGGCTCTTCTATCAACTTTATGAAGAGTTTCAGTGGAAAATTCCCTCTTAATTCCACCTTATTAACAATACAGGATATCTTGAGTACAAAATGAATTAACCTGTTTCATGTTGAACTTTCAATCAATCAAGGGCTGGTTCCTTGTTCAATAAATGAACCACATGAAGGTAACCACGGTAATAAAGATATAAACATTCACACAGCTGGCTGGATAAAAAAGAATTGTAAATATACCAAAATAAATCACAGTTCAATAGATTGGTGACATAATGTTGTCCCAGGATGTCGCACTAAAAAGAAGTGTTGTCATGACATTTGTTCCAGCATTGCTTTGATTGCTATTCCCATGGCAACAGCTAGTTCTTTGGCAGAGTATGGGTTGTCAAGGCGAGGAACATGGATGAAGGCAGACCTTCTGCTGTCAATGTTCAAGGAACAGTAAAACGAAAAGTCACACAGGTATCTGAAAATAGAGAAATGCACACACTAATAACTAATTTTAACCCACCACTGATGGTAATTCCATGATGGCTGAAAGTCAACAATTTTTGCAAAATGGAAAACACCCCTTTAAAATTTTTTGCCATCATTTGTTACCAAATTTGCATGTTTTAGAACATATCCTGACTGAAGTGTTTTTTTTTAAATTTTGCTAAAATATAATTCTGTTTTTAAAGGAAAATTTTCACTAATGTAATTCTCCTTTGTCTCCATTTTGTTTTTTGTATTTTGACCCTCAGGTTCAGAAACTTCACATTTAAATATTATATCTTACCAGGACCCAAGGTCACAGCTGTATGCACTTGAACACAATTAACATTTATTAAGTTATTTCTGGCTCACTTTATTGTTCAGACATTTAAAAAAAAAACTTTGGACAATAATATACCCATGTGATTTACATCATTCTGGACAAGTCTGACATAGATCTTCCACAAAACAATACTATAATGTTCATTCTAAAAATCAACAAATTAAACAACATGAGCAGCTGAAAATCAAAGGCATTTAATTTCTGGTTACTTTTTAATCTGGGACAAATAAAATTTATGTAAGATGATGCGATGTAGCTGCAACTTTTTATCAGTTTATCTTACACATGGGTGAAAGCCAACAATTTTTTTTTTCAAATTAAAAGAACCCTTTAAAATTGTCAGCCCTCATTTCTTGCCAACTTTGCATTTTTCAGAACATGCCCTAAAATATTTTTTGCAAAATTTTGCTCCAAACAGAGTACCATTTAAAAACTGAAAACTTTCACCCATGTTGACATGTAACAGTCACACGTTAGCCTACCAACAACCAACATATGCCTTTTTTTTTTTTTTTTTTTTACAAACCTTCCAGGATCTTTGGACACTACTGCACTGACCCCACAGTTGGATTTGTTGACGACCTCACAGACTACATTCATGTTGATAGCGGCAACCATCTTGTGTGGGGCTCCCTCTATGCAGCAGCCATTGCCTGGCACACAGCCCTTGATGTCCACAATACTGTAGCCCTCGTTGTGTGCCTGCTGTTCCAGTGTGAGCTCCTGGGCGATCCCCGAAACTCCCACGTGTACCATCAACTGAAACCAGAGACAGGCAGAAGATATTAATGTGGTGTATGAACCTTAGAAGTACAGAATATTTTTTGAAAGGGAATCTACAATGGTTGAAAACATGAAAGTATATTTTTGTGCTTCAAATACACTGAAGTTGTTCCATGGTCTTCAACATTGGTAGGTCACACTTGTTTCATGATTTTCAAAATTAAGTGACAATTAAGTCTCAATATACAATGTGAAGACCACTTAATGCAAATTGCTTTATTTTCATGTTTTCCATGGGGCAATTGACATTAAATCAACATATTTAAACATGCTGCAACATTCTGAAACCATGAGTTTTACTCTTAATTTCCCTTGTAAAACATGCAATTTTCCCTTAAAGATGCATTCACTTTTACACAAGGGGATCTGTTTTCTAGAATGTACATGGAAATCCTGTGTTCTCATTGTAAAATCATGAACTTAAGACCTTTTATATCTGTCAACTTTTCAACAATGGAAAAGTTATACACATGAAACTAAAGCACTTTTTGTATCACCAACTGCAATATCAAAGTACTGTCTGGAATAATTCTTCACTCTTGTCCTCAGATTGTGGGTTGCTAGTTTGAGACCCAGCCATTCCATAGTCACAAGACAAACATATTTTCTCTGCTCCCATTTTACTCGTGGACTTGCGTATGTGCAGTCCCTGATCTTGGACAACTCAAAATACAGCGCAGTAATTGTTCTGAATTATATACAATGAACCGGGCTGTGTTGATTATGGCATTCATGCATACCTACCTCCACTGAATGATTCTTTTTTATGAATGGGGATTTGGGTACAGCAGCTTTGTGCGTATTACATTTTCTGCCCTGTAGTAGGTGCTGAAGGATGCTGGTTCGAAACCAGGCTGTTCCGTGATCACAAGACAAATTGAAAGCTCAACCAGATGGTCCATCTTTCACCTTTCCCTCATTGCCTTTTCTACTTTTACCACTTTGAACTTTTTTTCAGCAAAAAGTATATTTAATTTAATACATTTACATTAATAAAATGCCTAACACAAATTTCTAAAACTACACATACCTTCAATGCAAGCGTTGACTGAAGGGTCGCCATTTGTTCAAATTAGGTCATGATGAGACCAAAATCTAATCAGTTCATCTTACAAGGTAAGGTAAGCATATTGCCAAATTTGAGCAAAATACATGGAGGCATTCTGTAGTAATCCCGGCAACGAGAATGTGCACATCTGGATGGACAGATGGACATCTGGATGGACGGACAACCTGGGGAACAGAAAGGGTCCCCCCATGGGACGGAGCCTTAGAAATTCTAGTACCTTACTATTTACTACCTTTTTGCTTTCAAATCCTGGGGAAAACTGTGTTTCTTTACACATTCTTCTGGAAACCAAATACACAAAGTGGGCCTGTGACTTAATTGGCGGGCACTGTCTCCACAGTGATGGGATAAGAATGAGGCAACTGGGCTTGTATTGACTACCCGTACATGATGACACTGGGTGGCACAGTCTCCACAGTGATTGTATAAGAATGAGGGAACTAGGCTCGTATTGACTACAGGACGTGCACCAGGGTGGCACTGTCTCCACAGTGATGGGATAAGAATGGGGGAACAAGGCTGAATAGTGACTACATAATGTACACTAGGATGGTACTGTCTCCACAGTGATGGGATAAGAATGAGGGAACTAGGCTTAATATTGACGACATAATGTACACTAGGATGGCACTATCTCCACAGTGATGGGATAAGAATGGGGGAACTAGGCTTAATATTGACGACATAATGTACACTAGGATGGCACTGTCTCCACAGTGATGGGATAAGAATGGGGGAACTAGGCTTCATATTGACTACATAATGTACACTAGGATGGCACTGTCTCCACAGTGATGGGATAAGAATGAGGGAACTAGGCTTGTACTGACTACAAAATGTACTCCTGTGTGGTACTGCCTCCATTGCTGGTATAAGAATGAGAAAACTAGACCTGTAGACCTCAATTGACCACTTATTAACTTACACTTGGGTGGTACTGTCTCCACAGTGATGGTATGGTTGCCTTAACATCTTCATACACAACTGGCATCTCTAAAGTCACCAAATCTATTTCATCTCCCAGTCCAACCTTGCCCAGTTCCTGTACTGCCACTGTGCTGGCATTGATGCTGTGACTTCCAAAGGGACCAAAACCTGCAAACACAATTTTAAAAACTATAAACTGGCAAGTGTCCATAGAAGTATGAGCAATTGGTTACACCTGAACAATGCAGAATTCATCTCACAAAGGCTTACTTGACAGGTAATAAATTGGACATGATTATATATAAATAATTGAAATAATGTGAATTTCAAGATGCATTCTTGCCAGTTGTACCTGCCACTTAAGATCATTTATTGTGCAAGGCAAAAATGGTCTTACATGTATATGACAGGTTCTTTAATCATTATAAAAGAATCTGAGAAATAGGAGATCACATCTTGAAATGCTAACAGTGGCATTTGCAACAGGCTGTATAGTTACTCTTATACAATCCACACTCTAAATGAAGCTTGTTGAATCGCTTTGATTTTCTAACAGATACAGAGTCCATAAACAACAGGCCCAAGGGCCTAATGTTCTGCTGACATATAATCTGATGACTATCACTGAAAAATAATTTCCTGAAATACAATCCTTCCATGACCCTGAGAAATTAATGAAGGACATCCATATGATGCAACATCAAACTTCCACTTGAACACACATTTGTGGTACATTTGGTATTGTCCTCCTCACTCTTTATCAATATCTTGAATTTAGCGTGCTTTTCTTACATGCTTAAGTGACCTTGGCATAATGCATATTTGGTGCAAGTTTTGCAGTTCCACCTCAATTTATAATCAAAATAATGAATTTAATGTACCTTTATAGCTATGATGCTAGCTCCATTTAAGTCTTTCAGTGCCACATTTTGGACTGAGTCTTCCCTTGGCACGCTTTGGGCACAGCGCACACAAAGCATGCCAAGCTGTTGGTCAACCTGGACTGATAAATTTGCTGTAGCTACAGGCATGCCAGTACTTGAATGAAAGGTCTTTCCAAAGAACCTGAGTCTAGCACCTTTATTATAAGTCAGAAAGGAGGAGTTTGTTTTAAGTAGTTCGACTTTAGTCATACACTAAAAAGGCTACAGTTTGCAAAAATTGTTAGTACTTTTAAGTAGTTTCCAAAAACAAGACACTTTATATCACAACATAAATCAATCATGGTCTTTAAATAGGGTCAAATATTTCCAAGGACCTGATGTCACCAATATTAGTCAAAGACTTTAACCTCAGGGATTTCATTGATGACATCAGGTTCTCTGAACCATATATATATCACTCAATGATCAAACAGACTCAAAGTCAAAGTTCAACCATGTGATAATCGTCAAAAAATATATTCCATAAAGTTGAAAATATTATGAATATTATAATATATTTTAGGAACCAGTCTGTAGACCTTCATCAATGCAGCTCTGTACACTTGTTTCAGTGTGTGCGTTTTTAAGTCTGTGTGACCTGAAATATCAAACTGCTTGTTCAAACTGGACTCACAATGGAAAAAGACTTGGCGAGGGCAGAACTCCCTGTAATGCCCGCTGTGAGTAGTCCGACCGGTTTCGCCACTCGGGTGGCTCTTCAGGGACTGAGGATAACGGCTGCAACGCCGTACATCTCGAGACGTAAACGGTTTGTGTTACGTCTTATATAGTACGGTGTAAACAGTCAACATCATGGTGATGACGCCATGTTTTTAACCAGTCACTTGTGCATGGCAACAAGTAGTGTTGGCACGTGCTGGTCGCACGTGTGTGACTAGATAGATCCTACTCCCTGGGGAGGGGGAATACGTGTTTAGAAGCCCTAGGGGCTTCTAATAGTTTATTCTTTCTTACTTTATTTAGAAATGAAGTTGAGATAAAGTGCTCAGACTAGGCAGAAAGCAAGCCCAACATTGTGTTTTCTAATCTAGTCCCTTGTATTCTTTTGCTTTATTTGTGGAATAAAGATAGAATAGAATTTTGAGTAAGGGGAGAGGTAAACACAACATTGTGTTGTCTTATCTCAACCCATTTGATTGATTGCAATATTGTCCGAAATGTGAATTTGTAGACTTAAAAGATTATGTCGTAAAAATAAATAAACATAGAGATGGGGCATCACTGGTGTGTCCCATTTGTTAGTTTGCAGCTGTTAATCAAAGACAGAACTGTTCCTATCTTCAGCATATTCTGTATTTTGTGTCATAGGAAAGTGAGCATAGAACCTATAAAAATTTAGCATAAGACAGAGCGAGTATGCTCACTTTCCCATAACATTGAGACCGAATGGTTCCATAGTACAAAGCTGGTGGATCCAGAAATATTCCCTTTTCAGCCTATATGCTTCTGTTTTCTTTAACTTAGGAGGCAGGGGGATAAATTCCAGTATTTGGATACTGAGATCAAGAACCCCATGGTCCCGTTTGGCAAAATGTCTGCCCAGAGGTTGTTGTAGATCTCTTTTGTTGATATAATAAAAATGTTCTCATGGACTCACAATGCCACCTCTTTTTAGGTTTTGTGCTTCATGGATATGATTTTGTATTTGTATAATGCATGTACAGTCAGACTTGCTCCTGCATCTTCCTCTCTTAAGTACTCCCCTCATCCTTGTGACCAGACTTTACTAGGTCTTCACTGCAATTTTCATTGGGTTTTTTATCTGTCTTAGGACCCACTGTCTAACATGCACCATGCCACGCTTATTAACGTCCCAACAAAAAAAAAATATTATGATGACCCGAAGGATTTACGTCCCCCATCAGGCCATATTTTGGTAAGACTACAACAATACGTTGATGCTTTTAATACTTAGTGGAAAAATCAGTGTTCACATATATGTATTCTATGGTATAAACTTCATGTGGGGAAGGTCAAAAATGACCTATGCTGCACACGCTCAAGGAACATGAAAGCAACACATGTCTATACCTAGGTAACATGAAGGCACATTGCACATGCCCTATGTATTAATGTTTAATAAGTTTATGGCTGATCTAGATAGGTTCCTGGTGCCATTAACATTGGAAAAAGGTATAGTAACTACATGAGATATGAAACACATACCTCTAATATGAAGTATGTATGATATAGTACAGATTGTATGTGCTTCAAAGTCACAATTAGCAGCTGTGTGACCATCTGGTACTGGTGACCTTGAAAAAAGGGCAAGGTCAACCAACAAACTAAATGGCATAAAAAAAAGTTCTGGTCAACACACAAATGATGCTGCACATGCCTTTAATACAGTGCATGTATAAGTTACAGACTGTATCTGCTTCAAACTAGCTTCAGCAGCTCTGTGACCTTAACAAGGGGTCAAGGTCAACATGAAACATTTCCCATGACCATCATTGGATGCACTACAGTATAAATTGCATCATTCTACTGTAAGTGGTTCCTCACACAATGGGCCTTACAGATCCTTCACATTTAGGGGCCATGTGACCTTGAAAAGATTTCAAGGTAAACTTGAAGCTATACTGCACATGCTCTATACAGGAAACATCTCTGGTAAAATTTCAACCAATCTTAAACACTTCATTAGAATATTTGTCCGAATAGATGCAATGAATGAACAGACAGACAGACAAACGGACTACCTGCCCCTACCTCTGTATGTCCCCACCTTTGGTGGAGGGGGACATTCTAATTCTGTATTCTAACATTACATTTTCTCCTCCCGCGGCCCAAAAATGTTTGTTTTCATTTTATTCGATCCTGTTACCCACAGCTTATATCTATGGTGATTGTGTACATGGTTATTAACTTTATTCAGTGGTTGAGTACTTCATTTCCTATTTGTTATCGTACTGTCCTATTATCTTATTTGTTGAACGGCATTGTGCATTTTGTATATACAGGGTGGGTCATTAATGTGCTGGAGACCCTCTTTATTAGTACCTGTTGTACTATCAAGGCCATCCAGAATAAATAAATATATTTAAATCAAATAAAAATAGTGTTCAGAGAATGGATTACCCTCGGAGGCCACAACATTTTTTTCTTCAATTCTGCATTTATTTTTTTTTTGAGATTTCACAGTAGAACACTTCACATACCATATTGTTGTCTATGAAATGAAAGAGCAATTTTGGATTTGTTCTTGGGGTAAATTCTGGCGACTGAGACTATTGTGTTGTGCGACACTCAGATGGCCATCAATTAAATCCTTCAAAAGTTTCGTAACAAGTTTGAAAATTACAAGAGGAAGCTGGTTTGCAATAGGAATGTGGTCCACTATAATGTGCATCTCTGATGAAAATTTGGTGAAGCTGCCTTGGATCCTTCTTGAGATATTACAGTAATGTCCTCCCCTTGTGACACTTTTCTCTGACACTATCATACATAGGAACTCCAAACTTTGCATGATTGTCCCTCCATACAAGGAGTTGAACCTTTTTATGCAGAGGAATGAAGATGTTTAAAATTATGCAAATTAGGGGCATTTGAAATTTAAATCTTGAATATCTTCGAAAGTATAATAGATACAGATTTCATTCCAACTTCTACTAGAGGGTTATTGACCATTGTGCATCTAATGAATTTAAAAAAAAAACTATGTAGCAATTTAAATTATGTTAATCAGCAGCTTTTGAAATTTTAAAACTTATATACCTTCAAAACTATGATTAATAGATATGTCAATTCAACTTGCACTAGGAGATTATTGACCATTGCACATGTAATGAATTTAAAGGAAAGTTGTAGCAATTTAAATCATGCTAATTAGCAGTATTTGAAATTTTCAATCTTGAATATCTTCAACACTATAACAGATTTTAAATCTTGAAAATCTTCGAAAGTATAATAGATACACATTTCATTCTGACTTCTACAAGAGGGTCATTGACCATTGTGCATCTAATGAATTTAAAAAAAGTTGTAGCAATTAAAATTATGTTAATTAGCAGCATTTGAAATTTTAAAACCTATATATCTTCAAAACTATTATAAACAGATATGTCATTTCAACTTGTACTCGGAGGTTATTGACCATTGCGCGTGTAATGCATCTAAAAAAAGTTGTAGCAATTTAAATTATCATAATGCTAATTAGCAGTATTTTAAATTTTCAATCTTGAATATCTTCAACACTATAATAGATAGAGACACTATTCAAACTTCTACGAGGGGGTTGTTGACCATCGCGCACCTAATGAATTAGAAACAAAAGTTGTAGCAATTCAAACTAGAATAGGCTGATTTTCCAACAGAAAATCAAATGTCTCCCCGTGCACCCTTACTATTGTCACCCTTATTTTCAATAATAGGCGTACCGATTCCAATGATCTACAGATATGGTGAAGGTACACTCTTTATTGGCATTTCACAACATTGATTTTTGACAAAATGCCCATGTGACCTTGAAAAATAGGTCAAGGTCATACATCTGCAGTGACAAGCAAAGTCTTACAAAAATCTTACATAGAAACATAATCACACAAAATATCAACCTCTATAAGTCAAATCTTTCTCGAGTGAATCTGCAATGATTTTTAAAAGTAGCGATGTGACCTTGAAAATAGGTCAAGGTCACCCATCTACAATCCCAACCTAGTTCATAATTTGGTATCAACATCTTCAGTCAAATCCTTGCTGAGTTATTGCGTCCGCGTCAATTTTACATGACATGCCCATGTGACCTTAAAAATAGGTCAAGGTCACCCATCTGCAATCCCAAGCTAGTTCATATTATGAAACATAATCATGCAAAATTTCAACCTCTTAAGTCAAATTCTTGCAAAGTTTTTTGCATCTGCGTCAATTTTACATGACATGCCCACATGACCTTGAAAAATAGGTCAAGGTCATACATCTACAATTACAAGCAAAGTCTTACAAAAATCTTACATAGAAACATAATCACACAAAACATCAACCTCTTTAAGTCAAATCTTTCTTGAGTGAATCTGCAATGATTTTTAAAAGTAGCGATGTGACCTTGAAAATAGGTCAAGGTCACCCATCTACAATCCCAACCTAGTTCATAATTTGGTACATAACCATGCAAAATTTCAACCTCTTAAGTCAAATCCTTGCGGAGTTTATTCGTCCGCGTCAATTTTACACGACATGCCCATGTGACCTTGAAAAATAGGTCAAGGTCACCCATCTGCAATCCCAACCAAGGTTTTATATAGGAACATCTTCACAAAAAATTTCAACTTCCCAAATCAAATCTTTCTAGAGTTATCGCGTTGGCAACGCACACAACAATGTGTTGAAGAAGAACAAGAAGTAGAAGAAGATGAAGTGGAAGAAACGGGTGCAAAAACAATATGTCCGCCCGTTGCACAGGGAGACATAATTATGCTAAGTAGCACCACTAGAAATTTTAAATCTAAAATAACTTCAAAGCTATAATAGCTAGAGATGCTATTTCAACATCTACTCCTGTGTTATGGACTAGCTGTACATTGCCATACCAATATGCTTTGAAGACACACACACTTATTTGCTATGCTGCAAACCATCTTTTCTAGTTTGAGGATGTGCTTATCCCTGTGTTGTGCGTGATCAGAAACATCTCAGAATGTGAACATTCACCTTTTGCTACATGTACATCTGTTCTTTCCTGTCATTGTGGCCATCTTCCCTCAGTAGACTGGTTTCAAAATATAGTTTGACTTCCATATTTATGTATACATGTGTATCACCACAAATATCCTGGCAGGTTCCTACTCACCTGTTACTACAACTGTCTTCTTTTCTGTCATTGTGTGTGTCTGCCCTGGGCCCTCTCACGACCACACTGACAACAACCTGCAGAGTGTGACAAAAAAAGACGTTATCTATTAATCAGATGTATCCCGTATCATGGTTGTACATCTATGTTTGTACATCCTATCTCATAATAATGGTTGTTCTATTTGAAAAGCTCCCAAACAATCACACAGTGAACAAGAGCAAAACAAAGAGTCTGCTCATCAAACCTCTACTGCAGAACTGCATGTATGCAATTTTCATTAACTCTTTCAGTGCCAACTGCCACTTAAGTGGAACTACTTACAATGAACTGCTTTGAATTATAAGACGAGTGCTAGATGAATGTTTCTTGCAAAAAGACTGCTCATTCTAGTTCAAGTACCAGCATGCTTGAAGTTACATAGAATATACAGAATGTAATAGTCCATATCAACAGCTTTTCTTGGCATGCTTTATTTGGTGCATTGTGCCCAAAGCATGTCAAGAAAAGCTGTTGGCTCAGTCTAAAATGTGCCTGTGAAAGAGTTAAATAGTAATTATTAACTCATAACTGACACAACCAGTTGTAGGCTATAGTAAGTCCTAAACTATAAATGGAAATCAAAATTAAAGTACATACATGTGCATATTTTTTCATGATGCAAACATGGGAAAATGAAAGGCCTACAGGCCTGATTTAACACTTTGCTGACATAATTAGCAGGGGCTGCTGATGTCATTAGGCAATTAGCCAAATGCTAATGTTACATTCATTTGGCTACAGAAATTTGCAAATGGCTAATTTGTTTGAACATACATTACATTAAAGTTTGGTCAAATTATGCAGTGATTACTGTTTTATTTTTCAATTTAGCTACAAATTTTGAAGTCCTAGATCAGTCTCTGAACTTGATTATCAAAACTAAATATATAGAGGAAAATCACTGGCACATGAAAATTACATTAATAATAGCATGACCAAGAAACTCACACAACAAAATAAGCATCATCTCCAAAAACAACCTTGCAAATCTCATCAAACTTCACACATCAAAGTCAATGATACAAGCAAATGATATGCTATTGTGCATACATTGTCCATGTATTAAGTAGCAGGTTAAAATAAAGCAATTGATGCATAGTGTCACTGATGCAATACCAAGTCATGGACATGACACAGAACTTTAAACTATTTGAGACTAAAGAGGTGGAGCCCTCCATCTAATGACATGCAGTGAGGTAAAATCCACACATTTGCACTGTTTTTAACCATTTAGCTCATTGCATTGTCATTAGATGGAGGGCTCCACTTGCCCAGTCTCATGCTAACTTAATTTTTTTCTCGTCCTTCCGTCTTTTGACAACTGTACTTTGCAGATCAGAGGGCCCAGTTTCTCAAACTTCTGAGTAATAACTCACGGAGAAATTTCTCAGCACATCTTGCGGTTGATTGGTTCAGGAATATGAGCCAGCCAATCAGATGTAAAGAAACCCAAGAGACTGAGAAAATACTCTCAGGTCTGAGTAATTACTCACAGAGCAAATGTTTTGGAAAAACCGGGCCGGTTAATGGTCTGCATTGAGAATGCTGCAAACTCCCCCCCCCCCCCCCACCATCTATCAAATTTGATAGCAACAGTGTCCAACAAAATACATGTAGGTCATAAACAGATAATAGAATGGATTTATGATCCAGACAGGGCCAATATTTAAGTGTGAAAACTCTTCTCTCCCAATGGGTACCAACATGCTTCTTTGGCCCTGTCTAGAAAACATGGCCTGTCAATCAAACGAACATGTCACATACTTGTGACAGCTGGCAAAATAATTCAATTCAGCTCTACCATCCAGTTGGCTTGGAGCCGATATGTGATTGATGTCATAACTGTTACTTTGGCCTTACATAACCATGGGTATGGTCAATGTAACCATATACTAGTTCCCAACAATTGGTCTCTGTCCCAACTCTATCTCCTCAGTGATTCAACAGAAACTGAACACTGCATTACGTAGATACTTTGGCCTTACGTGACTATGGGTATGGACAACATAACCATATTATGACAATATGGTTCTGTTAGTCCATACCCATGGTCAGGTGAGGCCAAAGCATCTACGTAATGCAGTACTCAGTTTCTGTTGAATAACAAAGCAGTGAGTTGGGACAGAGACCAACTCCTGGTTAGTACAGTGTATGGTTACGTTGTCCATGCCCATGGTCATGGAAGGCCAACCATTCTGCGTAACGCAGTACTCAGTTTCTGTTGAATCATGGAGCAGAGAGGGGGGAGAGACCCCAACTCCTGGTAACTAAAAAACGTAAAACATTTATGTAGACACTGGGGTTGAACAGAATGCACTCGCCTCTGATGAGTCCATTTATGGAAGAAACTGACCAGGTATTTGGCACATCGTGTGTCTAGTTTTAATTTCATCAACACTTGCCTTGTCTTTCTACTTGAAATATTTGACATAGGAAAGTGACCCCTGATGTTAGATAATTGCCTGACCTTTTGCCTGACCTTTTCCAAACATATGTTGTCAATATGCATATCATAAACATTAATATAAGTCATCATAGCCCTGTGCTAAGCTGAAAGAAGATCCACTTGATAGTTTTTGAATCTTTAGAACAACATTGTTGATTAATTATAATGCTGATGCCAAGTAATCTGGTGCTCCCAACAATAGCACAATACCTTAGAGCATATAATTAAAGTGTGTGTGTTAACACACACCTCTCTCTCTCTCTCTCTCTCTCTCTCTCTCTCTCTCTCTCTCTCTCTCTCTCTCTCTCTCTCTCTCTCTCTCTCTCTCTCTCTCTCTCTCTCTCTCTCTCTCTCTCTCTCTCTCTCTCTCTCTCTCTCTCTCTCTCTCTCTCTCTCTCTCTCTCTCTCTCTCTCTCTCTCTCTCTCTCTCTCTCTCTCTCTCTCTCTCTCTCTCTCTCCCCAACACTTTTCTCGGACACATAGAAACTCCAAACTTGGCATGATTGTACCTCCATACAAGGAGTTTGACCGTTTATACAGAGGAATGAAGATGTTTAAAATTATGCAAATTAGGGGCATTGAAATTTTAAATCTTGAATATCTTCATAAGTATAATAGATAGAGATGTCATTCCAACTTCTTCTAGAGGGTTATTGACCAGTGCACATCCAATGAATTTTTTTAAAAAGTTGTTACAATTTAAATTATGCTTATAAGCAGCATTGGAAATTTTAAAACTTAAATATCTTCAAAACTATTAAAGATAGAGATGTCATTTTAACTTCTACTAGGGGGTTATTGACCATTGTGCATGTAATGAATCTAAAGCAAAAGTTGTAGCCATTTAAATTATGCTAATTAGCAGCATTGGAAATTTTAAAACTTGAATAAATTCAAAACTATTCATTATAGATAGAGATGTCATTTCAACTTCTACTAGGGGGTTGTTGACCATTGCGCGTGTAATGAATCAAAAAGAAAAGTTGTAGCAATTTAAATTATGCTAATTAGCAGTATTCAAAATTTTCAATCTTGAATATCTTTAACACTATAATAGATAGAGATGCCATTCCAACTTCTTGTAGGAGGTTGTTGACCATTGCACACTTAATGAATTAAAAATAAAAGTTGTAGCAATTTGAACTATGCTAAATAGCAACCATTAGAAATTTCAATCTTAAATAAGTTCAAAGCAATAAAAGATAGAGACGCCATAATCCAACTTCTACCCCTGTGTTATGAAATAGCTGTATATTGCCATACCAATATGCTTTTAAGACACACACACTGATTTGCTATGCAGCAAATCATCTTTCCTAGTTTTCTTTAGTCTTTGAAAAATTTGACAAAAAAGTGTGGTACATGTAATACAAAAAATCAGTTTATTTTTGAAAATATCTAAAAAAGGGAAATTTATCTCTTCCAAGACCATGGTTATGTTGGCTTTGTGCATATAGCTTTGATATATTATTCTGACCTCTGATAAATACCACATCAAACACCTGATATATATATATATATATATATATATATATATATATATATATATATATATATATATATATATATATATGCAACCTTGTCTCATTAGTAATCTTCATTGCAATGGTCACTGAGGATCACATTTTACTGTTTTCCGCACTTAATGGTGCACACAAGCCTACACTGTCTTGTTTTCACAAAGTTAAAAATTTAAAACATTTGGAACGAATTTGCCTGCAAAGTACACTAGAACCTGTGGTTGAAAAGAAACTCATGCACAGTAAAATAAGAGGCCCATGGGCCTAACGCTCTGCTGACATATAATCTGGCATATCTAATTTAATTATTTTCCGACATATAGAATTTTGCATCTTTCACCACATTTTGGCTTATACATGTAATTTCTGTCAAGTACATAGGGGGCCCCACTAGTATCATAAGGGAGTGAGATTTTGACCTCTTCCATAATCACACTAAATTTCAAAAACATCCATTACACATTAGGGATGCTAGAGTGGTCACAAAATTTTCACAATTTGACCCATTTGTCACATAATACTGCAGGCGACACCACCAATATCTCAACTTCGATTTTCACACAGAAAAGTCCTGAAAGTTACATGGGGTTATCTTGAAAATTGTGGACTGTACTGCACTTGCAAACAAAAGTTGACGGGTGGAGAGTATGACAGATCGATGGACAGGCTGACATGAGTGATCACATGAGGTCTGCCATCTTGGTCAGCACAGCTAAAAAATATCTCTTTTGCAGGCAACAAGATGCCTCTCTCTACACCACCTGTGGTTTTACATACATGTGTCTCTTTATTTGTAGTACTTACTAACTGCCAACATGGTACTGAGACCAACTTTTAAGCCCCAAATTTTGCCTACATGTAGCTTAAAACCCCACAAATATTGGACTGTATGGCTTTGGGAGAACTCAGCACAATTGCATCTTAGTAATTCCTTTTCTTTTCTTTTTTTATCACTTCATTTTGCCCCGTCACAAAACTGGTGACCACCATGTAACATGTGCATGTACACAAACTCTATCCCTTGGGTCAGATCTGAAGACAGCTGCACTACATGGCAGTGAATATGCTTTTGCAAAAGCACAAAATGCTTTTGAATACCTGTGAAAAGAAGCCTTTACACAAGTCCCCCCCCCCCTCTTTGTGTGAGCACTTTGTAAGGAACACATCAGCTGTTCATATGTAAGTTGGTACCAATAATTATAATAGCAAACTATGACATACGTGTCCTCACATATAGATTATTTTCTGAAGTGAAATTTAAAGGAACTGTGCTGTTATTTTCAGCAAGTTGAAAAGCACATGCATTGATCTGTTCTGGTGGCAGACTGGCCATTTATCATTACTGTATAAACATGCCTAACAGACTGTTATGATGTGCATTACTTGTGGGTCATGCTAGGTCACCAGGATCTCAAAACACTGCTGTGCCACAATTGACTGCCAGAGACCTGTTGCTGATCATGTTGACCTGTTGATGAATTGACACACAGATTTCCCCATCATAATTACCAGAAATAGTCCGTCCTTAATTTCCTTTGTTTGCTTTTTCCATTGAGAACGATACAGGACTGAGGAGATTAATCAAATACTTTCCTGGCTGCAGTCAGGGCATGCCACACTATGAATGTGCTGAGGAAAACTGTTGACTCAGCACAGTGTGGTTCAGATAAAATCTTTGGTCATAAAGTGGTACCTGTCATGAAAGACCATTCTGATGTCTGACCACCTGCTAATTTAAGTCCACTGCTGAACATACTTTACTTGGTACTTTTCTTGTTAGTTGTACCTCTCGTAAGAGACCACCTGTTTCATAAGACCACATTTAAATGATCGTCCCACGGGATAGTGTTTGATGATAGTTCTAAAGCACCGTAGTATACATGTAGGCCTACCACAGATTATATAGCACTTTGTGCCCTACATGTACCTTTTTGTAATCATTGAAAAAAAAAGGATTTTTCACACTGGTTTTTTTTTTTTTTTCCACAATCAGAAAACACATTACCTCAAACCTGACTATCAGCTGTGCAGTTCCATAGGATTCCAGTCAACGTCAAATACCTGTCCGCCTATATACATGTATCAATGATTTTCCTAATGTCTCCCCTCCTCTGGTGTTTTTACTCTCTGTTTGCAGGGGGGAGGGGGTGTTGTTGTTAGAAGGTGGCACCATGTGAGATCAGCCTGTTATTACAGTCCATAATGGCTGAAATAGCCATCTGCTTTGGAGATAAATCATGTTATTACATGTGGTCTGATTTCTCCATGATTGTTCTCAAAAACAAATGCACTGCCTTCTGTTCAACAGCTACCTGTCAAAAACTTAAAATGAATTCCTTGCATGACATTTAACTCTTTCAGTGCCAAATTTTGGACTGAGTCAACAGCTTTTCTTGGCGTGCATTAGGGGAAATGCGCCCAATACGCACCGAGAAAAGCTGTTGACATGGGATATTTTCTCTGGAACTAGAGGCATGCTGGTACTTGAATGAAAGGTCTTTTTACAATGAATACGAATCCGAGATCCTAATGATACTTCAGACTAGTTTCACTGTAGCAGATTCACTTTAGATGTGATTGGCACTGAAAGAGTTAAACATGTTTACAGACAATCTATTTGCAGTGTGCATTGTTGTCCATCAACCTCTACAAATATGTTAGCCCTTTGTATAATAACTCATAGAACTTGACAGAATTGACAAATGATGCTCATACCTAGTCCAACTGATCAACCATTACAAAAGTTTTCAGTTGCTATGAATGGTCAAGGCAACAGAAAAAAAAAACTATCTGGACTGTAACAAAATTCTACCCAGTGTTATTCCACATGCACTGTGCCATGTGTACTGCCAAGTGTTTTGCACAGATTGATGCAGCATCAACATGTATGTAATCGATGAAAACATCTGCACGTACATGATATATATGTACATAGCCCTTAAATCTCGATATTAAGCTTGGTTATATTTAGAAAGCTGTCAGCATGGTGCGTGATTAATATTTATAATTAGATTATGACCAGGATCAGCTTGATGACCTAGCTCTTTACATCATCTGAGGTGGGAAGCTAGGGCGGCATTTTTAGAAGCGTAAGTTTGCCCCCATTTTAATACATAAGCATCAGAAATTCAAACTCTTCAATCAGCATTTTACAGGAGAGAGACACCCTTTCCTAAAATCTTTAATCAGCATTTCATAGGAAAGTGAAAAAAGACACATTTTTCTAAACCCCTATTCTAAGGATTGAAACAGTTTCCCAGCTTTCCTGAGCTATTCAGGCCTAATTCTACAGAGCAGGTGACCCACCAATGTGAATATCAGGAGTTTCCATATTTGGAAAATCCTTACCCATTCAAGACTTATTTTTTATTGGCTGCTATGGGCAGACAATATTGGATCAGATGAAGGAAGTTCGGCCATGGGTGGCAATACTACATCTGCACATGTGCGTACTGCCAGAAATCCTTTTCACAGCATCCTATTTGACAACACAGTGTTTCTGTTCGGATTTTTTTTCAGGGGGTCACAAGAAGGAAAATTGAGGGGAGAAGACTAGATTTTCACCAATTTTACATGTGAATAAACAAGACTCATGATTGTGACCCTTTAGAATTTTCTCAGAGGGTATTTCAGGTTTTGAAAGGGTAATATACCCCTATTTGGGGGTTTATGGAAACACTGCAACAGTAGCATCATTTTTACCCAAATTTGGGGTTCAATGAGAACTTTACATCAGGGTAATATGAATTTATATCCTTAACTTTTCCTATGTACATATGCATGCTTTCACATGGTGAGCTTCAGTGTACGACAGTCCTCACCTGTGTAAAGCGTTTTAAATAGTACACATGTGCAGAATGCAAGAAATCCGTTCTGTTCACAGAACATTCCCTTTTGCATTTAAGGCAAAAATATGCAATCTCTCAGAGGTGATGTTTATATAACAAACACCACTGTACAGCTTTATTACTTCGGTAAATATCAGAATACATCTCTTCACGAACTTGGAAATTTATCTTCACCTTGAGGCCAATTTCCTTTTCAAAGGAGACTTGTCTGAACTCCATTGATGACAGATCCATCATTTACAGTAACCTAAGCTCATACTGAAAAACAAATTTATAGCACTGAACATATATGTATAGCTAATTATTGCATGTATATGCCAGGTATCATGGGCATTTAACATGTTATATATATTTTTTTTTACACATATTCCTTATTAGAAACACATAGTTTGAAAACTAGTCAAACTGCCTCCTACTATCATGATCTTTGTTAAGTTGTATATTGATCCATTTCATTTCTCAGACCATTCAGATTCCAGACCTGGACACATAGAAATAAAGTGACCCAAGGACAAGATTTCAACTCTCTGCACTACTGGGCTATATAACATTATAGTTTTGCTCATCCTGTGGTCAATCATTCCTCATTGGCCTCTGATGTGTCCAGAGAAGGATTTACATTTGAATTTTTTCCTTTCAAAGTATCTGGGAAATAATGAAATTGCATTCCAGAATTTCCAGTGGCTCTTGAGCAAGTGCACCACACCCAAGCAGTACAACTACAGGTACATGTACACGTACACCTCTTGTGAACCTCAGATGTGGACACATGCACACACAGAGATGACAATGACACTACCCCACTAGCTGTCAAGGCCGAGGGGATAACAAACTGTATGAGTGACTTGCTGAGTTGATACAATCATTATCCTTAAGACCATGACAACTTTTATAAAACATATTTTAAAGTATATTTATTATATAAGTACCAGTATGCCTATAGTCCCATAGAATATAACTCTCCAGGTCAACAGCATTCATTCAAGTATCAGTATGCCTATAGCCCCATAGAATATAACAGTCCAGGTCAACAGCACTCACTCAAGTACCAATATGCCTATAGTCCCATAGAATATAACTCAATCTCCAGGTCAACAGCATTCACTCAAGTACCAGTATGCCTATAGCCCCATAGAATATAACAGTCCAGGTCAACAGCACTCACTCAAGTACCAGTATGCCTATAGCCCCATAGAATGTAACAGTCCAAGTCAACAGCACTCACCCAAGTACCAGTATGCCTATAGCGCCATAGAATATACCAATCCAGGTCCACAGCACTCACTCAAGTACCAGTACATGTATGCCTCTAGGCCCATAGAATATACCAGTCCAGGTCAACAGCACTCACTCAAGTACCAGTATGCCTATAGCCCAATAGAATATACCAGTCCAGGTCCACAGCTTTCATCAGCACACTTTGGGTGCATTGTCCCCAAAGCATGCCATGGAAAGCTGTTGACTCAGTCAAAAATATGACACTGAAAGACTTAACAGGGCCATGGTTAATTGTGTTCCTATTTGCAATATATTATCAATTGATCAATCTGCAATCTAAATGTTGCAAATACTGATACATAAATAGCTTAACCAGGACCTGGAAAGTACATGTCACAGCACCCTGTAAGGGTCACATTCCCATGTATCTGAAGAAATGTTTTGATGTTGAGTTTTAACAGATTTGAAAGTATATTTGGAACAAAGGCAAGACCAACTAGAAAAGAAGATTCGCTTCAAAGCAAATCTGTCTGTGTGCTTTCAAAAGTTGTAAATATTAAATGCTACAACTTTGACCTTTGGTACTTCACATTCCATTAAGCTTATGGCTGGATGAAAATTTTAAAGTCCAAATGACCTTGACCTTTGACCTTTACAGGTCACAGTAAATTGCAAAAACGTACAGTGTTACAATACCCTCAATTTAAAGCCCAACATGAACCAAATCAAATGAAAATTGGCCAAGTTACAGCACGTGGACTCTCTCAAAGAGTTACAGCATGTGGACTCTCTCAAAGGGCCAAATGAGCTTGACCTTTGACCTTCAGAGGTTACATATTCTTACAAAAATGTGCAGTGTTGCAATACCTACAATTTGAGTCCAACATGATTAGGATTGGATGGATATTGGCCAAGTTATGGCTGGATGAAACTTTGAAAGGTCTAAATGACATTGACCTTTAGAGGTCACATGTAAGTTTCAAAATTGTGCAGTGTTACAATAGCTACAACATGATTAAAATTAAATAAATTGGCCAAGTTATCATGTTATGGCTAGAAGAAATGCACCATCGAAAGTGGCCTTTGACCTTGAGATGACCTCTACCTGAAGTGTACCTTGACCTCTAAAATGACTTTCTGACCTAAAATTGACCTTTGAACTTGACATGACTTTTGACCTTAACATTTGAGATAACTTTTGCCTTGGTATGATCGAACTCCTATACACTCGGAACCACATCTACTGTAGCATATCAGATTGAAGATTTAAAATTTTAATAGGCCCTCATTTGCATAATGTTGAAATGCATGACCTCTCATTATAAAAAGGCGAGACTTCACCTATAGAAGTATAATTGTGCCAAGTTTTGAGTTTCTACGTGTAATACTTTTCAGATGAAATGTCAGATAAATTTGCCTGTAAAGAAGAAAAAAAGAAAGAATTCCTAGAAAAATAATATGTCTGTGTTGGCACACAGACATAATTACAAGACCTTGCCCCAAAACACAGGGACATCAACTCTCATGGTCATCAGAAGACTGAATCAACAGCTTTCCTTGGTGTCAGCTGCATCCAACCTGTGAAAAAGAATGTTACTGACCTGAGGCATGCACTCCTGACAGATCTATGTTTCTCAGCTAATATATTTTTTCTGTTAATGTAAAATTTAATTAAAATGAGTAAAGCAGTGGACTATTTACATCTGGGCACTTTTGAATGACTTGAGCAGGAAAGGATAAACAATTCAGAGTTAATGTACCCAGGCTGCTGTCAGATGAACTTCTCACTGTACATGTGAATGCAGGCAGCTGACACACAAATTCTTCCTCTCTCATGATAACCTGCACAGATACATTGTGTTACAATTATTCAATATTTCATTTTAACATGCAGTATATGTGTACATATCTCTACCCAGAATTTAGTGACCTAAGGTTGTGTCTTGTTGAACTGAATTAAAATTCATCACTGTGATACTATGATCTGTTGTCTTCTACCGATAAAACATGTATAATGTCATGGTATGTGCGTAGTTGACCCTGCTTGTGTCTACAGCCAGCTAAATACACAACCAATGCAAAAACATCCAGATAGGCTTATGGTACATGTCCATCCCATCAGATTGCATAGTATGTTCATAATTTGGTGAGTTTGGACTGAGGATAGGTCCCTGCCAGTACCTGAGTAGGAATACTTCATGGTTGTGCAACTGAACATTCCAAGCACAGTGCTCCCTACAAGCTCCTTGTGGTTACTTGAAGGCGCATGGACATAACATGATTGCCTTTTGACTGCCATTGAAGCCCTTTTTCTATTACGTCCATATTAAATTACAATTGTTTCCTTGTTTTGAGACAGCTTTGTTAAAACATGGTTGATCCAGGACATGTACCCAATCAGATGTGTCCTAATGAGTTGACAGGACACATGTTCCTCTCTGAGTCAATCCCTTCTGAAAGACCATTTTTTAACACACATGTACTTTCCAAGACAATGCATTCGATTATTTATAACAAATTAACCTGCATTCAGTTTCCGAAACCATCTTTAACATGAAACCATATCTTGCTGGCCAACAGGAAATGCCCAACTTTGGCCATGCAGAGAGGATGACTTGTTGGGGGGCAACCAAACCATCTGACTCAGCTTTTCTTTTAGTTGCCATTTTGACTTGGTTCCTCTCCCTTTTTGATTTTGTACTGTTATAAAGAATAAACTCATTTTGACATTGATCATGATTATAGGATCTGAAATTAGATTGCAAGTGCCTCAGAAAAAAAATTAATTACAACAGAGGTCAACTTAATTTTTAATAATGTTTTTGATTAGACTTTGAGCACACAAACTACATGTAGATTCATATATCACACCGTTTTTCTGTTTAGGCTTACCATGTATGACCCAAACACTGGTCATGCATGTAGAAATACCAGTATTTCTCACACAGTAAACATAAAATATGCATACACATGTATGTGAGCAGCTGGTTGGGACTGCAATAAACTAAGCATCCAGTTCCTAAATTAAGCATGTTAATACCTGGGAATATATCATGTATTTACCTGTAGACATCCAGGATTTTTGCATTGGGCTGTGTAGTCAGTTGAATGCCCACTTCTGCTTGGTCAGAACTTAACCACACATATATAAAAACGAAAGGACTGAAGCAAATATTGATGAAAAAACAAATCTACAAACCCCGGATATTCTAGATCAATCCAAGTGTCTCAGATGATTAACACATCCAGACCCCGTGACGATTGTGACAGAAATGAGGAAGCACATGTACTGTACATGTATGTGTTGGTGCACACACTGCATGTACTTGCAGCGAATCCCAAGGACCCATATGTCACCCACATTGCTTCCTTACCGGCTGTTACCTGTGCCACCTGGCTGTTACGCAGGTGCATTACTTGGCCTCTTGATAACAATGAGCGCTAGATGAACGCACAGATGCTCTAGATCTGGTAAACATAGCTCTGCGGATAGAAGTTGAACATTAGCCAACCGGGCTTCCTACAATACAAAGGCCACCCCTATACAAGTATATCTACAGCACAGGAAAGGAGGCAGCAAGCCATCTGTTATCAATGTTTTCTGTGAACTCCTTAGAAGGGGTAATGGATGTTTTCATACTGGCATACAGTGGGGCATTTCATTTTCTGTACCAGTGCATTGGAAGCCCTTTTATTTTCTGCACTTCATACTGACCATTATTTTGGAACATTCTTACATGTATTTTCTATACACTGTTCTTGGCACAATTATTTCCTGTAGACCACATTGGGACCCCCCCCCCCCAAAAAAAAAAAACCTCCTCTCTCTTTACAACATCAGCATATTATGATAGAATATTATAGAATTGGTCAGTTTTACTATAAGATAATTAGAATGATTATATGTACACTGTCACCAATACTATATTCGTGTAAATTAAATGATGATTTATCTACATACAAAGCAGTGCATATAATGATGCATTGACACATTAAATTTGCTAAACATGTATATGTATGTACAATAGTCTTGCCACCAAGGCAAAACTTTAGAGCCTTCTAATTTTGTATCATTTTTTTTTTAAAGCATGACAAAAGTACATATTGTTACATGTACCTAGCTCTGGACTATACAGATTGATGACAAAGTGCCCTCAGAACCTGTATGAGCTCCAGTACACACTTACATGTAGTCTGGCAGAACGGAGTCTGTGTGTGCAGGCAAAGTCACAATCAACCAAAGCTTTAATTCTGCCTAATTTTTCTCACAGCAAAAATCCTTGTATTTAAAGTTAAGGAGGCATATTAAATCCCCATGCTCATGTGAGCCTGGTTATTGAACACAAGAGGTCTGTTAAATGATTGGCAGACCAAGTGACAAAGAAGAACAAACAAGACGGCCGTGTGAACAGCTTGTCCTCAGGTGACCTTGATGCATGTACGTACTTTCAAATTCAACCCAGAATCTACATGCAAGTCCCAGCCTAGTCAGGGGTACCAATAAGTGCATGTTTATCTGCAATTTCAAAGCAATTGAATGCACAATATTAGAATAGAAAAGATGACTTTTTCAGGTTTTCCACAAAAAAAGGAAACACCATTCATATACACGTAATACATGTAAATCACTGCAGCACTTAGTTTACAATTTAATAAAAGATATTTGATTGAAATTAACTCACTTTTAAAAGATACATTAACTGCCACCAAGTTTGAAGTGATTTGGTCCATGGTTTTGGACAAAACTACATGCAAGTGTGCTAGTATCTCTACATGATGGTCCGCTCCTCCCTTAACAAGAGGCCACCTCCTCTATAAAGACCACAAGGATGCATACCCACCATGGTTGAAGTGGCCCAGGTGAGTAGTTTTGCACAAAACTACACATACAATATATACATGCATGTACATGTACAGTGGTCCCTGGGGCAGGTGAAAATGTGGTCTTTCATTAGAGGCACAATAACACGGAAAAGATAGCGCAGTGTTCTGAGAGAGCGGTCTTAAAAAGATATGCAGTCTCTCATTGGAGGCGTCTCTCAAGACAGGTACCACTGTACAAGTAAATGCTTATCCCCACATGCTGACATGTCTACTCTTGCCAGGTGATTACATACATAATTCCACAAATTTGTAAAAGTAAGCAAATGACAGTGCACATGCATCAAACAGTACTTATTCCCATCTGGTGCCAAACCTTAGTGGAAATCAAGGTAAGTTACATTCCTACAATTTTCCAAAAGAATCCAATTTTTGGTTCAGGAGGATTTATCTAAAATTATGAATACAAGCACACACACATATTAAGAGGGCTGTGTAAACAGCTCATCCTCAGCTGACCTTCACATTCAACCCATTAATAAGTACCACTCTGGTCTAGGGGTTTAGGATTTTGGAGGGGAAGTAAAAAATGTGACTTTCCATTGCAATCCCATCGACTTACACTTCTGTAAATGTACAGGTGTATCTATTTTCATGACATGTATACAATGTACATGTAAATTTTAATGGGTTTTGCATTTCGGGCATTTCACTGAATTTTTAATTTCACTATTTGAATATATTAATTCCTACGAAATCAATGTTAAAATATTATTTCGCTGTATTTTCATTTTCATGCCATCAGCCAAATAAAGGCAATTTAGGGTATTACAGGACTACATGCATGAGCTAACAGGTACCCAAATTGAAAATTTGGTAAAAATCAAAGATCCTGAGTATCACCAACGAGTGAACAATTTTGTTTTACACTCCACTCAGCTACATTTGTACCAAGTTTCACAATATGAACAACAGTTTTTGAGCAGAAGTGGATAAAAGCAAAAAACACGCATACAAAATAATAAAACAAGAGGCCCACAGTTCTAATGCTCTGCTGGCCACCATCAAAAAAATCATTTTCTGAAATGTATTCAATCCACAAACTTGAATTATTCATCAAGGTTAGCCATATTATGCAATATCAAACTTCCACATGATACACATTTGTGGTACATTTGGCATCATTCACCTTATTCTTTATCAAGATATTGAATTAAGTGCTCCTTTCTTTAGTGCTTAATGACCTTGAAAAATAGGTCAAGGTCATACAATCATTGGGTCAGGGTGACCAATAACAAAGTTCATCAAGCAGAGTTTTCTAGACAATGTACTCAAGTGTAATTTGGATCTAGAGGCTCAATTCTCGTTGTCACTGTATAATGTCCAAACTACACTCTACCATTACAAAATCACCTGTTCCAACTTAATGGGTCTGGTAACTTTCCAAAAATCTGCCAAGGTCCTGATCTCACATAATAAATATGTGCATTAGACATGATCTATATATTCTATAAATTTGGCTTGTCTAATTCAATGATTTTTGAAAAATGGAATTTTGTATGATTCAAGACATTTTAACTAATAATTTCCGTCAAATTACAGGTGGTGGTGCTAGTATCATAACCAAACAAGATTTTGACCTCTACTAAATATCGTTAAGATTTTTTTTTAAAAAATGAGGTTGCTGGACTGGTCACAAGATTTTCACATTTTGACCTGTATATTACATACCAACATTGAGGTTGACGAAGATTTCCATACACTTTATAGGTTCTACACGTTATATGGGCCTAACTAAAAAATTGTGGAGTGCAGAGCATTCACAAGATGACCCCTATATTAAAACTGGCCATATGACCTTGACCTGCAATTCAGATTAAAAAATTGTTACTGTTCAAAATATGTGCCCCACATCCAACTTTCCATACATGTACAGGTTTACATGGTGTGTTTGTGCCAATCAGGTAATACATTTTTGAGTTATGAAGAAAAATGATAAATTTGGACAAGCATCAAACTCCATAATTACTGGGTCATGGTGACCAAAAAAGAAGTTAACCAAGTACAGTTTTATGTACAATGTAACCAAGTGGAATTTTGATCTGGACCCTCAGATTTCTTTGCCATTGATGTCCAAGCTACACCTTGCCATTAGAAAATCAACTCTTTCAACCTTACAGGCATGGTGAAAAATAAGTAAAGGTCACTGATGTTACATAAAATTCTAACTTTGGACATTGTCTATATATCCTATAAATTTGGCAAGTCTAATCCAATTACTTTTCAAGATATCAAATTTTATATCTTAAAAACACATTTTGGCTCATAATTTGTCAAATTATAGGTGGCCCCACCAGTATCATTAGCCACTTAGACTTTGACCCCCCCCCCCAATCTCAACGAATTTGATGAAGATCTGCCAAATATTACAGACGCTATATTGCATAATACTGTAGGTGGTGCCACCAATATTCAAACCAACCTAGATTTTTTAATAAATTCTTTAAGTCCTGAAAATTATATAGGGCTAACTTGAAAACTGTGGATGGTATTGCGATCACAGGATTTTCATATTTTGACTTATATATTACATAGTACTACATGTGGCGCCACCATGTCGACGAAAATTTTATACACAAACTCCTAAACGTAATATGGGCCTATCTCAAAAACTGTGGAGTGGAGAGCATTCAGGAGATGACCCCACCTATTAACTGCCCATTTGACCTTGAACTTCAATTCGGATTAAAAAATTGTTACTGTTCAAAATATGCACCCCACATCACACTTTCCGTATATGTATAGTCTGTTTTCAAATCAAGTAATAACTTTTCGAGTTATTGATGAAACACAATAAACTTTGACAAGTGCCAAATTCTACAAATACTGAGTCACAGTGACCCAAAAAGTCGGTCACCAAGTACAGTTAAAAATTACGTATTATGTATTCAAGTGCAATTTTGATCTGAAGGCTTCATTCTCTGCCATTGATGTCCAAGCTACACCCGCCAAATTACAAAATCACCTTTTCAATTTTACAGACATGGTAACCTCACAAAAATATGTCTAGGTCACTGATATTACATAACATTCCACCTATGGCTATGGTCTAGATATCCTATAAATTTGGCAAGTCTAATCAAATTACTCTCCCAGATATGGAATTTTACATCTAAAACACATTTTGGGTCATTATTTCCATCAAATCATAGGTGGTGCCACTAGCATCATTTGGTGAAGATCTGCCTAAAATTAAAGATGCTAAAGTGTTCACAAGATTTTCACATTTTGACCCTTATATTACATAATAATGTAGGAGGCACCACCAATATCATTTGGGGACATTTTTTTTTTCAAATGCGGCACCAAATTGGAAATTGGGATCTTGGGGTGTCCAGAAGTTTCCCTGTGCAATTTTGAAGCATTTAATTGGACTTGGTTTTGGAAATCCATAAAAAAAGATTCTTTAAACCCCCCCCCCCCCCCCCCCCGCTCCGCTGACCTGAAAAATTCTGCTGTCACTACCATTTTTACACATTCAGCAGGAACATACTCAAGGTGGAGCCCCACCATGTTTAACTGTTCAAGTGCCAACAGTGACTCAAGTTGAACTACTTAAAATGAACTGCTCTCAATTGTAATAAGGATGCTAGAGTCATGTTCCTTGCAAAAAGACCTTACACTCAAGTAGCAGCATGCCTGCAGTTACATACAATATAACATTTAGGTCAACAGCTTTCCTCAACTTGCTGTGGGCATAACGTGCCCAGAGTGCTCTTAGGAAAACGGCTGAATCTGTCCAAAATGTGTTACTTAAAGCACATCTTGCCAACAGTCTTGAAGAAGTCAAAAACATGAATTGTTGGCAGATGACAGATGCACGTACTGAAGACAGACAACTGACCATCCTGTAACCTAATAACCTGGTCTAACAGGGAAGAAATACTTGTTTTTTTACCTGATCTGACTGACAAGCAGGTCAGACAATGAGTGCTCTGTAGCGCATAGTTTATGGATCCAGTTTTGCAAAATTATTTTTTTGGCAGATGGGGGGTGGGTTCAGAAGTTGTCTTGGCTCTGCCAACAGTCCTTCTAGTCCTACATGTACCCACAACATGGCCACTGGGCATGCACACTTCACTCTCAAATACGATAATGGAGCAGCAATTGTGTAGTACAATGAAACCTCATTATAAGGACACTCAGATATCCAACATATTCAATATAATGACACAAAGTTTTATGGGAAAAGGTTTATTTTCTTTGTTATTTAACTCATTTATCGGACATATGCAGTTATCCTACACATTTCTTAGGAACCAGATGGTGTCATTATAACGAGTTTTCACTATACATGCAAGATCTTGTATCCACTGGCCCTGCAGGTGGACCACCTTCACATTTAGGTCATTACAAGCCCTGCATTTATTGGCTGTGTAGTTGTCCTTTAAAAAGCATGCATGACTGTATCATGACGGCGCTGTTACTGCCTCTGCTCTGAAGACAACCTCTTATAAGAGGCTGCGCATCTTTTTATGGCTCTTTCATGACACTGAAGTCTTTTTCCCTGATAAATTAACCTGGATATATTTTATCACCACCTACAATACAAGACTGCTTTTTGCTGGCAACACTGGGCAGTCTTGTATTCTTATCATATACTTACATATATATCATACAAAGAGGTTCAATGAGGTGAGGGATGACTCACCGCAGCAACTCATGTAATGTACATGCACTTCAGACACCTGTGTTAACTTCATCTGCACATAATATTGACATGTACCCTGACAAGATTAAATATCTTTACATGATCCACATCCAAGTTTGAAACAATGTCATTTCTTTGTTCTTAAATAAAACATGGCAAATCAAGTATTGATGAGAAAAGATGAATGATGTTCCAATATGAAAAAAATACAAAAAAACAAAAACAAAAACAAAAAAAAAAAAAACAAAAAAAAAAAAAACAAAAAAAAAAAAAAAAACAAAAAACAAAAAAACAAGAGGGCTGTGTAAACAATCCATACTCAGCTGACCTAAGGAGGCTACACGAAAGGACAGTCCATTCTGGCTTTTTTACCAGGTTGATGACCTTTGTGGTGTTGGGATTATTTGATAGCAATATGATAAGCAGACAGTGCGGGGGGGGGGGGGGGAGAAAGACAATTAACCCATGCATGTGTATTACGCGGTACGGCCACTTTGGGCTATAATTAGCGTGTATACTCACACAAATTATATACCAGCTTTGAAATCTGAGGAACATCTTTCAATTTAAACTAGAAGAGGCTGATTTTCCAACAGAAAATCAAATGTCTCCTCGTGCGCCCGTACTATTGTCACCCTTATTTTTGTAAATAGGCATGCTGATTGCAATGATTTACAGATGTGGTGAAAGTACACTCCTTATTGACATTTCAAAATGTTGATTTTTGACGAAATGCCCACGTGACCTTGTAAAATAGGTCAAGGTCATACATTTGCAGTTACAAGCAAAGTCTTACAAAAGTCTTACATTGAAACATAATCACACAAAATGTCAACCTCTATAAGACAAATCTTTCTCGAGTGCATCTGCAATGACTTTTAAAAAGTGGCCATGTGACCTTGAAAAAAGGTCACCCATCCACAATCTACAATCCCAACCTAGTTGGTATTATGGTACATAAACATGCAAAATTACAACCTCCTAAGTCAAATCCTTGCAGAGTTGTTGCATGCATGTCAATTGTACATGACATGCCCACGTGACCTTGAAAAATATGTCAAGGTCACCCATCTGCAATCCCAAGCAAGATCATATATAGGAACATCTTCACATAAACTTTCAGCTTCCCAAGTCAAATCTTCCTTGAGTTATCACGTCCACATTGCTTTTACACGAAATGCCCACGTGACCTTGAAAAATAGGTCAAGGTCATACATCTGCAGTTATGAGCAAAGTCTTACATAGAAACATAATCAAACAAAATGTCAACCTCTTTAAATCAAATCTTACACGTGTGCATCTGCAATGATTTTTAAAAAGTGGACATGTGACCTTGAAAATAGGTCATGGTCACCCATCTAAAATCACCACCTAGTTGATATATGGTACATAATCATGCAAAATTTCAACCTCTTAAGTCAATCCTTGCGGAGTTATTACGTCCACGTCAATTTTACATGACATGCCCATGTGATTTTGAAAAATATGTCAAGGTCACCCATCTGCAATCCCAAGCAAGGTTTTATATAGGAACATCTTCACAAAAAAATCCAACTTCCCAAGTCAAATCTTTCTCGAATTATCGCGTCCCCAATGCAAACAACAATGTATTGAAGAAGAAGAACAAGAACAAGAAGAAGTGGAACAAACGGATGCAAAAACAATATGTCCCCCCATTGCACGGGGAGACACAATTTAAAGGAATCAGTGGATTTGATATTTCATAAGTCCCAGCAGCATTATTAGCATGCTGTAAGTGAGTGCACTTGAACATTCTCTGCACATCATTTGCCATTGTTTACAAGTGTATTGGCCCACACCGCAAGCCAACATTCATTAGCTCACGTGACATGAACCATCCAATCAAATTCGTCTAATTCCATGTGCTCCCAGCATATCTCCAATTCTAGTGATGTTCAGATTAATCGAATTAATCGACAATCGTCCGATTAATTTAAAAGACCAAGCGCTCGATTATAAAACTCCCATAATCGATTATACGTGAGCGATAATACAGAGTTTAGTGCTAATCGCGTATTTGTGCGGTAAAACAAGTTTTTAGTAGAATATTTTTGTAAAAATCTTATAATATTTTTATTATATGGATAAAAATGAAACAACTACCAGTTTTTCGTGACATTTTGAATGATACAACTCCCAAAATTTACGCTAAAACTTTGACGTTTTGGGTCGTCCGCCACGGGTTTTTATAGTTTTATACTGCTGGAATCCTCAGAATTTCGTCTCTGAATATAAGGAGCTCTCTTATTGGCTAAGAAATAAATATTCCTGGGGCATCCCTCATTATAAATGCGCTGGGTCATTTCCAGGTTTCTCATTGGATGGATTTGGTCACGTGCAAGTCACCGTCCAATCAAACTCGTTGTTTGCCATGTGCTTGAGTCCAGTTCGATTTGTTGTGCAGGTGAACATGTCGCATTCACGCAAAGATTATAGGACCAAGATGCGAAATTTTGACATCATACTTTCGCAAAACGACTTCGATGGAACAGATCTAGACACAGATAAAGGCAGGAATGAAAATTCCATAAGCAAAGCAAGGAAAATACGCAGATTCCGTCACCGCACGGTGACGAAGCTTAGCCTGATTGAGATTTGTGTCAACACGATGTGTTTTCGATCGCTGTCTCAGATACGTCACGGCACGATGTTTTTATCCAAAGTTTGTTGTTTTAATTTGATTAAAATGTCTAAAAGGATAAAAATCTGTATAAAAGAACAAATGAGGAATGAAATTTATGACTGAAGGCCGGGAAAAATATACGCACATAACGGAAAAACATGCTCGGACTTGTGCCTGTTCACACTCGCTTGTGTTGCACGGCCCGTGACTGTGCTTGTTGGTAATAAAAACAAAAAAAAAAAAAAAAAGGTGACCAGACGCTTGACATCCCATAAAGCATAAAAAAAAAAAATTAGGGGGTAAATTGAAATGAAAATTGCACAGAATTACACTCTTGTAGCCCAGGCACGTTCAATCCATGATGTCCTCTCTTGCGCAAGCGATTAGAAAACTGCCCGGTGGCACACTGTGTGCGATACCAGATACTGGCAGAGTGCTAGGAGTTAAGTTACGTTGTGATATAAGTGCAAAGAACCAAAGATTAAACAAAACTAATTCCAACAAAAAAAGCCAATATATTTTTGTTTGAATTTCAAATGTTGGGTGTAGTCCCTGTACTGATCCTTATGTGATTGAAAACATTTAACTGTGTGTGATGTGTGGTTGCAGCATTTAATTTTGTGTGATGGGTACCCTCCCTCTCCCCTCTGTAGTGTATGACTAGTAGTACATATTAACTGATTTCTTTTAATAAAGTCAATAAATTGTGACTTAAATATGCTTTGTAGTACCAGTTAGTATAGTAGTAGCAGTAGGGTAGAAATAGTGCTTCTTTACTTTTGTAGGCAACACATGCATGTCACATCATAAAGCAATAAAGCACTAGTAAATGCAAGAAGGCAAGCCAATAGGGTGGTATCTCTGGTGTGTACCTTCATATTTTGTTTTAAAAAAGAACTTGAAACTGGTTCATTAAGCTCTGTCAATGAGTTGTTGAGAATACTCCCAAAACCGATTATAATCGATCATCGGTCACTTCTAAAAACCAATCATCGAGACTATGAAATTCGGACCAATTCCCAACCCTATCCAATTCAGAGTGAAAATATGATGTGTGCATATACAAATTATTCGATCTAGGACCTTTTTTTTTTCCATGTTGTAGTTTAAAAAAAAAAATTGAAAACAGAGTCAGGCAGGAATAAAAATTTGTGACAGAAAGCGAAAAAATCTGTAGATTCGTCACTGTACAGTAACAAAGCCTCTGTGAACACGGTGATGTGTTGTCATTGTTACCAGTGATCGCTATATATGTCAACATGACATATTAATATTGGAGCAATCAACTTAATTTTATAGTTATAGTTTCACTAAAATGTTCATTTTGGAACAAGTCTGTAACACAGTTCAAGATAGGAGTAAAATTCATGATACACGACAGATAAAAAAAACCCACAGGATATTATGGTAAATCATGCCTGTGATCATGCAGACGCTTGTATTCTGCCACCCATGTTTTTGAACAACTGTAATGGCACTAAAGGCAAGACATGTAACATCTCCAAGGGCACCTAAAATTTGACCTGGAAACTGCACAGGAATATTAATCATGTAATTTGTGACATCACAGTGACCACGCATGCCTCACAAGTTGTGTATCGCAAAGATGGTTGGGCTCGCTGCTTATCAGATTGCAGTAATTAGCTCACCTTAACAAGGCCACACAAAGGAAATTAATAGGTTTCCTTTGAAGAGTGACACCTTCTTTTTGTTTGAAGTCAGAGTGGCCTCTCCTTTTGTGTCGTCCACTTGACCGACCTAAGCTTGTTCACAAAATCAAAGTTGCAACCTGACTTACAATTTCTATGGAAAAGGGCAAAATGTGAATTAGCATTAGAATGCCCATAAACAATGGCTTAAGGTCTGTTGATAACTGAATACACAAGTCATGCCCAGTGGTCTTGCCTGATGTCCTGCAAGGGTGTGGACATTTTACAAAGAAATACACTAACAAGATGTGCATTTCCCCTAAAAACTTTCCACAGAAACCAGGGATACATTTTGTATGAAAAATGTTGAAAAGAAAGTTTCTCAGTCATACTTAGAGCTTTAAATACTTAAATTCTGAAATGCTCAGTCAATGGTGGAAAATATACATTTTATTCAAATTTAACAAAGTTTGCTAGACTTTCTATTGTTTTTACATATTCACTAATGCATTTCATGCACATACATTATTAAAAACATTGTAAATAGATCAGAAATCCACAGCAGTGTCACATAGTGAACAACTTTGTTTGACCCTTCCACAAAGAACATACGCACAAAGTTTAAGCTTAATCTGAGTGACGGTTCTGGAAGGGAAGTTGAAAGCACACAAAGCAAAAAAAAAAAAAAAAATTAAAAACAGAGTAAAATTGCAGTGTTGCCTGGTGAACAAATTAAGAACTAGGAGTCTCTTGGAGTGTCCCTGAATGATATCAAAGCAATCAGTTTTGGAGAACATTTTTTATAATTCGTCCAATAAAAGAACAAAAAAATTCACAAAAAATCAACAAATCAGTGGAGCACGACCATTTGAACAACCTCTTAGAGACCTACCCAAAGTACATTGCCACCAAGTTTGAAGTCAATCTGGATGACAGCTTCAGACAAGAAGTCAAAAATGTGAATTAGCATTAGAATGCCCATTGACCTATATAGTACATGTAATCAATAGGAAAGGTGCATTTACCAATAAGCACCTGAATTGAAAAAAAAGGCTAAAAATCTAGCAGTGCCACCTAGTGAATACCTATGTTTGACCCTTCCCACAAGCAATATATCGCCCATGTTACAGCTGAATCTGAGTGACTGCCATGGAGGAGTAGAAAATAGCAAAAACACACAAAAAGTAATTTGAAACAAATAAAATTGCAGTGCCACCTGTTGAATGAATTCAGAACTAGGAGTCTCTAGGAGTGTCCCTGTTTGATGCCAAAGGAATTGGGTGAGTGGTTTTGGAGAAGATTTTTTTATGATTTGCCGAAAAATTCAATAAAACTCAAAAAATCACTGGAGCATGACCATTTTAAGAAACTTGGTATGGACCTACCCAAGGTACATTCCTACCAAGTTTGAGGGAAATCTGGCCAGTAGTTTTGGAAAAGAAGTCAATAAATGTGAATTGTGGATGCAGACAGACAGACAGATGCCTAACCACCATATACATGTAAGCTCAGCTGACCGACAAGTCAGATGAGCTAAAAATGGTTTCAAAATCAGCAATCTACAGCAGTGTCACCTAGCGAACACCTCTGTTTGACCCTTTCACAAGGAACATACCCACAAGTTTTCAGCTGAATCTGGGTGACGGTTCTGGAGCAGAAGTCGAAAACAGCAAAATCACACACAAAATTATCAAAAAATTGCAATATTTACCACCTGGTTAACAAATTAAGAGCTAGGAGTCCCTAGGTGTGTTCTTGTGTGGTATCAATGCAAATGGGTGAGCGGTTTTGGAGAAGATTTTGACATAAAAAGAACCAAAAAGTTCTTTAAAAAATCCCTGAAGCATGACCGTTTGAACAAACTTGGTAGAAATCCACCTAAGGTGCATTGCCACCAAGTTTGAAGTGAATCTGGCTCCTGGTTTAAGATAAGAAGTAGGAAATGTGAATGGACAAAGAGCAATGGCATTTAAGCTCTGCTTAAGAGCTAAAAACATATTGTTTTGGGTTTGTGGTAAAAATGTAGGAATGTGCTTTACTTGATTATTATTGTTACGAGGGGTAATTTTTATTACTAAATAATGTTTTGGGATTACTTTGTCTTTATTTTTTAGTTTAGTTTTTTTTTTTTCCAACTTAAAGGGATTCAAGACTTTAACACTGCACATGTTTTTTTGTTCCAAATTGCCTGAGCTGTCCACATATCTACAAGTATTGCACTAACATTTGAAGGTGCAGTTAAACATAATAAGTGCATGCCTGCAATTCTTGTAATAATATGTATGGTCTAGAAAACATGATAGCCTGATAATATGTCCAGTCCAGTTTATTTATTTTTTTTGTTAACTTACTCAACTTGACAACCTCTCCACTATGGAAACTACCCACTTGTGTCAATACAGTTCCAATGTAAAAACATCTAAGGATACATGTCTGAGTCTAAAACTTGATTCATTCATCCCAACTAAATTACCCAAACAACTTTTTTTACCTTATTGGCATGGAAACTGCAGTTGTGAATTTGTGGTCTTGAACATTTAAAACACAACAAAAGTGCATTGACACATGCTGGTCAGCTTTCAGTAATTGTCCTTTTTGTACAGAAAATGTATATACCAGATTTTTTTGTGCACATTTCTCTCCATTGTTGGAACAGACTATATATTAGGAATATCAGTAAATTTATATTAAACATAGATGATCCTACTTCAACATGTTCAATGCTGGGGATTAATGGCACATGCACAAGTCTTGCGCTGGTTCCCGACAGAGCACCTAATTTTATAGGTTAGGGCTCATAAAGCCCACAAATTTTCTTCTAAATTTCAAATACATGTATTATGAATATGATTTGTTCTTATACAAAATAAATAGTTCATCCATGTGATGATTTAGGACTCTAATAATTTCAGCCAGTGGTATGGAATCAGACTTCCCTCTTTCATTATCAGACTTGATAGCATTCAAACAGAACTTGGGCTCACAGAGTTGGGTTTGTTAAGTTGCTCTTCATATTAAATAAAAGCAACATGATCAGTCCTAAAATATGCTAAAGATTTCACAAAGCATACTTTCACTTGTATGCTCAGTTACATTTAATTCACTGGTGCATTGTATTTGTGAGTTATAAAACAAAATGCAGCATGCTGGAAACTGCACATGACTCTCAGATCTGCCATTTTTGATTTTCAATTTCCAATACATGATGTACTTCTGCTTTCAAAATCTGCACATGTTGCCAAGATTTGCATGTACCTTGCTGCTCCAGTCAAGCATTTTGGAAGTAAGGGAGTACTAAGTATTACCTTGATTATGAAAACTTTTTAACTGTGTTAGATGGTCAGACACTTTGGAGTCTGTTCAACATGCTTACGACACACTGAAACATTATCAGGCACAGCCATGTAAAGTGGTGGAGTCAGATTTAAGTAAATAAAAAATGTGCCCTAACAGGCCAGGTGTCTATGTCCCAGATGAGATAATGTAATGCAAGCAGATCATGTGAGACCAAATTCATTATTGAAATTATCTTTTTTTCTACTGCTCTACTGTGTTTGTTTTTGTTGCATGTACATGAAGAGTGTGACTGGAACCCAACAATCTTTTTTGTTTTTAAACCTTCCCAATTTATATGCATTTACATACATACATACATACATATAAATATATATATATATATATATATATATATATATATATATATATATATATATATATATATATATATACATATATATATATATATACATATATATATATATATACATATATATATATATATATATATATATATATATATATATATATATATATATATATACATATATATATATTATACATGATATAATGGTGTGTGTGACTACCCATGATTGATGGCTAAATGAAGACATTCAACTTAGGCAGCCCGAATAATCCTGTGCACACATTACACTGTTGCTAATTCCCTTTAACATGTGCCAGTTAGGATTAACTGTGTTGTACCCCTATTCATGTTACAGGACTTTTGTCATGGACTAGTTACTAGGCTACTACACCCAAGGCGGGTCTCTCTACCCTCCTTGGTACACCAAATTTCTTGTGGTAAATGGTAACCGTTATAGTTAAAATATCCTTGTAAATTTGGCAACTTTTGCTACAAAACTATTCAAAGAATTGAATGTTAATTACTTTAACATCAAATCTAATGGGAATACACACATCTAGCCCACAAGAATGTTGTGTGTTGGGTTGTATATATTCAACCAAATACACAAACAATTGCTGATTGCAACCTCTCCTATTACATGACTATGCAAACCAAAGTTTCTTCACCAAGACAGATTGGTTTCTAAGGACTGTATAACTGTATATAATGCATGTAATTATGGCCATTGTGCTACATGTGGTAGGAGAGGTTCTCAAAATTACAGCAGCTCAGAGTGTTGGACAACTTACACACTGTAGGTTTAATCTCCACAGGTACTGACACAGCTCTTAATTGTTGGTTGTGACAAAATGAAGTTTTGCTGCACAATGGGTATAATGCTGGGCTTGCCCTGATGTTAAGCTGCACGAGCACTTGATATCCTGGACACTGTCTGGCAGATCTATTGTCAAATTTTAGCAGTTTATTGTAATACAAGCCCATTGTGGAGGGCTACAGTATCCACTGTATTTCCTGCTACATACGTGTATCATAACTGCAGCATGAGTGGCTCAATCTCCCAATTTATTCTGTTACCATTACAGAGATACTAACCGTCCCTCATTGTTAGGGACCGTCCCTGAATTTAGCTGAAATTATGACCAATTTACAGTGTCTGTCCTGCATTGAAGCTGAGTGGCTTCATATATATATATATATATATATATATATATATATATATATATATATATATATATATATATATATATATATATATATATATATATATATATATATATATATATACATATATATACACACACACATAATTATACATATATATGTATATATATACATATATATGTATATATATACATATATATGTATATATATACATATATATGTATATATACATACATATATATACATATATATATATACATACATATATATATACATATACGTATACATATATATATATATACATATATAACAATACGTATATATATATATTGAAACAGTAAAACTGTTACCTAGTTTTTTCAGTAAAGCTGTTACCTAGTTTTTTTTATTGCATGCTCCCTTGTACTTGAAATTGACGTGTGTATTGATTGTAAAGTCGTGCCGGTAAATCATTAGATACTTAGGTTTGATTGACATGTAGGACACGTAATGTCCGCCGCTGATCTGTCAAAGTTTTACAAGTCAATTGATTTCTTGACACCTGTTATAATTATAAGTAACTTGCCTGCATCACTATGGTTCTTGTTTGTTAAGATTCTGTTCTGTAATCTTGAATGGAACACTGATCTGCGCCGCAAAATCGGTTGCTATGACGCCATCTTGTTTGTTGACGTTTTTGCGTAACTATACGAAAACGAGGCTATTTACGTACGTTTTTCAGAAAGTCGGCTATTTAGGCCTTACAAAGTTGTTTTCTTACACAAACTGCATTAAAAAAGTATCTGTTTGGGTAAAGACTAGAACTAACTTTGTTATTGTGAAGTTTAAAGGTATAATGGTTTTGTAGTATTAAAGAGTAAGGTGACGGAATGATCTATCACAGGTTACGGAACATGGAACGGTGTTTTGGGGACTCTAGGGAGGCTATATAAGGCGAGCAGGAGCTGTGTTTGGCATTCTGGCTCCGACAAGCCACTTGCTTTAGTTGGTATGCATCATTTTCCCTTTGGTTCGGAATGCGTTCCATAATTGGTAGAAACAAATTACTTTAGTTGAACAACAAATTTCGTATTCTTAAGATGCTTAAACTACATTTCAACTTAACTTAAACTTAGCGATTGGGAACCCTTCCGTGTACCCTTGTTGCCATGTATTGCCGGCTGTGACTGTGTTCTGTGACTGATTTACTCAGGACGAGGTCAGAGGCTAGAAATATTGCTAGGATTTAGTTTCAATTAATGGTGAACGGCACGACTGAAGATGACCCTGTGAACATGAGTGAATAAACGACGATTCCAATGTTCTCTCAACTTTACATCGCTGGCTTCTTCATCAACTGAACAGAAATTCCGGTCCTGGGGCTGTTCCCGTAGCCCTCGCTTCGGGCTATGCAGAACAGTTCCTGGATTGTTTAACCGAAGAATTTCATTTTCCATTTGATTGATATCCCATGATGACCGATTAGTCCCATAGGCCTATTCCCTGATGAACAACGACTAACCAAAATTCTGGTTGATGTGGAATTCTATTGCGGCCCTCCAGAAGCCTTTCGTGATCCTGGCCTGGGTTCACGGAACGCGTTCCGCCCGCCCTGAACTGAAGACGGTCCCACAGAAGTGTTCCCAATGACCGCCAGTATACAGATATCAGTAAACTAAATGAGACAACTTGTAATTGAACATCAGCAGATTTATTCATCGTTAAATTACATTAAGGAAAGAGAACCATCTCATACGACCACACTATCTACACTACCACTTCAACTTGTTTTAATGTTGAATGTCTGCGTGATCGTTGAGTCTTGAGAATAGCTGGCCGCACAATTGATGAGCCTGATAGTGGACAAATGGGAAAGAAAGTGGTGAGACTGACCAGTTCATGATGCGAGTTTTACTATCCTTGGCTACGTGTGAAAGATCCATGATTTTATGTCTCTTGATATGATAATCCCTTGCCTGAATACTATAGATAATCCGTGAATCCGAGAGTGGCTTCCCTGGTAACTCCATGATTATTGATTTAATTCCGCTCGTAAATAATAACTGAGGTGGTGGTTACAATATATATATATATATATATTGTTAGGTTTTTCACCTAATAAAAATGAGGACTGTTATCAGGTCCATCCCACTACTTGCCATCAGTTGTTAGGTTTTCACCTAATGAAATGAAGACTATCACTTTTACCATTTATTCTGGAGATCTCAACATGTGACACAAGTTGACAACAAAGTGCTGATAGTGCTTCAGTGCTGTCACATCTAAGTCTGGTCTACTGTATGTGTCTGTCTTACTGTGCCTCATCTGACAAATGAACTGCAACCAACTGCCAGCTTCTCAACTGACTTCTCACTGGCAACTGAACTCCCTACTGGAGAGGGGCATCCCATATATGCCTGCTCTTAGCTGGGGCACAATCTGGGGCACTGCTTGGGGCATTATCTAGGGGCAGGATCTGGGGCACCATTTGGGGCATTATCTAGGGGCACCATCTGGGGTGCCATTTGGCCCAGAAAGAGAGATAAGCAGTCATATATCTGGGGCACCATCTAGTCTGCTGGCAGGCAGCCAACTTCTTGCTGCTTCTATGTGTTCCCAAGGTCCCCTGGGACAACATGACTATCTAGTACTGCTACTGTATACATCTCCCTGGCCCAGCTTGCCTGGCTTACACTAACAGCTCAAACGATACATGTAACTCTGGATTTGTATAGTTTATTCTAATCACCTAGGTCTGTCTTACATAAATTTTGGCAAAAATTCCTCAATATATTTTTTTTCAAATATGCTCTGTCCCTGAAGTTTTCACTTAAATGTCCCTGAAATGGCATTTAGAGTGTTGGCATCTCTGCCATTATCATGATTGTTGTTTCCATTCATTATCATTGCAAGTAGTGATATGTTGAGATTTTTCCCACTGAACAATAAACATAATGATGTTACAGCTCAGACAGTGTTACCTGAAAAGTGGAACAGGAATAAAAATTAAAATTTTTACCAGGGCACATTACAATTACATTTATTTCATAAGCAAACCTTAGGATTTTTTCAAACCTAAAGGATCCAATGATCAGGTTGTGGATCAGATACCTTAACAACACCCCTCACCATCTAGGAGTCTCTGGCCTAAAACATAGGAACTCCTGTGACCACACTAATTGCAGATACAGTGGTCCCTGTCACTCGAGACCACCCCTTCTGCAACAAAAAAGTGGTCTTATGAGACAGGTAGTCTTTCACGACAGGTAAATTAACATGGGAAGTATAGGACTTGGGATTCTGAAAACTGGTCTCTCATGACAGGGACTACTGTATTCCTTTCACCTGAGCACAAGTGGTCGTGTTGAGAAGACGGAAACACGCAGAACCTATGTAATTCCCGATCAAATTTGTTGTGAGAGCTCACACCTAGTTTACCTCCTGACACGCAACATCTACAAAAAGCAATATGTGGGCCAAACATTGTGCCCATTTAGAGAAACATTAGCAGAACATTTCTGTTATATTGCAAACAAAATGGACTCACAACCTTTGGGCAGGTATTCTGCCCTTTCAGATCACAGTGGACTTGGTGTACAGGTCTAGGTTTTTGAATACATCCAAACATCTCTTTCACTAGAGTGGCCAAAATTGCTACGTTTAGAGAGAGAGAGAAACACTGGATGCACCAACTGCGTTCCATTGAGTCATTTGACCTCAACTTCATGGAAAGATAAGCTCACTTGCTCTGTCTAATGCTTAATTTTTCTATCAAGCTTATCTCCATATGAAACAAAGAACTTTTATTGTCCCAGTAGTGTAAAATAAAAAACCCATGGATCCAAATACATGTATGTACAACCACAGCAGTACAAATAAACATTTTTAGACTGTAAGCCACTGTGATAGTGCATCGGGTGCAAATGCGCAGTTCCAAATTTAGCACTGGTTGACCCAAAACCAGTTCGTGTTTATTTTCCTTGTACGGGAAGTTAACATTTCAAACATAAGAGTTACATGGTTACAAAACTGAAACATTACCATTTGCCTTCACTTCGCAAGCACAGACATGCCCTACGTGGCAATGTAATTGTTACCCCTCCTTATAAATATGGAGCACCTCTGAGGTCCCCGTCACTGCCAGATGAGATCCAGATGGGTCGAAACTCATCACGTGTTTTCGCCATCACATCTCTTGTTCCTTGCTATGTCAAAATTTGCAAACTTTAGGAGTGACAGATTTCAGTGGTAAAGCCAGCCAAGTGTATATAATATTTCATATATGGAAACAATCAGACCTGGCCTGTCATTTTTTGTTTGCTATTATATTATTATCGTATTGTCATGAATGGTAGGAAATGCTTTTTATTTTTATATGAAAACAAATAGGAAAGCATGACTGCTTAATTCCTATCCTCAAAATGTCAAACTAATTTTTCTAAAAAGTACAATATTTTTGGTAAGCCACATTCCCTAATGGGTCCCAGAAGGTACAGTCACTTATATACGTACTTCATTCCAGCTATATCATGTATATTTGTATATTGGCCAATGTATTTAGTCAGATTGACAGAAGTCTTTGTTCTGTTGTTTTACTGCCCCTTTCACTTGTGTGTGCATTCAATGAAGAATGTGGTTTCTGACAATGACACTCATTTTCACCTGCTCATGTGCGACACACCACATAATGCACATTGCAGTGACCTGGTTACTCTATTATAAATAGATCATAATGCTACATACAATTTGCAAACAATGAGCACCATATGTATACATTATGCTATGACTATACTGATACCAGACAAAATAATGATTTAGTTTGCCTCAGTTCTTTTTGTATTAATATAATAACTGATATTGTTGTGAAAAGTCTGTCAAACTTGAAAGTTCATATATTGAAATGAAACTGTGTTTTACCGTTATCTGCAAAACGATATCAACAATGACAGCATATTCATACGGAGGGGGTCAAGATCCTTCATGGTTACAGTAAACCATGGACCTACGACGATAATACGTCCATGAGTAAACCAAGCAGGACTCCTCGAAAACAACATATATGATTATATCGCACAGCCTGCAGGATGCACCTGTCTGGTAATAGTGGTATTATATGATTTTAACGTTTCGGTTTATGATGTACTTTCCGCTCTTTTTTTTTTTTTTCACCGTCACACCTGATCAGTCGTGAAGTCGACAATGCACTGTTTTCGAATGTTATAAACAATCTCCATATGCGTTATCTCATTCATATTATTGGAGCGGTTGCTGAAACCTTAAAAGAAGTTCATTATTCAACCAAGCATGACAATTGACCGACCGATTTGTGACATGAAAACAGCTGACCCAACATAAACAAAAATCTCGACTAGCACCTGCTTTAAATTAACTCGCATATTCCAAATAAACAACCGTAACTCACAGGTTGCTCGACAATTGCAGTTTTAATTCAACTGATACACAGTCACATCTCCCAGTCGCACGCCAAATTGAGACACACTCGACAATTTTTACCTGCTTCCGTAATTCTGTTTGTCCTCAAAACCCAGTCTCGTCTGATCAATTGTTATTTCTTGCGTCAACTCGTCTCGGGCTAAATAGGACTTTCGTTTGTAACAGGCTAAAACTATGGTGCATAAGACAATATGTCTCACAGATAAAAACACAAGAACTATAAAATTATGTATGCTTATGTGTTCCTCATATTCTCAGCGAAAATTTTGTCTTAATACCCACAAATATATGTTTTAATGTTAAAACGAGTAATTCGGTGCGGGCTGACAAAACTGTACAGCAATGGCGGAAGGGAGAGTGGATTTGTGGCTTTTGGGACTTCACTTTGCCGCCTTATTCCAGTTTTCCTTGCTAACGACGACTGTACCGGGTAAAATATAAAAATCGATTGCAAACCACATCCGTTTACATTAAAATAGGATGATTAAATGTGAAAGAAGTAATGCAGTGGATCAAAATCACGTTTGGACCAGAAGTTGTGGGGTCTGGCTTCAATAGTAGAATCAACTGATTTGACAGTTCTCCGCGGGATGATCAGCCCACAGGCGCTCGTAACGTTCAGTCAGTCAAGCTCTCGTGCTAATATACGCGAGGCGGGGTGGGGGCTGGTACGGTAGAGAGGGTGAACCTGAAACATCGATACGTGCAATGGTGCACATAGGGACTTATCTGTAATAAACTAAGTATTGTGTATACATTATACAATATTTGTTGTGCGCGTTTTACAGATTTGCGCGATCCAGAGATTGCGCAGAGCGTTCTATAGATCTGCGGTTCATGCACACATCAGTGGATGGCGCTGCGCATTCTCTCTATTTGTTTGTGATGAGTGGTAGGGAACACACCATGCTCATGTTTTCGCAGCGCTTTCCATGCACTGCAGTTAGTGGTATCTGTTGAGTGGCGTGCCAAGTGTCACCAACTTTTCCATGGCCATTTTAATAAGGGACGGTAACAGAATAAAGAAAATAAATAGTGGGGTGAAGAGGTGCTGGGCATTTTCGGATCACCGCTAGGGTGCTCTTATATGGAATAAAGACACGCGGTTCTTTGGGGTAAAAGTCATGGAGCAGCAAAACACGCAACATGTATCAGTCATGGACATATTCCCGATGGAGGTGCAGACTCTTGCGGAAACTTCGGTTTATATCTTTTTTAAAATGTGGCCACAGTGGTCAGAAATGTGGCCCCAAACTTCGACCTGTCTCTGAAGTATCTTGGATAATGTATTGATAATACTTTACTATGCGTGTGGCCACATTTGCGCGGTGCCCGTATAAGACATACATTATCCCCATTGGAAGAACGTGCTACGCCACCCATGGATTGGTGTGCTATCCATTGATGTGTGCACGAACTGTAGATTCATAGATGGCACTGCGCCATCTGTGCATTGCGCAAATCGGTAAAACACGCACAACATATTCATAGACTGTGCAGTCAATCCTTCATGCTTATAAGATGGTGGAGGGTAGACCTGAAACCACGTCATCAGATGGAGTTCCTACAGATAAAGGTTTAAAGTGAAGCTCACATCTGGACCACCATCCTGCTTCACGTTTGACAGCTGTCAAAACGTGAACTTGTGCATCTATTTTTTATCAGGAAGCAAAGCAAAATGGGCAAAGACAGCTGTTTTGATAATAAAAATATTATGTAAAAATGAGAAAAAAGCTGGTTTAGATTGTATGACTATAAATAGTACGTGCGGTCATGTATGACTATAAATAGTACGTGCGGTTGACCGTTACTTCAGTAGCTGATGAGCCCAGTCATAGGCGAAACCGGTCCTACTACTGATCCTCTTAGAATCCCAACTTGACTTTGCTTTTTAGCCTGGCCGAGTGAAACATGGTTTAGATTGTATACACAATAATTAGCTGCTGGCATCAAAGAATGAACTTGGACTTCTTTCAGGGAATATAGAAAAGGGGTATAAACTCTTTGATCCCCTACTTTTACCATATTACATTGAAAATCCATGGGATGTGGCCCATGTGATTTTGTTTACCAGATACCATGGGTGGGACTACATTTTTTCCATGTAGTGCCCTCTCTGCCTACATCATTAGTCCCAGCTGACATAGCAGGTAGGCAATGCCCAGTTCTTTCGGGCAATGCTCGCACTGCTGCCATCAGTGATGGGGCCATTAATCTGATGGCCCTTAGTCAGTTGAGCTCCACAGGTGCATACTTTGGAAGGTTCACGGCTGCAAATTGGAGGCATATTTGTGGAATTTTAAATCTTGCATATATCTTCAAATCTTTTCAAGATAGAGTTGCCAGTCAAAGCTTAATATGTGGGTCTCTTGCTAAACAAAAATCCTATAGTATACAAAAACAGTTGAGAAGTTTAATTTATGTTAAATTCACTGAATGGCCTCAGAATACACATGCACCTGACATGTTCCCTCCCCTCCCCACAAGCTAATAGATGTTTCCACAGCTAAGTTGTTATGCAACCAGAAATGAGCATGGCCTCCATACATCTCTGTACATAGGCATTGGTGCCCAGTGCTGTGGGCTTACCCTTCAGTCCCCAGGGAGACTGGCTGTGTTGGCAGAGTTGTCTGCATAGTGTAACCAAGGAGGCACATAGTATGAAGCCTCCTTAGTGTGATTCCCCAACAGAATAAGCTGGTGCTGACTGAGAGGTGCCATTTCAACTATGTTGATAGGTTAGTGACATTATAGCAGCATGCAATGAAGTATGAACCAAAGTTTAGCATGTCTTCATAAAGGGAGATTCAGGTTAACTACCAGAAATCATTTAAGCACAGATCCAAACTCTCTGTAATGACTAGCTGTAATATGGAAGGATTTTGGTCAGTGTCAGTGGGTACATTGGAGCTGGCAGAGCGCCCATAGAGGTTTATTTCTGCACCCAGCAGTCACATTTGCTCATTAGTTAATTATCCATGACATCCTTTCATAACTTTTGTAAACATTGCCTACTTCCAACAAAGATTCATCTTATTTCATCCATGTTTAGGCTGTGCAAACTTGCAACTTCAGTTTGCCCACAACTTTAGTAGGTTGTTGAACCTCGATAGTCAAACTTGTACATTCACCATGGCATAGATTTTTGTTAGGAGCTATGTGAAGCTGGATGTTGCCTGTGCAAACTTACAACGCAAGATTGCTGACACATTCAGGCTGGTGATATCCAATAGTTAAACACATAGATTTCTGTTAAAGCTATGTGAAGTTTAATATTATGTATGACAGTGAATTATGTGAGCCTAATTGATCATATTAGTAGAGGTTGTTGCATAAATGTTTTTATGTTCCAGTAAATAGTGAAACTAAAATACCTGTACTTATAAATACATGTATGTGTATCAATGTATACATGTTTCACTTGTTGCAGTCATTTTATATGTTTGCCCCAGATTCACAAAGTATGGGAATCTGGTGTTCATGCAGTAGTTTTTAATTCGTAGTATAAACAGGTTTAACATCATATTTAATAAATGGGTTTAGCATCATATTTAAATGTCATGTTAAAATTATGCAGTTTAGGTGCAAATACAATTTTAAAATCTCCGTATATACCAACCTTTTATAGATAGACACAAAAGTCAGAGTAGTACATACAGGTTTGTGACACCTGTCAATCTAATGGACAGGGAACAAAAACTGCAGCATTTAAAATTATGCTGATAATATTAACAGCACTTGAAACATTTAAGAGTTGAATATCTCCAGAAATACTATAAGTAGAGGTGCCAATCCAACTTCAATAATATTCATAGGTTTTTGACATAGCTGCATCCAACAAAGCTTGAACCAAAGTTGTAACATTTTGAATTATAAAAATTGGGTGAATACACACAATGGGATTCTTTTGAATAAATTTCAAAGTATCGCAGATAGAGGTGTCATTCCAACTTCAATTTGTAGGTTTGTGATGTAGCTGCATCCAATGAAACATGAACTAAAATTATAGTATTCTTATTTATGCAAATTAATTGAATACACAAAATTTTAATTTTTGAATAACTTCAAAACTATTATAGACTGAGGTGTCAATCAAACTTCGATGAAATTGTGGATAGCTGCCTCCAATGAACCATGAATCAAAGTTGTAGCAGTTTGATTTATGTACTGTGCATGTCTAGCAGTATTCCCTAAGTGGTTGTATGGAACGCTTTGATTATACATACAAAGATTGCTCAGGTAGACATCTATCTTTGCAACGGTCATGGTGATGCAATAATTTTCTTTTTATATCACAAATTTTTTAATGTAATTTTTGAAAAAAAGATAAAAATTTCTTCTGAAGAAGTGAACGTACTTGACTGATTACAATGATATTGCATAAAAGGTCGCTTGTGGGTCACATAGTTCGCATTTTGGCCAACAGCTGATGTTGCAATTTTTAACTCAGCTGACTTGTCAGTCAGCTGACCTTAAAGGATGGTCCTTCATCCGTCATCTGTCCATCCTCATTCACATTTTCGACTTCTTCTCCAGAACCGTTAGCCAGATTTACTTCAAAGTTACTGGCTATGTACCTTGGGTAGGTCTCTACCAAAATGTTCAAATGGTCATGCTCCAGTGATTTTTGGATTTTTTATGAATTTTTTTGTTCTTTTTGGGGCGAATCTTAAAAATTCTCTTTCTCCAAAACTGCTCACCCAATTGCTTTTGTATTACACAGGAACACTTCGTATATCCCAAAGAACTAATATTAAAAACATATATCCCAAAGAACTAGTATTAAATCTGGAAAATAAAAGTGATACAAAAGCTACTTTCCTTGATCTGAATATAGAAATAAAGAACAACCAGTATGTAATCAAAATATTTAACAAGAGAGACCAGTTCAAATTTGATATTATCTCCTACCCTGATCTGACAGGAAATGTTCCAGAGAAAAAAGCATATGGAGTTTTTATCGAACAAGTGATATGTATTGCTAGAAACACCACACTTTTTAGCAATTTTGTCAATAGAGTCAGAACTTTGTTGCAAAAACTACAATGCAAAGGTTATAAAAAAACAACTACTTAAAACTCTGTTGAAATTTTTCCAGAGATATGACCAAATACCTGAAAAATACTATGCTAATGCAAGAACATTAGTCAAGCAATGTAAAGATGGAACTCAAAATGACAAAGTGTAGTCCTCAAAGTGTTTAGAGAGGTAAGAGGGAAAGTACCTGGTGTAAAGTATACTTAACCCACCTAGACAATTTTCTCTAGTCCGTCTAAAGTCGGAAACCATGATCATACTCACTTTTTGCAGGATTTCTTTCTTTTCACTCTTCATCCAGTATAGTGGAAGAGGTGGCTTCCAGCTAATACCTTAGTACACTTTACCTCATAACACCTCTCGTCAACTTTATGGTGTTAAAAATTGTATTACTATTTACCTGTTTATACCAGTGTCGGTATGGTGGAATAGTGTATGAAGCTTTTAAGTTTCAAAGGAGACATCAGTCGTCCACAATTCACATTTTTTACTATTTCTCCAAAGCTGTCAACCAGATTGACTTAAACTTGGTGGAGATGTGCCTTGGGTGGGTCTGTACCAAGTTTGTTCAAATGGTCATGCTCCATTGATTTTTGGATTTTTATGATTTTCTTTGTTCTTTTCGGGGGCAAATCTTAAAAAATCTTATCAGAAACTGCTCACCCAATTGCTTTGATATCGCACAGGGACACTCCCAACAGGTGGCACTGCAATTTTCTTCTATTTTTTTTTTTTCATATGAATTTTTGAGCATTTTTGGCATTTTGGACTTCTTCTCCAAAACCATCTCTCAGATTATGCTGAAACTTGGTGGATACATGTATGTTCTTTGTGGAAGGGTCAAACAAAGTTGTTGCTGTGGATCCCTGATTTGTGACAAAATTTTTCAATTCTGGGTACTTGTTGGTCAATGCATACATTCCCATGGGCATGTGTCTCGGGTGGGTCTCTACCAAGTTTATTCAAATGGTCACGGTCCAGTGATTTTGGGTTTTTTTTAGGAATTTTTCTTGTTGATTTTACATGCCTATTGATTACCATGGAAGTCAATGGGATTGCAGTCATTAGGGTTTGCAATGCTAATTGACAATTTTTGACTTCTTCTGTGAAACCACCAGCTAGATTCACTTCAAACTTGATGGGGGGTGTTCCTTGGATGGGTATCTGCCAAGTTTATTCAAATGGTCACAGTTCAATGATTATTAATTTTTTAATGATTTTTTTGTTCATTTTTTTGCCAAATCTTCAAAAGTCTTTACCCTTGTATATACTCAGCCAATTCCTTTGAAATTGCATAGGGACACTTCTGGGTATGAGGGTGATACATGTACAGTAGGTGAGTGACCTTGACCTCATTTCCAAGGTCACAGGGTGAGGTGCATGAAATTCACTGTTTACATGGCAACTTGAGAACCATCAAGGCTAAGATATTCGTATTGCACATGCCAGTGTACGGTGGTTTTCTCCGAGTTCTTCGGTTTCCTCCACTAGGCAAAGTAGGAAGTATATGCCAACATCTGTGCCATGGAGAGTGACTCGATAAGTCAAAGCTTGACTTTTTTCACAATCCATGTAAAACAAATGTGTCTATACTTTTTTTTCAGTTGTCCTTAATGAGGGCCAGACTTAAACAGTAGATGAGTGATTGACCTCATTTCCAATGTCAAAGGGCCACTTGCTCAAATTTTACTGTTCACCTGACAAGTTGAGAGCCATTTGAACTTGGACCTTCATGTTGAATATAATGGTTGTCCTGAGCAAAAGCCAGACTTAGACAGTACATGGGTGACCTTAACCTCATTCCCAAGGTCACTGGGACCCAAACACTTACATGAATTTTACTTGTCACATTGTAGCTTTAGAACTGTGGAAGGTAGGACTTTGATGTTGAACTTGTTGGTGGTCCTCTATTTAAGAAAGATAGAGAGAGTACATTAGTGACCTTGACCTCATTCTCAAGGTCACAGGGCCACTAACATGAATTTTACTGGTTGTGTGATAACCTGAGAAGTATTTGTACTGTGACTCTGATCTTGCATATGGGAATGGCCCTCTATGAAAGTTAGATTCAGAATAGGTCAGTGACCTTGACCTCATTTCCAAGGCCATAGGGTGACTTAGTCAGCTGAGCACCGGACTGTCACAGCCCTCTTATTTTAAATTTTTTATGAATTTCTGTGTGTTTTTGCTATTTTTGACTTCTCCTCCAGAACCGTCACTCAGATTAAGCTTAAACTTGGTGGATATATGTATGTTGTGGTAGGGTCAAACAAAGTTGTTCACCAAGTGGCACTGCTGTGGATTCCTAATTTTCAAAGATTTTTTTATTTTGGGCACTTAATTGGTCAATGCTGCTTGCCTTTTGATTACTATGTAAGTCAATGGGCATTCAATACCAATTCACATTTTTGACTTCTCTAAAACCGTCATCCAGATTCATTTCAGACTTGGTGGCAATGTAGCATGGGAGGGTTTCTACCAGGTTTGTTCAAATGGTCATGGGTCCAATTATTTATTGGATTTTTAATGATTTTTTGTTTATTATTTTTTTTTTTTTGGACATACCTTAAAAAATCTTTCCACAACTGCTCACCCAATTGCTTTGATATTACATAAGAACACTCCTAGGGGCTCCTAGATCTTACTTTGTTCACCAGGTGGTACTGCAATTTTTTATTTCAAATTTTTTATGAATTTTGGTGTATTTTTGTTAGTTGTCACTCCTTGTCCAGAACCATCTCTCAGATTAAGTTAGGTAGCACTGCTGTCTATTCTTGATCTTTAAAGATTTTTTTTCAATTTGGGTACTTACTGGTAAATGCACCTTTTCTCTTGCTTACTATTCAAGTCAATGGGCATTCTAATGTATTGTAATGGTATTTCACATTTTGGACTTCTCTGAAGAGACTGTTTGTCAGATTTACTTCAAACCTGGTGGCAGTATACCTTGAGTCGGTCTCTACCAAGTGTCTTCAAATGGTTACACTCCAGTGATTTTTTACAATTTTTTTTTTGAAAATCTTTAAAAAAGTTTTCATGGGAAAGTTTAACATGGGGATTTCTTGTAATGGTTATATCTTAAATAACTTTGGCCAGATTTGTGCAGAACTTGGTAGGGATGTACCTTTTATAAGTATCTACCTATTTGTGCAAATGGTTATGCTCCAGTAATGTTTGGACCTTAACCTCATTCTTAAGGTCACAGGAAAACTGACACATATTTACTGTTCACTTGATAACTTGAGATCTGTTTTGAGGTATGACCTTGATGCTGCACATGTTAATGTCTCTCTATGAAGGTCATGCTTAGACAGTACATGATTGACCTTGACCTTGTTTCTGAGGTCACAGTGCAACATACATGAATTTTACTCTTCAGTGCTATAACTTGAAAACTACTTGAACTGGGACATTGATGTTACACATGTTAGTGTTCTTCTATTTAGGTCAGACTTACTCACTGCATGGGTGACCTTGATTCTACCCCAAGTTCACAGAGCTGCAAGTGTGATGAATGTCTAGGTCAGCTGAGCATGGGCTGTTCACACAGCACTTTTGTTTTAATTTGGGTTCTTATCAGTAAATGCACCTGGCCTATTGATTACTATGTAAGGCAAGTGGCATTCTAATGCTAATTCACATTTTCGACTTCGTCTTTGAAACTGTCATCCAGATTGATTCAAACTTGGTTGCAATGTACCTTGGGTGGGTCTCTACCAAGTTTATTCAAATGATCTTGCTTCAGTGATTTTTGGATTTTTTAGTTCTTTTTCGGGGGCAAATCTTTAAAAAATCCTTTCAAGACTCCTAGGGAGTTCTAGTTCAGAATTTGTTCACCAGGTGGCGCTGCAACTTTCCCCCATTTTTCATGATTTTTTTGTGTGTTTTTGCACATCTTCTCCAGAACCGTCAATCAGATCAAAAGCTGAAACTTTGTGGATGTTTAGTGTGAAAGGGTCAAACTAAGTTGTTAACCAGTTGGCACTGATGTAAATTACTGATTTTTACTGATTTTTTGTAATTTGGGTACTTATCAGCAAATGCACCTTTCCTATTGATTGCTGTGCAAGTCAATGGGCATTATCTTGTATATTCTTGACCAAGCAGCAATGTTCTTTTTAAAGTTCTCTTGAGATATTCTTCAATTTCTCATGCTGCAGTGAATTAATATTTGGAATAAATTTTTCTTAAGATAAATCTTAGAAATACTTCCAAATGTCATATGCACTCAGCTAATCTCAATGCAGGTCTATTCAGTTGCAACTTTGATTTTGTGAACAAACTTAGGTCAGCTGAGCACGGCCTAGTCACACAGCCCTCTTGTTTATGTCTGTCTTTTAAAAAAATTTGCTAGGTCTATGTTGTAATCTTTATATCTTCATATTTGATCCAGTTGGTGTGAATTAATGCATCAAGATTGTTTAATTGGGGCCATAAAGTGTGCAATTTATGCAGTACTTATTCCTTTTATGTTATTTTTCTACAGGTACAGGTGTATCCTCTAGCACTACTGAGGCTGTTGGCTCCACAGCTGGAGTGGCCGTATCCACAGAATCAGCAATTTCCCATCTTAATGTGACATCCAACAGCTCAGCAGCAGCTAGTACTGATAATGCTACTCAGACAACAGTGGTGCCATCTACAACAACTAAACCTCATGAAGATGATGACTATTTGAAGTACTGCCCCAGTGGTGTTGAATGTTCAAAGTTAGGAGGAGATTGTATAACCTGTGATGTGGACCCAGGTTGTTTTTATGGACATACCCTGAATGTCACTTGTACGGTGAAACCCAAGATAGTATGTGAGGTAAGCAGATGAATAAAGTTATTTGTGTCTAGGCTTACATCATTATCGTGTTATTTTCCCTCCTAATAGGCCATGCCCCACACACAGACCTCATAATGCTTGGCTATTAAGTTAAACATTTTGAAGCCAGAGACACCACAATGTTTCACTAAATTTTTAACCGTATCTAAAATTTGCCACGAAACGCATACTGCATGTTCATGTCTGGCTTCTGTTCAACTACATTGTCATTATCAGTGGCTCCCAATAAGAACTTATTTACTTTGTGGCCTGATTATATATCACTCTCTCTCTCTTTTTTTAAATATTTTTTATCTTTTTTTTTAGTACAGGGATACTTGCCAAAGGTTGACAAATACACAATCTTTCTCATGTCTTTTGTAAGTGACTGTATAAAGCATAAGCAGGCAGACAAATTACACTAGGCTAGTGCTAAATAGCCAGTGGCTAACAATGTGTGATTTGACTTTTAAAATGTTGTAGGTTTTAGTGAAATTGGCACAGAATATTTCATAATTTACTCAACTCTTGTACTCAACTGTACATAATCATGGTATTTTATATTTTTTAGAATTAGATTTGTTGAGTATAATTTTAGTATGCAGAATTTGTTCATGGATTTAGTTAAAGAGGTTAATGTTACTTTAACATTCAACCACTTTGGCTGCAGTCACAAAATATATATTGAACCAGCCCAGTTATAGAAAATCAATCTGCAAGCTGTCTATAATGTTTGTTTTGTACCAAATTGTGATACAAATCCTGTATACATGCGATGAGATGTGCAAATTTGTGAACTGTTGTGAATTTGCATTCTGTCTAGATTATGACAGGGTCTAAACCTAAGGCATTTTTGTCAGGTTATAGCCTTTCTAGATTGATAGACTGAAAAGTAATATTTTTGCAGTGGCACAAAGTGGCCTGGGGGTGATATATAAGTCTAATAGTACACCTCTGCTTCGGGTACATGTAGGTTTGTTCATGTAATGTCCACTTGACTGCTTAATGGGCTGGTACACTTTGTGATTTTCATGTATAAATATGTAATTATTTCATTTGTTTTTCATGCAAGACTATCAAAAGGATATATTTTCTGAAAGAAAACATTTCTTTAAATTTAAATGTACTGTTAAGTGACAGATTTAACCATTACAGTTATTTCAATTAAATTCTATTTAAAATTTACATAAAATAAAAAATAGCATGCTCAAAAATTAACAGACAGGTTATCTTGTAATATCATATTAAAGCTAGCACCTTTGTCTAAAATACTGTATCTCAGATTTTTTTAAGGGCTCAAGTGACTTTTTATAGACCATTGAAATTTGTTGATGTTTTTAAAGTTTTGATTAAAATTTAAAACGCTTTAAAATTTGAATGAAGCCGTGTAAACCCGTTATGAAAAATTTGACATACAGTTGTGCAGCCAACAATATGCTCTGTTTATTTTGATCAAAACCAAATGTTTATCTGGATATGTGTTTGAGCTATTTTTTTTCTTCAGTTTGTACTCAAAATATGAAAACTTTAATTGTAATTTAAAAACTAATTCAGATTTAATGACTGAACAGTTACAAACGATCTGTTGCTGGTTTTATATTTATCATAAAATATATAATTTTTATAGGTTCATATCAAAATTGTAGAATACACAGTATAATATTCAACATAAACTAGCATTTTCTATTTTATTTTTGTAAAATGTACTACATGTAGTTAGCCCCTTAATAGAGCATGATGAAATTTTAATAGGAAATGTGGTTACAGTAACTCCCACTGTATTTTGAGGGCATGCAATACACAAATAGTATAGGGGTGAGAATTTTGTGGCATAATTATATATATCTTGAAGTCATGTTTTTGACTGAAATTATCATTCTTCAGATATTAAAAACTTTGATGCATATTTAAAAACAAGTAAATGCATAATTTCAGATGTTTGTGTCACAATTTAATAATTATGTTAACATACATGATCTGTTTCCCAGCTGACATACATATATGTAAGAGCATGCCTACTGAAAATATTTTACAGATTTTTGATAAAGTACATGTAACACTCAGATGAAAGATAGTTACCTGCTTACAAAAGTTTTGAAAAGTGATTATGAAATGAATTATTTTTGCTGTATATATCAGTCATGATAATGTTGATCAAAAGTGTCAATCAGGTGTACCAAAATGTTAGTTTGATAGAAATAATGAACTATTTTGCTCCCTTTGTATGAGAAAAAAAATGATTTACATATGGCTGTAGTGTGTGGAAATAATGTTGTGGAAGCTCAGACAAATGATATTTATTTAATTATTGCTAATAATTTGCCTAGAGTTACATGACTCTGCATATCCATGTAATTATAAGCCTGAGTACTGTTTAAAATGTCCTTTGGTGGCTGGGGCCAGGAATGGCCACCTTTCCAAATGAGTCATAAAAAAGCTCGAGACATGTTAATCGGTACCAGGTACCCTTATGTCAGTAGTGATGGTACATGTAGTATGGATTTACTCTGTTTACAGTTGAAGTGGTGCTCTATAGAGTAAAATATAATGTGTCACAGTACTGTGGGGCAGTATATTAACAGTGTGAATTACCTATGTTACTTTGATATCAAAATCAAGGAGGTCTTCTCTGCGTTAATTTCAACTTTGGCCTGGAGGGGGCAGCACAGGCTTGCATGTACATCCAGGACAGCCTTTTGGTTTCAGACCAGTTAATGCAATCTGTCAAAATGGAAGTAAACAGTTATCATTTTGAAGCTCATCAAAATGATTACAAACATATATGTATTATACATCAAATGTTCTTTACATTTTTTTTTACACCAAATAAAGACCATAAAGTATGGGCATGAATTGCAAATTGCCATGGCAACCAGCTGTGCAATATCATTGTGCAGACACATTGATGACTTCGGCTGAACCACTGTGTATGCTGGTGCCAGTGTACATACCTTGATAACATCTACTTGAGCATTGTTTTGCACTATCAAGCCAATCTACGTACCTATCTGTTAGCAAAATAATTGAAAAAACAGCACCTTGCATCCATAGGTGTCATATTTTATGTGCGCTCTCTGATCATTGTTCCTTAGCACAGGCATACATGTAGTTACCCCTGTGGAACCTGGAGTGATCCAAGTTTGTTCTAAATTTGTCCTAAGGTGATGCTGCCCATCCTCATAGTTGATAGCCCACATCTGGCGGTCACTGTCCATGACCCTCATCTTTTCTGCATAAATTAATATGGGAAATTAGCAGACCTATAAACTCAACCTCTCTATCTGTTGTCAAATAAGCATTAAACTTTCATTTTGTCACACCAGTGTGTAATTGCAAGATGACAATATGAACTTCAGGTAGAGTAGAAGATCATTAGGGTGAAACTTTCAGGACTTGAAGATTCACTGCAATGTAATTGGCTTTGCTGACCCGCTTTTACACCTGACCTGAAAAAGCATGGGTTGCTGGGTATCACAAACATGTACCATGCAAATAAAAACCTGTGTGTTAAGTAATTTAACCAACTCAGATTACCCCTGTCTGTATGCAAACCCTTTCTTCCTTCCTTCCTTCCTTCCTTCCTTCCTTCCTTCCTTCCTTCCTTCCTTCCTTCCTTCCTTCCTTCCTTCCTTCCCTCCTTCCTTCCTTCCTTCCTTCCTTCCTTCCTTCCTTCCTTCCTTCCTTCCTTCCTTCCTTCCTTCCCCAGTTCCAACTGTTTCTTGTGTGTTTCAAAATATAATGCTCCAAGGTTTTTTTTTGTTTAACCTTCAAAAAGGGGACTGAGTGAAAGCTTTTAGCCCATGTTGCCATAGAGACCACATTTTAGGGCCTCAGATCATTACAGTGAAGAGGTAGGCACTGCTAATTTATAGATCCTGATTATAATAGTATACATAGTTACCATCCTGCAGGAGTCGGCATGTTGTCACTACTGCAACCAGGACATATGCAAGTACACATGAGAATCATTGAATTTGTGATACACTGTAGCATGCAGCAGCAAGGGTGTCAATCTCTGCTGCATAGCCGCTGCACTCACTGTAGACAAAGACTGATCACCTATGTATTAGTGTACTGATTTTTATTATAACTGCCCCCCCCCCCCCCATCTTCAATTGTGGGGTACATGTACTTTGTTTTTGGCTTGTCTGACTGTCCAATTCTCCATTTGTTCCACAATCTTTGCTAGCAAAATATCTCCTGATTCGCAGGCAACATCAAACTTACATTAACTTGAGTTGTGCCTTGGCACTTTTCTTGACCTGACTACATTTTGGTGACCTTGACCTCATTTTCAGGCTGTCTGTCTATGCTGAGCCAGGGGTATCTTGTCTGTCAGCCATCATTGCTTTAGCTGGTTGATCTCTGATTTAATGTGTAAATACTAGACGAGCCGTGACAGTGAAGATGCCCGTCTATAGTGCTGTGTCATATGTCACTTTCAAATAACAGTAGACTTTTGTTTAGAAGAGTCTGGCCGGTTTCACCCAACCTGGGCTGTTCAGAAACTAGCAAAGATTGCCACGTTCATTTTTACCTTGGTATTTATCGGCCCAGGAAGTATGCTACCTTACCATGTGGGCATGATGTAAAACCTCTTGTCTTTACGTTAGGAAAACTGACCGACTTGATACAGTGTTGGTTCATGTGAGTTCATGTGTTACGGTTAGTGTGTAGCTTATTCATTGTAAATATTTTGTTGTCAAGGTGCTGACGCGCCACCTGGTGAGAGCGTGTAGATGGAAGCTTATCATAAAAGGTGGGCTCTCATGTAGTTGTGGTTGCTTTGCTTTAGGAAGATTACAAATACCAAATTTATTTCTTCTAATTAGATAAAAAATCTTTTGTGGTTTTGCTCATGATGATCTCCTAGTTTTCTTTTGAATTCCTTTAAGATAATGTGACACACTGTATACGTGTGACTCTAGGTAATTCTAGAAAAAATACTGAACATTGTATCCAGGAAAATCATGTAGAGTAATAACTTTAGCGCAGCTTTAAAGGTGTTACGTTTTACAGCAGTGAACAGATGATTGATTTGAATTGAAAACTGATATTTTATTGCCAAGTAAGCACTTAAATGACTTTTAGTGTAATTACAATCAATTTTGTACAATGCACTTGATGGAGACATCAGTTTTCAGGATTACGCTGCATGTCACCTCCCTTTTTGCAAAACACTTTGATCGGAAATAAGGCAATCAATTTAAAGCAAAAACTGAGAAATGTGTGTTGCATTGACATCTCCATTCCCAGCAGTACAATGCAAGAAGCATGCATATTTCTGGTAGTTCTGTAGCTGTTTCACACACAATTATAATGATTTATCATCAATAAATTGTTTTCTTCCAAGTATTCATCATGCAATTTTGTCTGATGCTCATCAGTGGTTTTTGAATGTACATGCACAGTGTAGCATTTTATGAAGTCAACACTGTGGACTCATGTTTCCACCATAAATCATGCTATGATTGTCATTTAGCCATTATTTAATGTCTCACAAATGGTGAAATCTTCATATTTGTACATGTACATGCGTGAGCTGAAAAAAAATTCTTGCGGAATTTTTTAAGCTTTATTCATGTTATGATGGAAGTATCTGGGAATACAAGCCACTCTCATGTGCCAGCACACACGTCTGACTTTGATGCTTTTTAACATTCAAAAACAGGAGTTCTCTCAAATGTGGAAAAAAAATATTATGTTCAAAGATGGAAAACATGAACACCAGTCCACATCTTCTGTGTAGTTCTGATCAAAAAAGGTCATATGCCTGGAAAGCAACTGATAAAATATTCCCAAATACATTGTACATGTACATTGATTGTTTCAATGTTAAAGAAAAAACAATCTTCACTGAAACCACTTTTTTGATAGCTTCAAAACTGCACAGGGACACTTCTGGAGATCCCCAGACTTTAATCCCCAGGTGATAGTGTTATGTATTCTATGCTTAATGAATTTTTGGATTTTCACAATTTTGGACTTCGCCCAAACTGCTTGCCAGATCACTATTCAAACTCAGTAGGAGTGTACCTCCACTCATCTTTAACTAAGTTTCCTCACTACATGGTGCTGATGACATTCCTGATTTTTTTATGATAGAACCTGTATATTACACAGGATTATAGTCCTTATCCAAGGCTAGATTAAGATCGAAGATGGGTGACCTTGACATGAATCCAAAGGTCAGAAGGGCACTTCAGTGAACTTGGTTTCTGCATTGTAACTCAGAATTTAAGTTATGACTTCAATATTGCACATGGTGATAGTCCTCAATTAGGGCTCGGTCAGCTAAGCAGATGGATGACCTTTACCAAATTTCCAGGGTCACCACCTATAGTCCTATTAGTAAACTTGGTTTTTACTAAAGATGTGTTTGACCTATGGCTTTCATATTGCACAGGAATATAGCCTTCTATAAGAACTAGGTCAAGTTCTGAAATCGGTGACTGTGAGTCAATTCCCAAGGTCACAGAGCCACATTAGTGAATTTGGTTTCTACATAACAACTGCAGAATTTTTTGAGCCAGGGCTTTCATTTTCTAGATGTTTATAGTCTTCCATTACAGCCAGATCAGCTTCAGAGAAGGGTGACCTTGACCTATTTTCCAAGGTCACAAGGCCACTTTAGTGAATTTGGTTTCTGTGTCCACTTCCCAAGCTGCTGCAAGGGCAGCTGCAGCATGACTTGCCAGGCAGTGCCAGAACTACTGACCAAGGCCTGCAATCATAGTATGGAATGAGTTAAGTCTCAAGACAAAGTTGAAAGTATAAGAGACTGACAGCTTCGGATGAGGTGCCTGGCCATATTACCATTTTGCAGCATCATAGTCTTGAAAGACTGATAAGGCATCATCAGTACTTTATGTGCCAGTAATGTGTTTTACTGAGAAGCTTCTCTCTGTGTGTAGATGTATTAATGGGGGGAATTTGGTTCCTACAGTCTGCACTGCTGTATAACGGAAAATGATATTAGTAGGGAGCAAGAATAAAGTGCCTGTAATTGGCATAATTTTGAATTCAATTACAGTTCTAACCTGAGAGGACAGTTTCTAAGCACAGTGTCAATTAGTGAAAAAAAGGAGGCCACTTCTAGTTACTGCAACTCATTAAAATCAGAGGCACATGAACCCTCTTTTTAGCATCTCTTAGCGTGATGGTCCCACTCAGCAAAAAAATGCCAAAACAAGGTCCACAGGTACAGTGTATGTGAAAAGAAGAGAGCATGTATAACAAAATAAATTATGTCACTGGGTAAAGTGTCAGAAGACTTCACGAAATGAGAAAACTAACCAGCCTTATTTTTCTTTTCACAAGCAGCAAGTTAAATATTGTAGTTGTGTCTTTTTGCCCAGAACCACTTCCTAGTAGTCAATATCCTGTTCCGCAGTTCGAACTCTTTACTCTCCATAAGCTAACCTGTCCCTGTCTAACCTGTATGGAATTACTATTGTCTATATTGCACACGTTCCTCTGCAAAATTTTGACATAGGCTGTATCAGCCCAAATAAATTAAAGGGTCTTCAGCGGGTAACTAGTCAACATGTTTCGGAGCCTTTTACCCGTATATGTCTCTCTGAGTAGCGGCTCCTTGCCTAAGCTGAATATTCAGCAAAGACAACCCACATAATAATGAATAAATATGAACGTGGCAATTGATGAATTAGCTAAATATGTGAAGTTTTGCTTGTAAATGCAGAGCTTCATTATGAAAGAAGAATTATACCTGTCAAACAAACCATAATTACCAAATTTTCATAGTACAGGTTCAGATAAGAACAATTTGACTTACCCCTGAACCAAAATGTACCCTTTCTAGCTGGACAGCTTTTCCTAGTTAAACCATCCGCCAATGTTTAACTGAAGTGGAAACAAGCTGGGGCATTATATTCAGTCCCAGTGATTGTAAAATAAACAGTTGCAGCTAGACCACCTGTACAAACCAAGGAAAATCCTAACAAGGACTGCAACAATGTACATCCTGTACCAGAGATCTAAAACAAACTCCATGATGACACCAACTCCTCAAACAATTAAGCTCTATTTAACTGCCAACCCTGAGTCAATGTGTCAACTTAATGTGTCAGGTTTGTGACACTTGAGAAAATACTGTCAATTTTGAGTAATTTTTTAATAGTGAGTAAATGTGCATTTAGGCATGTCAGAAAAGAATGGAAGTCATTAGCATTTATGCCAAAATCATGCTATCAAAACAATTTTTCTTAACAGGATTTTAAGTACAATTAGGCAAACATGCAACTGTCGTAGGCCGCTTCTTGCTACCTGTTGGCCCTGGGGGTTTACCTAACAGAAAACATGAACAGTATTAAATGGTGTAAAATTAAAGTGTTTTTTTAAATCTACATCGTTCATGATAATACTGTATCAAATATATTTTTGAGGTATTTCTATATTTCAAAAAAATGGTTACCCCATGTGAGAAATTTCAACAAGAATTATATGATCAGTGTCTCTAATATGTGAGCAATTTATGCTGAAAGGTTTAGGTACCTGTGCATTAATGCATGCATTTCTATTGATTACCATGTAAGTCAATGGAGATTGCAATGGAAATTCAGATTTTTTGCCTCTTTTCCAAAATTGTCGACCACATTCACTTCAAACTTGGTGGGGCTGTACCTTGAGTCGGTGTTTGCGAGTTTAGTTTAAATGGTCATGCTCTGGTGATTTTAAGAATTTTATTAACAATTTTTGTCTTCATTCTTCAATAAAATCTTTAAAAATCTTCATCAAAACCATGCAGCCAATTACTTTGCAATTGCATAGGGACACTTAGGACATCTGTATTATTTTTTTTTTTCACATGTCTCTACTGACAATGGCAGTCGACTGAGTTTTATCTCCTGCTTGAATCTGTCAACTAATATACTCTGTTGGAGTACCTCACACAATTTTGGATTTTATCATGTAACAACAATGGGAGATTCATGTGTGGTATGTTTTAAGTAACTTTACATCATTTTTCTTACTTACATATATTTGATCAACTTAAATTGTGATTTGGATTGGGGCATGACCTCAAAGAAATGAAAACAAATGCACATGGTTACTGGAGTAGGCCTACACTGTGAGTTTCATGTCTTGTGATAACGAACTTTTCACAACTTCAAGTGACAGTAGTCTTAAGATAGATTCATTTCATTCTGTCCTGGATATGTTTGACTCTTTGAAAAGTTGAAATCAGAGATCAAACAAGAGATGATAGCCACCAGTAGGTGTAATAACTTAATGATGAATGGAATTGTGGAAACAGAAAATTAGAATACAGATGAAATTCTCTCAGATCTAGCCAGGAAACTTGAAATTAGTTTTTCAAGCCCATTTACAACCAAAAGAATTGGCCAGAAATTGTCAAACAAGTTCAGGTCGATCCTCGATTAACTTCACCTCTATTTGGGCTAAACAAAAACTGTATTTTAAATGCACCAAACTGGCCAGCAAAAGAATGCCAACACATTCATAAATGAAGATCTTGCAAAAATAGCAACCAGAAACTTATTATTTTGTGAGAAAAGCAAAACAAGAGGAACAAATTAAAATTGCATGGGCTTGGGAGTGATGAATGGATTAACTTTCATGAAGTGCCTATAAAACAGCGTGGACATAACTTTAGTGAAAGATCTCAAACAAAATCTACCAGGATTTAATATATATGAATTCATGAATGAAAGGATGTAATTGAATGTGTTTCCAATCCCTTTCTTCGAATACAACTTTATGGACCCTAAAAATCACCTGGAGTTAAGTGTGAAATCTTCCTACTTACCGTCACGAAGGATCACCCTGTTACAGTCAAAAGAAACAATGTATTCCACCACAGGTCCCACAACAGACTGGCACCAAATTCCAAGATGGCAGCTTCAATTATGATGTTGTCTTTACTCTCTCTTTAAAAAAACTCGTTCATGCCAATCATCAGTCTATGTGCTTTGTATCTCTGCTACTCCACTTAATTGAGTATTTTTTTTTATAACCAGGTATGGACAGATTGAAGTTTGGAACTCTTTTGTTTTAACAATATGTTGTCGTCAAAGATAACGTGACTAGGCCTGTATGTCGCAGCTGATTATCCTCTCAAGCACCTGTGTGGTTGGGCCCCAATAATACCTTTTTTTTCTGATTTTTCATGTTTTCTTCACATATATTGTAGTCTTGACTCAAGTGTGTATCAATGTCTGAAATACCACTTGGTATTCTGTGTAACTATTATAGTGTAAGTGCCGGTTTACCATGATGATATTCTCACTCAATTTGGAGGTCTCCCGTAAACTCTCTCATCAACAAACTTAGCCCATATGGTGCTGAAGAAAACGAAGAGCAGAATACGGAACCTAATTTAATGAATATTTTGACCGCAAAGATTAAGTCAATACTCTTAAAACAAAACAAGATCAGTTCACATTTTTCGGCCTTAATTGTGCTTTGCTCAATGCTATGTGGGATGAAATCAAAATTCTTACTGATCATCTACGATCAAATAATGGTATGCTCAGTGCCATCTGTATCCAAGAAATGTGGCAGTAAGATTCTTCTGACATGTCACCTTTTGAACTTTGAAATTATAACTGAGTCAGCCAAGGTTTCCTCTGCACAGCCCATGGTGGTCTTGAAATTTTCTTGAAAGACAATTATCAGCACAAACAACTGCCAATTTATAAGGTGTCAGATATGTCGGAAGGTATGTTTATTGAGATTGATATCAAGCTGATTTAAAAAAAAAATGGTAATTGGTTATGTGTATAGACCCCTTAGAGATACAATTGACAACAATAATAATTCTTTTATAAACAAGTTTACTTTTACACTTGATCTACTCAGTAACAAAAACAGTCAGGTTATAATATATTATTGCAGGGGATTTCAACATTGGTTTACACAGAATTAAGGAAAGAAATATTGTAAGTACTTACTTCGCCACAGTCACATCCTTCAGCTTCTTCCCTCAGATAATTTTAGCCGCTAGATTATCACAAACATGTTGTACATTAATCGATAATTTCTTAATGAGGTTAACAAATTTGAATCAAACTGCAGGTACAGGTATTCTGAAATCGAATATGTCTGTCAGTGACCATTTCCTGCATTTCGTATCATTTGATTGTGGTAGAATTTATCAACCCAATCCAAAGTATATCTGAATTAGATTAAATAAACCCAACTCAGTGGATAATATCTGCCATGAAATCAATGCATCTGATCTATTAAATATGATGGACAGAGATCCCAATGCAAACCCATCAGAAAACTATGATTTGCTAGAAAATGTTTGGAAGCAAGTTATAGAAAATTACTTTCCTTCCAAAATTGTAAAATTTAACAACATAAAGTTTACATAAAAAATATAGTAGGATCACACAGGGAGTCTTGATTTCAATACCATGTAAGGATGGGCTGTATACAAAAATTAAGAAGACTTCTTTTAATACAGACTATAATATAATATAAAAGAATATAATCAGTACAAAATTAATGTACACACTTACAATAATACATGTATCTTGAGGAATAATTATCAAACAAGCAAACAAACCATATCATGTTTCGTGTTTTTCAAGATGCAAAGGGTGCTGAAAAGAAATAAAACATGCCTGAATCCTTTAAAATTGATGCTAAAACTATCAATGATTAACAAACAATTGCCACTAACTTTAAAAAACATTTTGCTGAAATAGGTCCAAAACTTGCTACAAAATAAATCCCTTAAACATTAATGATTTTTTAAATTATCTGCACTCCCCATTTTGAACATAATTTGTCTTTCAATACTGTTATAGTTGACACCATAATCAAATTATTGACTGGTTAAACCTCCAAACCAGTTGTGGCCATGATGGAATTTCTGTTAAGCAGCTAGAATTCATTAAAATTGAAATAAGTGGTGTTAACTCATATATAACCAATCAATTGCCACAGGGGTTTTTCTGGACACATGATGTGTACACTTCAGCTTAAAAGACCCAGCTTAGAGACATTTCGCTTATCTTCCCCAGGGCCTTCTTACACCGGCCACGCAATCAACGGTTCACACACGTGTGCAGTGACCTGTTGTGAGTGCATTTCTGACATAGTTACCGTGTGGAAACACAATCGTTCCCAACATATGTGTGGAATGATTTGACGACCAAAATGGAATAAAAGAGAGAATCCTATGGGTTGTTGTTTTATTTGTAAGCCAATCAGATTACATAAGATAGAGAAGAGTAATTGAAAGTTCTTTCTTGAGTGACATACCTTAGCAATGCAATGTTGAAAGTGAACAAAATGGAGTCAAAATGGCTTCTCCAAGCTCACTAAATCAAATAAAGGTTTTTGAGAAAAAAATACATTGTAGGATTTAATGCTCTATGGGGAAAAAAAAAGATCCACGTGACTGTGTCATGGGGAATTTTTATAATTTCTTACTGGGGGCACTACTCTAACACGTGGCTTGCAGCCCCTGTCATCACTGCTGACATAATTAGGCACAGGTAACCCAAACATGTCCCACTAAACCTTTGAGCAGGAACCAAAGACATTAAAGTCCTTTGGATCAGCTGGGATGCAAACCCCATATCCCTTGAAAAGAAAGCGAAGACCATAACCATTCGGCCATGTTGACTATTTTTTAAAATTTATAAAATAACAGTCAATATATATGAGTGAGGGCTCTAGATGTAATTCTTTTCATCTCTTGTAGCCCTCAGGGCTAGCAGTTCTGAGATCTTAGTAGCACCCTGCTCCAACTTGCTTGCCCATCTAAACAAATCCTATTTCGAAAATCTGAATTTTTGATTGTCCCCAGGCCTAGCACTTTGAGATTGCAACTTGCCCTGATTCAAATTTGACTTGCCCTGGGCTAGTGGACAAGCGAATTGTAGAGACCTGGACCCAGTAAGTCTAATTTGCCTTTTTCTGTATAGTTAGTACATTAAATTTATGTAATTGAGTATTTGGGTGGCTCTCATGGTAGTGGCTGTCTGTGGTCTTGATGGAAGTCTCCCAACCAAGGAACATATACAGTCAGACCTCCCTATATACCGAACACTCTTGGGACCGGAAAAAAGTGTTCGGTAAGGGAGGTTAGCTTACATTGGAAGTATATATTTTGGACCAAGAATCGGTGTTCAGTATAGAGAGGTGTTCTGTATATGAGGGTGTTAGGTCAGAGAGGTTTTACTGAATTTAAAAATTTTGTATTTCATAATAATTGTGGGGTCAAATAAAGGATTCTTGGGTCTTAAGTCTTAATGTCTTCAACAGATGGCGCTGCAATTATTTTTGGCATTTGTGAGAATTTTTTTGTGCATTTTCACTTTCTTGACTTTTTCACCCAAACTGTTATTTGGATCCTCTTCAAACATTGGAAATGTACACAGAATTGATGTCCATCAGATTTGTTCACTATATGCTGGTGCTGTCATTTTCTGATTTTTGACTCATTATCAAAATTAGGTAAAATTGGAAGGAGATATGCACTTCTAATTCAGAGTGATGATGGATGATAATATTCTGAAGTTTATAGAGCCTCTTCTATCTCTGCATGAACATGTAAGGTCAGCTAAGCACAGGACTGCCACAGTCTTGTTAAAGGTCTTTGTGGGATTTATCAATTTAATCTCAAGTTGCCATGGTTGCTGCCGCAATGTCTTAATTTGGCTAAGGGTGTTATAACTTCAGGTCAGTTGGTATATATTTGGTGTGCATGTGATGGGGAAGGCATTGTGTGGATCCTACACTGTAAATTGTCTTAAATTTGTTGCAGTTTTATTTTTACATATTTCACTGATGGTACAAAACAAATATATCAATGAAGAAAAAGTGCTCTAAAATAGGTTTTATTGGACCTTTGTCCAAACTTGGGAAATTAAAGCTTCAGTTAAGGGCCTGAAATGGAAATAAAAGCATGAAGATTTGTACACATGGAAATAAGTATTTACATTATTACACAGGACTAGTAAAGTCTGGCATTGCATTCAGATGAGCTGCCTCAGCCAGATAATGATATTTATGGGAAGATGGAGGATAAAAATATTCATATAGAGCTGTTTAAGGAAGTAGTCCTGATGCTCATTTTGTGCTGTGTGAGGTGGTGGGTGATGAGGCTTACGTTAATGCATATAGTAAGTCCTCGCGTGATCCTGTAATCTGATGATAGGGCTCACATTACTGTCCTACAGCCTCAGGGCTTCATTACAGCAGGACTTGGAAGTAAATGGGAAAAAGTACTCAACGTGTAGTGGAGCACTCGGTTTGTCATATTGGGATAGGATGGAGAAAACAATATTACAATGGTATCTGGGTATTGCTGCACACTTCTTATTGGACACAGACATTTGAAGTTTTCTGAGACCACCTTGTTTGGGCATCTTTCTGCAGGGTCTTTTGTATTTATAGTTAAACACCATCTCCATACACACATTCCATGCGAGTGCACTTTAGGTGCATAGAAAGGGTATTGTTAAAGTTCCCTCTCACCCTACATGCTCAAATTTTTATTAAAAATGACGGAATTGGCATGTTACTGTATTTTTACAGAGAAATACTGCCTCTGTGATGAAGCAATGTATACTTAATTCACTGTTTTATCATGCATATTTACCTTAAATATCCAAGCTGTTATCATCCAACTTCATATTGAAGTTTCTGTCCCAATTTGGTGGCCTCAGTCTGTGACATCAGGGAAGGGATTTGATGGGAATGCCGATTGTACAGATTGGCTCATAGCACTGGCTATCCTCATCCTCGAAAATGGGGATGCAAATGGGAAAAAGTTCTAGTTTGCTTTGTTCTCAACTCCTCTACCATGAGTTTCATGACTTCAGTTTTTATCCCTATCTATGTTGAAAACTAAGGACATTGACCTTGACTCAATTTCAAGGTCACCATGGTCAATTCTCTCAGAAGTTCTTGTGTGCAATATCTCGAGAAACAGATAAGCTGATATCATGAAACTTTTAGTTTTACAGTTAATCACCTCTGTTAGAGTCTCCATCGTTCATGTTGGATGGAGTGTACATCATGTTGGATAGAGTCTACATCATGTTGGAAGGACAATAACCATGACCCAGTTTCAAGGGTACCAGGTTAAGGTTTAATTTTTGGGGTATGGTATCTCAAGAACCAGATAAGCTAGCATTACTGAACTTTTGCCGTTGATTGCACTGATAAAAGTCTATGTTCACTTGAAACAACAATAATTTTGACTCAGTTTCCAGCTCAGAAGGGTCATATCTCTTTGAATTTCCTCTGTGCAATAATCATGATAATGGATAAGCTAAGATGATGAAACTTTTACAGTTGATCACCCTGGTTCAAGTCTGCATCAATTTGAATGGACAAGGACTTTGACCCAATTTCAAGATCACCAGGATCAATTCTGTCTTAATGTCTTGCACATGATATCTAAAGAACCAGATAAGCTAGGATCATGAACCTTCAACAGTTAATCACCATTCTAAGAGTCTTTGTCAACCTTAAAAGGTATAATCCTGATCAAATTACCAGATAATTTAGGATCACAAAACTTAATACTTTATTGGCCTTTTATGAGAACATATCGGCAACAATGTCCATGACCAAATTTCAAGGTTGTTCTTGGTGAAGTCTTTGCTGCCATATCCAAAAAAATGGATAAGCTAGTATGATGAACCTAATTGTACATGTACCTTGTGGCACCAAACCTGAACAGGTTAATAGCTGGGAATATTTGTATGCATGCTATTAGAATTAGTCCCTGGCTGTGATGCCTGCCTATCCTCAATGTTGCATTTCCCAATTTCGTTATTCACAATGATCGAGCTTGTCTGTTGCTTTTGATGAAATGCCCAGATAAAGCACAAGAACTGATGACTCTTTAATTTGTTCCCTTCATCCCATCACAATGGTCACACTTATTCATGGTGGATTATTTTCTGTGCGCAGCACATGTGCTCGTAATTTGGTGAGTTGACCTTTACCAACAAATCCACTGAAACAAACATACTACAAAATTGCAGATTATCACCAAATTGGATTTTCCAATACCAGGCATGTATAATTTGTGATAATTTTGTGATATACGCATGGTAGTAGGATTGAGAAGGAGGAGGCTCAGGTTAGTGCAGCATATTAGTTCTGCTGCAGTGCTCAATTAATTTGGTAAACATTACTTCTGTTTTTACCCCCCAGCCTTTAGGCTGGAGGGGTATTGTCGTCACCTACATGTCGGTCCACTTTACAGAGACCAAATTTTTATCACTGGGAGCCATCGAGGTGCTTCAGGTACCTATCAAAAATAAGTCACCAGGTCACAGTAGAAAAAAACAGTGTCAACACAATATCTAAAAAAATATTGAATGTGACTTTAATTATTTATGACAATTGGTCCTAAGGATGCCTCAGATGCCTATTGAAAACTAGGTCACTGGGTCACATATTTAGGTCACAGTGCTGCATTGAAGAAAAATGGCCTTGTTATGATATCTCTGCTCATTGCGTTTGAACCAAAGCTTTGTCATTAGGTCAAACAGAAGTAACCTCGACCTACCAGACAGGTATTGTCGTCACCTATGCATCCGTCTGTCTGTCTGTCTGTCCGTCCATCCTGGCTGAGGGTTTTTCAGTCACTGATCAGCATCTAGTTAGCTCTGCTGACCGTAGGTGGCAGATATGATGCTATCACTCATGTGTGCCAATCCATTTGTCTGTCCGTCCATAAAATTGTGCTTGTGTGTGCAATACAGTCCACAGTTTTCAAGATACCTCATATAACTTTCAGAACTTATAAAATGTATAAAAGTGTAGGTCAAGTTCAATATTGGTGGTGTTGCCTACAGCATTATGTAATATATGGGTCAAAATTTTGAAAATTTTGTGACCTCCCTATTATCCATAATGTTTGATCTTCATTAAATTTAGTGGGATTATGGAGGAGGTCAAAATCTCGGATCTATATAATACTAGTGGTGCCACTTACAATTTGATGAAAATTATGACCCAATGTGTGTTGCAAGATATATAATACCATATCTCAAAAAGTAATTGAATTAGACATGCCAAATTTGTAGGATATATAGACCATATGCTGTGCTGGTATTTTATGAATGTAATATCAATGACCTTAATCTATGTTTAATAGGTCACCAGACCTGTAAAGTTGGAAGAGGTGATTTTGTAAGACAGGGTGTAGCTTGGTATATTGTACATAAAGCTACATGTACACTTGGTGATCTACTTTTCGGGTCACTTGGACTCAATGATTGTATGACAAAAACCTGTTTTTCAAGGTCATTAAACACTTAAGAAAAGGATATTTAATTCAACATCTTGATAAAGAAAACGGCGAATGATGCCAAGTGTGCCATAAGTGTGTATCCTGTATCAAGTTTGATATTGCATTGTTTGGATGGCCTTGATTAATTTCTCAAGGTCATGGAGGGAATGTAATTCGGGAAATGATTTTTAGGACGATGGTCATCAGCAGAGCATAAGGCCCATGGGCCTCTTGTTTTACTTTGTTCTGCATTAAGTACTGCTGGTGCAATATATTAAGAAGTGATTAGCACTGGTTTTATGCTCCATCCTTGAAACTGCACTGCACCTAGATACAAGTGAGATGTGTAAGTAAGATTTTTGGAACACATACATGTATCATCACAGGAAAGTGTTGTGCAGCATGGGAACATATGCATATACACATATATTGTATTTGTGTCTTTTTGCCCAGAACCACTTCCTAGTAGTCAATACCCTATTCCACAGTCCGAACTCTTTACTCTCCATAAGCTAACCTGTCCCTGTCTAACCTATATACATATGGAATTACTATTGTCCATATTGCTCACGTTCCTCTGTAAAATTTTGACATAGGCTGTATCAGCCCAAATAAAATAAAGAGTCTTCAGCGGGTAACTACTCAACATGTTTCGGAGCCTTTTACCCGTATATGTCTCTCTGAGTAGCGGCTCCTTGTCTAAGCTAAATATTCAGCAAAGACAACCCACATAACAAAGAATAAATATGAACGTGGCAAATGATGAATTAGCTAAATACTTGAAGTTTTGCTTATAAATGCAGAGCTTCATTATGAAAGAAGAATACCTGTCAAACAAACCATACTTACTAAATTTGTATAGTACAGGTTCAGATAAGAACAATTTGACTTACCCCTGAAGCAATATGTACCCTTTCTAGCTGGACAGCTTATCCTAGTTAAACCACCAACCAGTGTATAACTGAAGTGGAAACAAGCTGGGGTCTTATATTCAGTCCCAGTGATAGTAAAATAAACAGTTGCAACTTGACCACCTGTACAAACCAAGGGAAATCCCAACAAGGACTGCAACAATGGACATCCTGCACCAGAAATGTAAAACAAACTCTGTGATGACACCTACCCCTCAAACAATTAAGCGCTATTTAACTGCCAACCCTGAGTCAATGTATCAACGTAATGTGTCAGGTTTGTGACATTTGAGAAAATACTGTTAATTTTGAGAAAATGGGCATTTAGGCATGATAGAAAAGAATGAAAATCATTAGCATTTATGTCAAAAACATGTTATCAAAACAATTTTTTTAACAGAATTTTGCGTACCATTAGGCCAGCTTGTAACTATCGTCAGTAGCTGCTTGCTACCTATAGCCCCTGGGGGTTTGACCTAACAGAAAACAAGCTAGCCTAAAATGTCTGAAAGGTGAACATTAAAACAGAATGATGCCAAAAGATAAAGTTAAGTATCAAAACAGACAAGTCTAAAAACTGTAAATTATTGTAGCCAAACTTTCTAATAATCTTTGGATATTAACAGCTGAATTATAGGGCAAGTCAGAAAAGAATGAAAGTCATTTGTATTTAAGTCAAGAGAATGCAATGAAAATATAATATTTCTTAACGAGATATCAAGCACAATTAGGCAAGCTTGTAACTGTCGTCAGTAGCTGCTTGCTACCTATAGCCCCTGGGGGTTTGACCTAACAGAAAACAAGCCAGCCTAAAATGTCTGAAAGGTGAACATTAAAACAGAATGATGCCAAAGGATAAACTTAAGTGGCAAAACAGACAAATCTAAAAACTGTAAATTATTGTCGCCAAACTTTCTACTAATCTTTGGATATTAACGGCCAAATTATAGGGCAGTCAGATAAGAATGAAAGTCACTTGTATTTAAGTCAAGAGAATGCAATGAAAATATAATATTTCTTAACCAGATATCAAGCACAATTAGGCAAGCTTGTAACTGTCGTCAGTAGCTGCTTGCTACCTATAGCCCCTGGGGGTTTGACCTAACAGAAAACAAGCCAGCCTAAAATGTCTGAAAGGTGAATATTAAAACAGAATGATGCCAAAAGATAAAATTAAGTAGCAAAACAGACAAGTCTAAAATCTCTAAAATTATTGAAGCCAAACTTTCTAACCATCTCGGGATATTAACAGCAAAATTTGTAGAAATATTTGATCAAAAGTACTGTGTGTATATGTATGTATGTATGTATGTATGTGTGTGTGTGTGTGTGTGTGTGTGTGTGTGTATATATATATATATATATATATATATATATATATATATATATGTATGTATGTGTGTCTTTTTGTCCAAAACCACTTCCTAGTAGTCATTACCCTATTCCGTAGTCCGAACTCTTTACTCTCCATAAGCTAACCTGTCCTTGTCTAACTTATAAACATACATATTATATATATATGTGTGTGTGTGTGTATATATATATATATATATATATATATATATATATATATATATATATATATATATATATATATATATATATATAGAAAGAGAGAACATTAGACTTGGAAATAGGCACCAGCTTCAATTGTCCTGCTATAGAGAGATAGGGCCATGGGTACAAAGGCTGCAAGTACATGTATGTATTGGTCATGGCAGGCTTCCATGTTGGTCACTGGCTTTCTCACTGGTGCTCCTGACTGTCTTCTTGGAAAAGTGTTTTTGTTGAAAATTTCCTCCATGAATTGTACTGAACACATATACAGTGGTACCTCTTTTGAGAGACCGCCCCTACGGCGGGTCAAAATGCGGTTTCTCAAAACAGGTGATCTTTCATTAGAGGTACAACAACATGGAAAAGATAACACAGTGTTTGATAGAGTGGTCTCAAAAAGATATGCGGTCTCTCATTAGAGGGGTCTCTCAAAAGAGGTACCACTGTATATGTGTGTGTGTGTTATTTCTCCTTGTCTGAAGCTTATCCTGAATGGCTTATGATTTTTATCCTTCATGGGTATGAAGGATTAATAGAATGTTGCCTGGTGAAGCATGCGGGATCTCGCTGGTGACATGAGTAGGGACATTTTTCGGCCTTTGCAAGGTTAGACCAAGCACAAACTGAAGAAAGTACCACAGAGTCGCCAACACGATCCCAAATGCAAGGTGTGCAGCATTCTTTTTCTCTCATACCTGTCAAAGTACTTTTGCAGCAGAAAAAAACTCTGAAGCGAGGAGTTTTCAACTTAGGTCACTATTTATATTAGGCGAATAACCCAAAACATGTGTGTATCCATACCCGGCGACATTTTAAATTTAGGATCACTAGTTGTTGGATTTTCATGTTTTGGCTCGGCACATGCAGCCTCACGAAATACAGGAAAATCCCCATACTGGATTATCTGTGTCTGACTCACAAGCCCACCCCTATACCTCAAGGAGTCATTTAGTTTTTTCATGGTGCAAATAATGTTTGTTTTTACCAAATGATTAGTCACATGCATGTATGCATTATCTGTTATTGTGAATTGACTGGCTAATATATCAAGATATTATTTTTCGGCCGCATAATATGATCTGTTGTACTAATCAATGTGGCAAAAGAAAAAAAAGGACACTATGGAGTGGAGTGTTTCTGCACCTACATGGCTTAATCATATCGAATAAGCTATGTAGACTCCAACCTTACAACTGCTCATTACTGTAGTATAAGCTATTAACGATATGGCATTTCCTACATTTGTGGACCATCTTGCACATGTGGGTGTAAAGTAGTTCAACAACACCAACTGGAACCATACTGCTGGATCCATGCAAGCTATGCCAAATTTGTCATTGCAGTGAAACCTCATTATAATTACAACGTCTGTTCCTTGCAGGTGTGTCAGATATGTGCTTATGTCACAGAAATTAAGTCAATTTGGAATTTGACATGAAGTCCCTTAAAACTCGTGCCATTAGGTGAATATGTCAGATTTCTGGGTGTCATTATAATGAGGTTTTGCTGTGTGACAGGATGAGGAGGGGGAAGGCTCGGTTGTGCTGTCCTTATTTATCTTTTCCATGTTTGTGTTACCTCCAATTGGAGACCACCTGCTGTATGTGGCCACTTTCAGACCTGCCCTAGGCATGGTCTCTTGGAAGAAGGACTAAGTACTGTATGTAACTCTCGTTACATTGCAGAACTATTATGTAATCATACAAACTGATGGTGATTATATGGAAGATATCAAAACAAACTTTTAGGTATAGTATGGGTTAAGTCCATTATTAGTCAGGAAAGAAGCTGGGGGTAATAGTACTGTATAATGTGGCAGCCAGGAAGGAGCACCTGTCAGTGAAACCCATGTGTATGTGATGGAGGAAGGGGTCTCCATCAGCCGTTGTACTGCTGCCAGCACAATTACTCTATAATAACATTTGCCAATTACCCTGGCCCTCAGGACAGCTCCTTTGCAACTGATGAAGCTTACATAATGTACCACAACCTGGAAATTCTCTCACAGCATATTCATTTTCCTGTAGTGCTGTCAATTCTTTCATGCAGTCTACTGGTTCAGGAAAATTTGGAATTCCTAGTATGCATTGGCAGTGTCGTTGGCACGAAGGGTTGCTATGGTTACAAATCAAAAGTATTGTTGATTTCTGGACCACACTGATAATTATGCTTGTGTGAGAGTTATAGCGGGCCCTGAGATTTTGATTAGCAGCCGATCTGTGTGTATTGGGCAGTGGTCTGCAAGAAAATTCTGGACAATGATGTTTGTGAATTGACACAGAAGGGAGATGACATATTGATGTACAAGATATGCAGGCCATACACTGATATACATAAATGTATGTACACACACGTACGTATATGTCTTATGTATGTAGATGGCTGTACATAGATGAAGGCATTTAGGGGATGTTCTGGAGTGTTGAAATATATATATATATATATATATATATATATATATATATATATATATATATATATATAATATTTATACCAAAAAAACAAAACAAAACAAAACAAACACACGCACACACAGATGTATATATGAATACATCTTCAATTTAACAGTCCCAATTCTTCTGAGATGATGACCATATTATACTGACATGCTTTCCATCACTGACTCTGTCATCTTGAAATACAGTACCAGGTTCTTGTTGCCATTAGCTGTCCTGTCATGTTCACCACATTCACTCATTCGTCTCCTGAAAAGATGCAAGAAAGAAAGTTCATTGTTACAGTGTCAATGATTTGACAATCAGGCATCTATCTTTACTGAGGCTTATATCACATGATATAAAAGGTAGGCATAAAAACTGGTACCATATATTTAGGCATGCAAAATGTGTGCTAGGACTAGGAGAAGATTTTCTAAATTTGATCAAGAGACCATCCATAGACTTAAAGACCAAGGACTATTTCATCTGTTATCAATCACAGGATCACAGGGCTTTGTAAGTCCAATTCAGTCTTGTGCTGCTACCTGGTGGCCATCATTTTAAACTTATCATGACCAGTCCTTCTGGTCCATTGACACACACACACACACACACACACACACACACACACACAAACACTCAGGGCTGTCCAACTGGAGCATTGTAGCAAAATTTTGCCACAAAGCTCTTCAAAATTGCTACAGGTTTTCTCAAAAATAAGTGTTTCTTATGTAAAGAAGTGGAAAAAATGCTACAAGTAAAGAAAATTTTGCTACAAAGATTTTCAGCTGGACAGCACTCTGACACACACACACACACACACACACACACACACACACACACACACACACACACATATATATATAAATCTTTATTTTCAGAGGGTAGCTCTCAGTTAGTACATGTATGTAGGGTATACTAATCATCCCTGAGGCCTTCTCAAGACAAGGAAATGTACAAAATACAATGTATGTGAACAAAATCAAGCTGATACAACAAGATAATTATGTGTTATTTCCCCTTGGCAATAATATGTGTTTTGTACAGCTTCTCTTAAATGATAGTAAAAACGACACAATGGTGATAGCACTCCAGCACTTTTCTTTTCTTAAATGATGCCACAGTTGCAGATACTTTCACACCATGTGGCAGCTGGTTCCAAATCACAGCTCCATCATATCCTATATGACTATGATACACCCACAAGTGAGGGCAGCCTATGGGTATTTACATGATGCAGTAACATTGAATTTTGTTCCCTGTCAACTATGAAAGGAGGTATGCTTTGTACTTGTTGTGATGTGATTCATATTTATAATTTTTGTAGGTTACTTTTAATCTCGAACCTTAATCATGAATGTGCTGCTGTTTTCATCATAATACACATTAAAAAATATAGTAATATCAGGTTTCCCAAAATTCATTACATGTAGGTTACCAGCACATATAGTTTGATGTTTAAAGTGTTAATTAACTGGGCAGTTTCTAAGGGTAACATAATTTTAATGTACACTGTATCCTTTATTAGCATTGTTCATACTCTTATAGTCTGTCAACCATGAGTTACGGAAGGAGATTTCGTGAATATTACGTAAATAGTGGGCAAAATGACCATGTATTTCATACATAACCAAATCTGAGCAGTTTACCTTATTCTTGAAAGAAATTTGCTTGCAGTGTGGTTTGTATTTATTTCTGTGAGCATCAATCTTTGTGGTTTTGCGGCCTACATACGAACCTTGCCGGCATTTTAAAACTACGTGTCAATCAGATTTGCGCCACGCGCACTTATCATTTCTTGGACAATATGGATTGCGCGAAGTTTTGCTTTGGGCCACAGAAATGCCCCCAAAATGTGGCTGAAAAGAAATACAAGGTGCATGTAGTTACCACATATGCCTCAAAAGTCAGGCACATTGATGAGAAAAGGTTGTGCATTAGATATATGTGCACGTAACAATCCCTTGTTGTAATATTCACAAAATCCATTTCCGTAGAGCAAGGTTGATGGACTATAAGACTGTACATGGAAATACCTTGGTCATCAGTCTGTACACTGAGAGGCTGTGTGGTTGGCTCCTGCTATGTGCAGATACATGTAGACATACATAATTATGTACATACACATATGTATATATACATGCAAGTTTCAAGCAATTTCTGTGCAATTTTTAGAAAATTTAAACAATGAGAAATATTTAGAGAAAGACTTTCACCTGTCAAGGGTAGTGACTCAGATTGAGAAACTCCATAGACATGAACAATGTGACAATCTTTATGAGGTAATACTCTTGAGTTACAGTCATGCCATGTGCTGTTTTTTTCCTTATGCACTAACTGAAAATGCAACACAATGCTTCCAATATAAAGCTTTTCACATCATAGGCTCATGCCTTTACAGCCCCCCCCCCCCCGAAAAAAGATACTAATCAACTAGAAAAAGATTTGCTTCACAGCAAATCTGTCTGGGTGCCTTCAAAATGATAAAAGTTTGAAATGCTACACTTTGCCATTGTTAAATATAGTCTAAATTTTGGTCATAAGCCTAATTTGCATAAATTAAAATGCTGCAACTTTGGTTCTTGGTTCATTGGATGCACCTATGTCACAAACGAATAAAGTAAAGTTAAAATGGCACCTCTATCTGTTATAGTTTTGAAGCTACTCAAGGTTTAAATTTTCTGTATTCACCTAATTTGCATAAATCAAAATTATGCAACTTTGGTTCATGGTTCATTGAATGTGGCTATGTCACAAACCTACGAATTGAAGTTGGAATGACACCTGTATTTATAATAGTTTTCAAGCTATTTGAGATTTAAATTTTGCATAGTCACCTAATTTGCATAAATTAAAATTCTACAACTTTGTTTCATGGTTCTTTGGATGCAGCTATGTCAAAAACCTATAAATTGAAGTTAGAATAGCATTTCTATCTACAATAGTTTTGGAGATATTCAACTTTGAAATTTTTCAATGCCACTAATTAGCATAATGTGAAATGCTACAACATTCATTTACCATCCATTATATTGGCAGGTGTCACAAACCCATATATGTCCACAGAAATTTTGTGTCTATCTACAACAGTTTGGACAATATGGAGCTTTTAAAATTTTAATTACCCCTAATTTTTAAACATCTCCAAACTCGGGACAAATCTGGTTGGAAAGAAGAAAAGAAAAGGAAAGGAAAGAAAAGGAAGGGAAGGAAAGGGAAGGGAAGGGAAGGGAAGGGAAGGGAAGAAAGAAAGAAACTCCTATTGCAGTGACAGACAATGGCATGCCACAGTAATCTTTAAATTGACATTATTATGATGTAAAATCAGCTTGTGAAAGGTGGACATCATTCATAACATATCTGTGAAAATAAATTGTTGGAACCTAGCCTCCCTAACCCATAATGAAGTTCATGTAGGTTTTAAGCCTCGTGTGTGGTGGGTTCCTTGAAAAAGTTTTTGTTAGTATTCTTTCATACTTGTAGGAAACTTTTTATTGTAAGATCCTAAATGACAACCTGATAGCCCTCTCAAGTGATCACTAACAATATAGGAAATTCATGGACAAAGAGACATAAAAAAGAAGTGTTCAAAACTTGTTAAGGCCAGACTGAATGAAATACATTGAAAGGCAAACTCAGTGACATACCGTAACCTGAACAAGTCTCTTCAACTTGTAACTGAAATTAACGGAAGCTGCATGAGTCTCATACATATTGGACAGTAACACTATGCGTGTGATCAAGGTACCTAAATCAAATTTGATCTTGGGTCTTTGGTGTGATTCAATTATGTGATCAAACATCCACTGTAATTCATGCCCGTCTCTCCTGACAGGTTAGAGTCACATCACAAAAACTTTGAGCCTGTAGACATAACAGCCACTCAGTCTAGTCTGAGCTCATCGCAAACAATACACTACAGTGAAATCTGTTTTGAGAGACCACTGCGAGGAAAGACCACCTGCCTTTTCAGACAAAGTTTACTATGTCCCTTTTGCCATCCCATGTTATTGCACCTCTATTCAGAGACCACCTGTCTTATGTGACCACTTTTTGACCTGCCTTAGAGGCAGTCTTTCAAAACAGGTTTGACTGTACATGTTTGTATTACGTCTATGGTCAGGATGCCACAGGGTACTGGACGATTAGTTCATTAGGCTGTATGGAAATATTGTGAATCGCTCTATTTGCATGTTTAAACTTTCACAGTTTTTGTATTTTCGACATTTCACTGTAGTTTTAATTTCGATAATTTGGACATAATTCCTATTCAAGCAATGTTGAAATGCTGTTTCACTGTTTTCATTCTGACCGTTTGTGCCATCAGCAAAATAAGCAAAAATAAAAATACCGCGAAATTAAAAGCAATTTACAGTATCGTCTAAGTTGCCACTTACTCAGTCTCATAGGCTAATCACATAGGTTATCACCTTAATGGATCCAGTCATGCCAAATGTCCAGAAAACCTTTTATGTTACACAAGCAGCAATGTGCAATTAGCTGCCTGGAAATGTTGTGATGTATTAGCACTGCATTTCGAGAGTGCCCAGCGTAGATAGAGCTCCAGCACTTGGCTGTACATCCTTTGTAGATTAATAGCGCACAGCAGATCAAGTCTGGTGGCATGCTCCTCACAATTGCTGGGAAGCAGACTGGTGCTGATCGAGACCTGACAGTGGAGTACACGCCCTTCCCTGCTTTCAACATGTCATAGTTTAGAGGACTTATGCATTATCCCAGTTTCTTTTGACAGGAGTGTCATATAGGTGCCATGTATATTTTGATGCTTTAGAATCGAATTTCTGTTGGAAATATTAACCTAAAGATAAATGATATGAGTTTCGGTGCTGCACATCTTGGGAAAGTGAGGAGTAGAGGTGCTGAAATGTTTCCATTAACTGCCACCAAAACACTGTGGTAAAAGTTGCAGGCTAGAGTGATAAATATTGTACCTGAGAAAATATTGATATAGGTGGAGTGAAAGAACTTTGTGAATATGAAAATATAATCTCTGGTAGTGACTGTGTGGTCTGCTCAGCTGAAGTGTGTGTTGAAAAGCCAGGTTGTTTGTAGGTCTGGTAATGTATCAGCACAGTTAATGTGACATCTGGAGAACCTGGTCCTTCACAAGCAACAAAATATATCCGTATATGTCATGAGCATGATTGAATCTCTCAGATATCTTTTGTGAGGTGATGGAGAGTCTCTTCAGTGTGTCCAAGTCCATATCTTCATATTGCAGCATTGATGACATATATTTCAATTGGGGGACATGTTGTCATATACATGGAGACCGTAGGTGCTCCATGGAAAATTGTCCTTGACAGTAATATTAGTGCAAAGTTTACCATGTCCGCGATCGAAATGTTCAAATTTGAAATGTGGTGCATTGACAAATGCTTGACGAAGGAAATGGAGAAATCCTCAAATAGCATGGCCATTGAAGGTTATTAGGAGAAAAAAGAAGGTTCTTGGTCAGTTCTAAAGGGGATACATGTGTGTAGTGTATATATATATATATATATATATATATATATATATATATATATACATATATATATGTATATATATATTATATATATGTGTGTGTCTGTGTCTGTGTGCATGCACACATGTATGTATGTATGTATGTATGTATGTATATATGTATGTACAGTAGTACATGTACCTGCTGTATGTGGCCACTGCCAGGAACAGACACCTGCTCTTTGTTGCCACATGGCTGGGGACCCACACACCAATTTATTTCGTAATTTACATCCGGGGAAGGGTTCCCTGCTGTATATGGTCACTTTTTCATGATTAAAGGGATAGCCACATACAGCATGCTTCACTATATGTACATGCAGTACAAGATGGTTTCTGGTATAACATGGTGGGCTCATGGCTTTAACTGAAGTATTTTTCCCAGTACTTGTACTTCTATGTTTAAAATCCTCTTATTATAAAGAATGTTTGAGCTTGACAAGAGTCAAGGCTGCAAACTCATTTGCTAGTGTTCTGACGCATTTCGCTACATTGATCTGTAGCTCTTCGGAGAATGAGTGTAATCGTCACTTAATTGTGCCAGCTTATATACCAGGGTACAAACAGTCCCATGTGGATGATGTGGTAACCAGCGTTTGGCACGCCATGTACATGCACATGTGGGTGTGAGTACAACAGTCCAAGGAACGTGTCATAGCTCAGGTTCCCAAAAGTCTGCATAATAAAAGTACATTGACTCTGCCTCTCTCGGGGTCTGGTTATATTCTATAAATACATTTCACTTGATCGTGAAAAATCAAGATTGGTACCCATGTGCATTTCGAAGTGGTTAACTTGTGAAGTATGGGGTTTTCACAAGTGTGTAGGCACTGTTAGTAGGCGGATAAATTTAGACATTGTATTTTTTTTATTTTTTATAAAGGTTTTGCTGTAACATGGTCTGCTCTGTGGATTCCCATCATCAGCATTATAAAAAGGAAGCACTGCATTACATATACACACATTATGATATACATGATAGCTATACATATATAACTGTGAGACTATACTGTGGATGCCTAGGGAAGGTAAAATTATAAACTGGGTTGTAATGTAGTTCCTCTGAGAGACTTAATTTTTTTAGCTCAGGTGACTTATGGTCCTTTGTCCTCCATCTGCTGTCCATTGTCAACAATCGACTTCTTCTCCAAAACCCTCAGCCAGATTCACTTCAAACTTGGTGGTGATGTAGCTTAGGTGGGTCTCTACCAAGTTTTATTAAAATGGTCATGCTCCAGTGATTTTTGAATTTTTTTGTGATTTTTTTTGGTGCTTTTTGGGGGCAAATCTTCTCTGAAACCATTCACCCAATTGCTTTGATATCACACAGGAACACCCATAGGGACTCTGAGTTCTTAATGTGTTCACCAGGTGGTGCTGCAATTTTTTTCTAATTAATATGATTTGGTTGCAGAGCTTATAGCATTGCTCATGTCCATCCATCCATCATTCTGTCCCGCTGTCATTCCATCCGTCCATCGTAGTTTCCATCTGTCCATAACATTCCATTTTGTTTGTGAGCCTGATACCGTCCACAGTTTTGAAGTTAACCCAGTATAACTTTCAGGACTTATAAGGTGTATAAAAATCTAGGTTGGCAGTGCCATCTACAATATAATGTAATGTTAGAGTCAAAATATGAGAAACTTGTGAACCCTTTAGTATCTTCAATTTTTGGCAGATCATCACCAAATTTGGTTGGATTTTGGAGGAGTTGAAAGTCTAAGTTGCTAGTGATACTACTGGCAATACCTATAATTTGACGGCTATTATGAGCCAAAATGTGTCCTAAGATACAAATTCCATTTTTGGAAAAGTAATTTGATTAGACTTGCTAAATTTATGTAAGGATATATAGACCATGTCCAATGCTAGAGTGGTATGTAATATCAGTGACCTGGACTTATTTTTGTGAGGTCATCATGTGTGTAAAGTTGAAAGAGGTGATTTTGTAATGGCAAGGTGTCGCTTGGACGTCAATGGCAAAAAGAGTTGAGTCTCCAGATCAAAATTGCACTTGAATACATTTTACATAAAACAGTACTGTATTTGGTGACCTACTTTTTGGGTCACTGTGACCCAGTAAATATGGAGTTTGGCACTTGCCCAAATTTGTTGTTTTATTTTTTCAATTACTCGAAAAGTTATTACCCGATTTGAACAAACAGACCGTGTATGGAAGGCTGGATGTGGGGTGCACATTTTGAACCGTAGCAATTTTTTAATTGAGTTAAAGGTTAAGGTCAAATGGCCAGTTTGAATATAGGGGTCATCATGTGAAAGCTCTGCACCGCACAAGTTTTGAGTTAGGCCCATATAACATTTAGAAATTATAAAGTGTATAAAAATTCTTGTCAACATCAATGTTGCTGGCGCTACCTATATAGTAGTATATGATATGCAGGTCAAAATGTGAAAATCTTTTGACCGCAATACTGTCCACAGTTTTCAAGTTAGCCCAATATAACTTTCAGAACTTATAGGGTGTATGAAAATCTAGGTTCCTTTTATATATTGGTGGCGCCACCTGTAATATTATGCAATATCAGGGTCAAAATGTGAAAGTGTTGTGAACACTGTAGCGTCTTTGATTTTTGGCAGAATTTAGTGGGATTGTGGGGGAAGTCAAAGTGTAAGTTGCAAATGATACTGGTGGTGCCACCTATAATTTGATGGAAAAATATGAGCCCAATTGTGGGTTAAGATATAAAATTCCATATCTTGAAAAGTAATCGGATTAGACTTGCCAAATTTGTAGGATATGTAGACCATGTCCAATGCTAGAAAGTTATATAATACAAGGGACCTTGACTTATTTTTGTGGGGTCACTATGCGTGTAAAGTTGAAAGAGGTGATTTTAAAATGGCAGGTTATAGCTTGGACATCAATGGCAATATTAGCACAGCACCAGGCCCATGGGCCTCTTGTATTACGTAATCTGGGTGACCTTGATCTTCAGGCCTGAACATAAAATTAAGGACTCACTCATTGTTGTCTTGGCACATGCAACAATATGCATCACAGGTATTGCACAAATAAGCTATGATTACATGTGGAGTGAAGTTCCATCTGGTGGACAAATGAGACACTAAAATCACATAAGCTTTATATGTTCAGAAGCCACTTGAGGACTTGCAACTTTGAAATGAACAGGTGCAATAATAGCCATGGTGCCAGCAGAGTATTAGGCCCATGGGCCTATTTTTTGTGTGTTTTTGCTGGGTCAGCAGAGCATGAGCTGTTCACACAGCCCTCTTGTTTCTGGATACTCAGCTAGAGTTCAGCTTGGAATGTTGCCAAAAGAATACAGTTGTATTCTAGCTAAAATAGAGTTGTTTAACTACTGTTGTGTGACTTACTAGCATTAAGCCATCTGTGCTGTGTCACTGAAGTACATGAACATGTTGTAATTAATCAACATCAAGATTTTTCAGGAAATTATGAATATAAATGCCGAGAATCCACAGATGCAAGTGACAGCTTCATTTATCAGCATTCATGTTATTCAGATGCATTTTGTAAATTTTAAAAAGAAAATATGTGAAATAAAATTGAAAAACAAAGCTGCCAGCTATATGCCATTTAAGAAATATCTCATAATGTCATAATCAGCGCAGGGCTGTTTTGTTTTGTAAAGGGCTCTTTAATGACACAAACACACTCGCATTATTTATTACAGTAATGTGATCATTTATCATGAAAAACAAACAACCAGCAGTGAAAAGTTAGAAGTGTCGTGATAGTGCATGGGGGCAGCTCATTGAGCTTGGCAAAATGTGAAATCGTCAAGGTGATGTGCCAAAACTTATTTCTAGGAAGATCATAACCACACAACAACAAACTGATGTTTTGATTTACCGGTACATGTAATGATACATAGTTGACACTTGTATGGATGTGGCACAAAGAAAATATGTTCACTGTAGCACAGATCGTTCAGCAAGCTAAAGGCAAACTGTCCCAACTTGAGGTTACGCTGCCAGTGTCAGGTACTTGTACACAGTCCGTGTGTTATGCCTGGAGATTTGTGTATTAGACAAAACACATTGACATGAGCATATGGCATTTCAAACTGAGCCAGAGCTATTAACATTTTATTCATCAGGCCACATGAAAAAATATCCCAGTTTATCATCAGTGTCTGTGTGTTTTTTCTGTGCCGCACCAAATATTTTAGAAATTTATATTTGTAAATATTTGCGAAAAAAAATTGATGACAAAGCTTCAGTTAATGCCTTGAGTGGTCAGTGCTGCTAGCACCAATCAAGAGAACGATATTACAACATTCTTGTGACATTCTGAATGAATAAATGACCTGTATGGGCAATGGGGACTGGCAGAAAGCTTTAACACAGTAAATCATTTGGAATCAAGGGAATGGGGTAAAAAAAAAAGAAAAAAAAAACTCCCTCCCTCATCTCTTTTTTGGAAAATCACTAATGATAAACCGTGATATGTTTTATGTGACCTTCAGTAAGGTTGAAGGTTTTTATATTATTCTTTGCCATTGATTGTGGACAAGAGTCTTTCTTCATACATAGTACATGTATATTAGCAGCACAAGTACAGATAAGCAGCAGGGGCTCCCAATTACCTGCACAGACACGACAGATACACTAGGAGATCTATGGGGCAACAAAACCAGCGGTCATAAGACAGGCTATTTGACATGGCAGGGGCTACTTTTTGCAAAATTTTACCAGCTTAACAGACAGTCAAGTCATTGACTCTATGAATGAGACCTCATACCATTATGTAAGACCCTCATTCAAAATGATGCCTGAGACAAAGCAAACTTAAGCAGGCAACTCAAAAAATGTTTTAAAAAATATACTGTGCACATGCACCATATTATTTTTATTATACAGTCATGTATTTTATTTTACTTTATTTTACTTTATACGAAGCTTGTTATGTGGTCAATGGTACTCATACAAAACCAAAATGTTGGGATCTCGCTGGTTTTCCTGGGTTTGCTGGGTGATCCTGAACACCATATGTCAGGCTTTGCTGGGTGAAAAAATACTGGGTCTTACTGGATTGACTAGGAAATAATGTCGAAATGATGTTGGGATTTAGCCAAATGCCGACATTGAATAATGAAAATTCACAAAAAGTTCATTTGACCAATTTTGCTATTTCTCTGGAATCTGCTTGGCCTCAATCCAGCAGACTCTGTATGTCAAGATCTTTCTGGAAACCACTGGGCCTTGACCCAACAGACTGTGTACATGTATGTCAGGATCTCACTGGAATCAGTCAGGCCTTGACCCAGCAGATTGTATGTTGGGATCTTGCTGGGATCAGATGGGACTCAAAACCCAGCAAATTACTTCCATTGGGTATCTGCTGGACTCTGACTCCTGCAGACTGTGTAGGTTACAGACTACAGTTGTGATTGGCTGGTTGCGCATCCCAACGGAGATAGTCCGCAATTGTGAAAATACTGTTTTCAGCATGCTGTAGCTTCTGTTTAAATAAAGTTAGCTAAGTCAGGTTTGCTGCATCGCAGAGTTGCTTCATTGGTGGTCATATAGGTGCACTGTCTTCCAGGCCAGGTGGGAACTTTATGGTGGGGAAGGACAATGATGTGACCCTGGAAAGAGCACAGTTCATATACCTGTATAAAGCTGACATCCAGGTGTTGTTTTGTATTGCAATTATCACAAATTAACGAGCTGGGAATTGTATGACAAAAATCCGTCCATATTTTTCTGATATTTTTATCTGTTAAATGCCATTCACGGAATTTCAAAATACCAAAATGCTGATTTTTTAGACTGAAAAATGCTAGTATGAAAAATAGAAGGATTTATAACTGTGGTCTGTGGCCTGTATATGTCAGGATCTTGCTAAAATTTGCTAGGGTTGGTAGGGCTTGGTCAGCATAGAAGATGGATGACCTTGACCAAACTCCCAAGTTACCACCTGGATTCCTATTAGTAAACTTAGTTTGTGCATGATAACTAAAGATGTTTTTCACCTAGGGCTTTTTATATTTCACAGGAATATGGCTTTCAATAGGAACTGGATCAAGTTCTGAAATAGGTGACCTTGTATCAAATCCCAAGGTCATAGAGCCACCAGAGCTTTTTTTTTTTTTTTTTTTTTTTTTTTTTTTTTTTTTTGATGTTTATGGTGTTCTATAAGGACTAGATCAGCTTCAAAGAGAGTTGACCTTGACCTAATTTCACAAGGCCACTTTAGTGAATTTGGTTTCTACATCCACTTCCCAAGGTCATGAGTGGCCCTTTTAGTACTGTCAACAGGGTAATGAGGGCAAACATAATGATGGTGGGGGGAGGGGGGGGGTATCTATGTTATAGGAACATGTCTTGTTACTCTTAACTTAACACCTGAGATTGCATCAGAAATTGTCATTTTAGGCTTAATTTTTGAAAAATTTCTAATGCGGAATGTGATGAGAGAGAGAGACACCCTACTCCTAGCCCCTCACCACTCTAAATCCTTTTGCTTCCTTGCCTGAATCAACTTAGCCTTCCATTTACAACCCTGATCACACTGCTACTGGTTCACTTAGAGGGACAGTCTCAGAAAAATGCATATTGGATCAAGTTACAAGACTCATTAGAATAGATGTCTGCAGACTTGAACTTAAGTTCACTGCATGTTTTTTTTTTCTCTCTCTCTTTTTTAATGGCTGTGGTATAAAACCAAATGTTACAGAACATGTGGAAACAGCTGCCTGTATCAATAACACAGAGGATAGCATTTATGTCCACCCAAAACAACTTTTTTATACTTAATCAGTATCTACGAAGGTAAATAGAATAAATTGAAAGGTATTGATATAAATATGTAAATCACACATCAACTGGCTTTGAGATACTGGTACTTCAAGCACTGGCCTAAGAGTCTAGGAAAGCATCGAGATGATGCTAGACATGGAAACCCCTCATCCTTGTGCAAAAACAGTGTTTACACCCGGGAGAACGTATTGTCAACTTCAGAAAATGGTGATGGAAGTAAACAAAGGTTTGATTGAATGAAAGTTAAAAAATGAAAGAATAAACTAGGCAATGACTGTAAAGTAAATATGGCAGTATAGTGGTGATAGGAAATGCACAAATTTGTGACATGTTACCATGGTAACCACTTGCAGTTCAAATGTCAGCTGCCAGCCACTACCGCCTGAACCACAGTTATTGTAACAGGTACAATTCATCAACCTTTATGTAGAAATCATACATATAAATATGTAACAAGGTGTTGACAAGGAATATACATGTAGAATTGGCTGTTTTGTGTCTGCAGTTGTGACACTTGTGCAGAAGGCATGCAAAATTGAAATCTAAAACACAGTCATATTGATATCACTTGTCACTGTTAAGCTGAATTTAAAGACTTACTTCAACATATTCAATCATGGGTTTGTTTTACATTCACTTTATGTTGGTTCGTGTCACGCAATCATTCATAATGCACATTTTTTTTTAGTAATATTTCTAACCTTTCATTTAATGCTGAGCACATCCCAAACTGATTGAAGGCCGCAATTTTTCTGTTGATATTCAGATCACATGGATGCCCTAAAATTGTTTGCAGAAAAGTCATTAACATAAATGGTTTAGACACACAGAAGAAGGACCAATCTTGACTGTGAAGATCAGCCTTTATTTTTCATTTTGATTGAAGACTTTCAAAGTACAGTGCCCTCTCTTCATAATTGTGGGGGTGGGGTCCACAGAGCAGACTGTGTTACTGCAAAGCTGCGTTAGTGTAACAAAAGAACTTTTTAATATAGAGGTAAGAAGGAAAAATGCTTTAGTGGAAGACAGGGTGCCTGCCATGTTATATCAGTAACTGTCTTGTCATGAGTGTTGTGCAGCTGACAGTGGACTGGTCCTGACCTGTGACGTCACACGACTCAGACCGAGATAGGGGGTCAAGGGTGAAGATCGTCGCCTTTTGCATGATCGTTGTTCCCGTAGATAGACGTCTTATTTATTCACAGTCCATTTGTTACGTTCTCCTTGGGTATTCAAGGTATGTTTAATGTGCTGATATCGTATTGCATGTAATGCTATGTATCCTATGTATTCTATGTATATGTCTTGAAGTGTTACACCACGCAAGCACTTCATTTGGTACCGATAAATGGTCACTTACGCGGACATGAAATGAAAATCCTTTCAACTTTGCCGCCATTCTGATTTGGTTTGACGTCACGAGAAGTAGAACGGCGAGTGACTTTTGACTAAATTTCAGTAAGGATTTCATTCTTCACTGGTAATTTAGTTTGGTACAATTGAAATTTAAGGTGATTACTATTTATTTTGTGGGTCGGATTTCTTTTGACTTGCCAGAATAAATATTTTTTTGGATTGGATTGCATACCGATCAGGAGATTTTCAAAACTGATGGCATTGATCACATGCTGCTTTCTAGTCTGAATTTTCTTTCACACAGATCACGGAACAAAGTTAGTATTGGCAGTGATTTTGTGTTTAATTTGACATAGATCTTTGAAAATCTCTATTGCAAATTCACAGATATATATTCTAATTTATTGCCAACTTACTTTTTTGTCTTTACAGTCATAGTAGAGATTCTTTGTCTTCACTTTGTCTGTGTATTATGCGTGCAGCTAGGTATGTGTGAATATTTCATAGTGCGAGCACTATTGAACGGATGTGTGTCTGTCTAATTGATAAAGTGAGATGTTCAATGGTCCTCTCTTTTTGTGAGCAATTTGTGAGTCTTTGGTTTGAAAGGTTAAGTTGACTTACTGATTTCATACTTGTTGACCCCATTGTGTCTGACTTCAAAATTTCCGCCATTTTTTGTTTTCTCTTAAATTTTGAAAGAGAGGGAGAAAGAATACAATATAATTTTTGGTTGTCTCAAGTAATGACTCCAAATTTCAGAATTTGAATTGTTTTGTTTTCTTGAAGAGGACTGAGTGGATGTGTGGGATTTATGTGCTGATGTACATGAACACATTGTGTCAGCCCTGTGTTTCACATTATTCCCTGGCCTGCATATAACTGCATCAACGCACATTTGTTACGCATACACACTTGTGTTCGCCCCGTGTTAATATTATTCCCCGGCTTGTAATTGATTCTGTTGGAGGGGTATAATTGACACTGGTTGATTTTCACACTCAGAGATACAGTGTGGGAGCCTTAGTCAAAGTTGACTACAATTCAGAATTGATTTATTGGTGAATTTATTTAAAAATTTTTGCCCCTTGGAAATAAATCACAATTTATTTTCATAGAGCTCAAATAGAATCAATTTCTTAAAAGTGGTTGTTCATTAATTATATACGTATTAGTGAATTATTACAACTACAGATATAAGATTGATTCAAAATGGCTCCAATTAATATGCACACAGCTGGTGCCCAGGTTTTAATTGGGTTACCTGGTATAGGTAAGGCTAAAGCTCAACAAGTAGTAGACATGCGTGAGCAACTCACTATTGATGGTGAGTCACTGACTTACCAATCTTTAGTTGACTCAGGTATTCTGTCCAAGGAATCCTGGGATAGGATGATTGCAGACGGCTTAATTACTCTTGAGCCAGCAGATGTTCCTGAGGTTACTTACCCAGTGAGTCAACTGCCTGTGTCTATGCAGGATATGATGCAGCAGATGATGGCACAAATGATGCCAGTGATGATGCAGCAAATGTCCCAACAATTCTTGCAACACGTAAGTTTACAGTTGGATCAACAAGTTAACCAGCAAGTCAACCAGCTGCAGCAACAGGTGACTCAACGGATGGATGAATTCGAGAGTAAGAATGCCATTCAGCCGACTACAGCGCGCACTATACAGACATCAACACCTCGGAATTCTGACAAGACAGCGGTAACAAGTTCTGTGGGTGATGGAAATTATACATTGGCACCTCCCCCTACAGTAACAAGAATTACCCTGCCTATGTCGACCAGTGCTCCCATACAGCACAATCAAGGGGTAAGTGTTGCAAGTGCAGGTCAAGCCGCAATTACGTCTACAGCTTTTGCCACACTGTCGCCAATACAGGCTTCTCAGGTGCAGCAGCCCGTTAAGCAAGCTTCAGGAATACAGCAGTCAGTGGTGACAGGTACACAGACACAAGCAGGTGCACAGTATCCAGTACCAAGTGGGAATGGATTACCGCCAGTGCCACCTGGTGTTGCGGTGCCACCACGGGATTTCAATGCACCTCCACCGGGGTATCAATATCAAGGTCAACCTGTATATACAGGTCAAGCCTATCAAGGTCCAGGTCCAAGTGGGTATTTAATGCCCACACAACCATCTATTTATGGCATACAGACTACTGTCTTAGGACCACAACAGGCCTATATGGGTTCCCCAGCATCAATGGGAACACCAGGACACCCACAACATAATATGCAACTACCGAAGTTTCAGTTGCATCTTACAACTCCCGGTACACAACATAATGTAGGGCCTCTGGCTCAACAGAATGTTGTACCACCACACCCCAATGTACCCCAACAAGTTGGGCCACAGGTAAACATACCTCAGCATGTACCACACCCCAATGTACTCCAACACGTTGTGCCACAGACAAACATACTCCCCCATGTACCACAGCAGAATGTGCCGCAGTGTAACGTACCACAGTACAATGGTGTACTGCAGGGAAATGCTTGGCAACCAAAAGCACCACAATACAATGGGGGACCGCAACACAATGTTAGACCACAGTACAATGTGGTAACACAGAATGTTCAACCTGGGCCACCACCGCAAGTACAACAATCTGGAAATGTACCACAGTATGGAATAGGGCAACCTGGTATACCCCCTGCTGCACCTCAGTATGGTATGGGTCAACCAGTTATACCCCCTGTTCCACCTCAACTGCCGCAAGTCCCTGCTAGGAATAACCAAGGTCGACGGGATCCACCTCCACCCAAAATGGCTACCTACGATGGAAAGCAGGACTGGAGACCTTTTATTCTGCAATTCGAGCAGAGGGCAAGGAGATATGGGTGGAATCAACTGGATAAGTTAGAAAGACTAACAGACAGTTTGAGAGGTAGAGCCCTAGACTTTTTTGGCAGTTTGGATAGTGAAGTGAGACAGGATTATCCGAAGTTGGTAGAAAAAATGGATCATCGATTCGGACGAAAGGATCCTCCAGCAAGTGTGAGGCGACAATTGTCAACTCTAAAACAGAGAGCTGATGAGTCCTTAGAGGAGTTTGCAGAAAGAGCCCAGAAACTATCTCAGGATAGCTATCCTGACGCGGATGGTCCAGCACTAGCCATATTGAGGAACATGGCTATGGAGGCATTTTTGAAGGGATGCACCCACCAGAGGGCAGCTCTGCAAGTACTTAATAAAGAGCCTGAAAATCTGGAGGTGGCACTTCATCAGATGAAAATCCACGAACAAAATTACGAAATTATGTTCGGGAAGAAAACAGTTAGGGGAGTGTCTTTTGATGAAGAAGTGGAGGAATTTTCTCTCAGAGCAACATCTACTGATCTGAAAGAAAGGAAACCCTTGGATGAGAGGTTAGCTGCATTAATGGAAAAGCCTATCTCTGTTGCCGTGAAAGCTGGCATAGAGGAAGGACTAAAGAGTATGGCTGGACTTCTCAAAAATTTCATGGGTGCAAGTCAACAGCAAAGAACTTCCCAAAGCCCTGTTAATAGCCCTTCCAAGTTCAAAAAGCATGAAGGACTTAGTACGCCACCTAGGGAGAGAGGAGCCTGCTTCAACTGTGGGAATTCAGCGCACTTCGCGCGGGACTGCCCCAAGAAAAAGTCACCTGGTTCCCCAAAGGTAGCTTCTCAGGATAACTCTCCAGGGAAGTTAAACCAGAAAGGGTTGTAGGTCCTGGCCACCCAGCAACCCCAACCAGGTGTGCAGGCCAGAAGCAGTCTGTACCTACAGAGAATAGTCATGTAGATAATGTAAATAACCCTGTACATATTGTAAATACTGATTTGAACGCTTCTCTGTTAAGGGAAGTTATTTTCAAGACAACGCAAGGGTTCAACATCATTATACCTGTAGCTGTGAATTTTAAAGATACACAAGCTGTAGTGGACACGGCTGCCCAAGTCACAGTGATAAGTGAGGACTTAGCCCGGCAGATTCAACTGGACTGCAGGAATCTACAAGAAGTTCCACTTAAGGGTGCTGAAAGAGGGAGCAAAATGGTAGCATATCTTGCAAGGGATATGCGGATAACCATTGGAAAAAAGACATATATTTCTGATGTGTTTGTGGCACCCATCACTGATCCAATTATTTTGGGTCTAGACTTCCTGTTATCTCATGATGGCATTGTCAACTTGAAAAACAACCTAGTCATTTTAGAAGACAACATTGTACCAGCAATACTTTGTCGTAATGGGGAGTCTCAACAGGCAGTTCGCAAGGTTGTGTTGGATCGAAGAGTGGTGATTCCACCAAATAGTCGAATACACAGCATGGCAACTATTAAGAATGCAGAGATTGGGGATTATGTCATCACGCCCATACCCGACAAGCCTGAATTAGTTTCGCCTACCGTCGTGGTGCAAGGACAATCACAAGTCCCCATGGTTTTATATAACCTTAGTGACAGATTTATCACTTTGAAACCTGGAAAGTTGGTAGGCTGTGCTGTGTTGCTGGACAAAGTTATATCAAGACTTGCTCCAGTCTCAGCTGATGATTTCTTGGATAACAGTTCTGCATCTTCTCTGGATAGTTGTTCAGGAACCGACGACGTGTACCCTAGAGGGCAATGTTCGTCTTCCATGATGGATGTTGGTCCCTTCAATCATTTGCCTTATTCTCAAATTGGACAGGATGGTAGTTTGTCTTCAATGACGAATAACCATCCAAACAAGGAAGATGGTGATTCTGGAGATCAGTGTTTGTCCGACGTGATGAATACTTGTTTCTCACCTTGTCACTCAGTAAAAAGTTTGAGCTCTGGTCACACTTCAGCAAATGGTGTAAGTGACACCTGTACTATACCAGAGCATATACAACCTTTGCTTGAACGATGTGAAGGAGATTTAACAGCAGGAGAAAAGAAATTAGTAGCTTGTCTACTTCATGAATATTCTGATATTTTCTCCAAAAGTGACATTGATATTGGCTGTTTTACTGGAGCGACACATAAGATTGATACTCAAGGAGCTAAGCCCATCAAACAGCCTATGAGGCGTGTTCCCTTGGGTTTTGAAAATGAAGAGGAGAATCACCTCAAACAAATGTTAGACATCGGTGTTATTCAGCCTTCATCATCCGACTGGGCAGCTGCTCCAGTTTTGGTCAGGAAAAAAGATGGTGGAGTTCGCTGGTGCATTGACTACCGTGAATTGAACAAGGTGACGGTTAAAGATGCTTACCCTCTACCACTAATAGAAGAGTGTTTAGACACCCTAGGGGGTAATATCTATTATAGTTCTTTGGATATGGCCAGTTCTTATTGGCAAATCCCTATAGAACCGTCCGACCGTCACAAGACCGCATTTATTACTAAGTACGGTTTGTTTGAACATCGCAGAATGGCATTCGGTCTTTGTAATGCTCCAGCGACATTCATGCGTGCCATGAATTTGGTGCTTAGAGGATTAACCTGGTCTAGCGTGCTAGCTTTTCTCGATGATGTGCTAATCCTAGGGAAATCCTTTTCTGACCACCTTAATAACCTCAAGGAAGTGTTCCAGAGGTTCCGCACTAATGAGATCAAGCTGAAACCTAAAAAATGTTCACTCTTCCGGAAGGAGGTGAAGTTCCTCGGGAAGATCGTGTCTTAGGAGGGTATAGGAGTTGACCCAGAGAAGATCAAAGCTGTTCAAGACTGGCCAAGACCTCAAAGCACCAAGGAGGTTGAATCGTTCCTGGGGTTTGTCAACTACCATCGTGAGCATGTCCCAGAGTTTGCACAGATAGCTTGCTGTTTGTATGGGCTAACAGGTCCTAAAAACAAGTTTGTCTGGGAAGACAAACACCAAGGAGCCTTTGAAAAATTGAAATCTGTGCTAATAACAGCTCCTGTACTTGGTTTCCCCGTGAAGGATGGCCTTTTCATCCTTGATTGTGATGCTTCGGTACAGCCATCGCTGCTGAACTCTCGCAATTGCAAAATGGGGAAGTAAGGGTGATATCTTATGGAAGTCTGTCACTGACCCCTGCACAAAGGAAATACTGCACGACCAGGAAAGAACTGTTGGCTATAGTGCGGTTTACAAGACAGTACAGGCACTATTTGCTCGGTCGGAAATTTATGGTCCGTACTGATCATAATAGTTTAGCCTGGCTGATGCGGTTTAAATATATAGAGGGTCAACTGGCCAGGTGGCTAGAAGAACTGAGCCAGTACGATATGGATATCATCCATCGTGCAGGGAAAAAACACTTAAATGCCGATGCATTAAGCCGAATTCCTGACAGGGAGACTTTCTGTGATTGTTATCAAGCAGGAGTCTTCCTAGACCAACTTCCTTGTGGCGGTTGCAGATATTGCACTCGTGCACAAAATCAGTGGAGTCGGTTTGAGGAGGAAGTTGACGATGTACTTCCTTTATCAATTAAGGCACTTTCAACCACAACAACTGACAGTTCCCCAACAGAAACCACCAATGACATGACTAACTGGTTAGATCAATATTCTCACCAGGAACTCCGAGATCAACAAATAAAAGATCCTGATGTGTTTCCAGTCATATCTTGGTTAGAAAAGCACGAAACCCCGACAACAGATGTTCTTAACCTTCAAAGCCCATCAGTTAAGCATCTCTGGTTGTGTAGATCTCAGCTGCTGTTAGACCATGGAGTTCTATACTATACATGGGAAGATGCTGTCCCCAGGAAATGTTTGGTGGTTCCAAAATCTTTGAAAGAGGAGGTTTTGAAGTTTTGTCATGATGTTCGGCTTGCTGGACATTTGGGGCAAACCAAAACGCTGCAGCTACTGAAACGTGGTTTCTTTTGGCATAATATGGGTGTGGACAGTAAGATCTATGTGGAATCCTGTTCGGTATGCAGTCTGAATAAGAAGCCCAAAACCTGGCCAAAGGCAGGCCTGGGTAAATACCATGCAGGCGCACCTATGGAAAGGGTTCATATCGACATCCTTGGCCCATTTACCCCCAGTTCTAGTGGGAATATCTATATACTGATGGTTATTGACCAATTCACCAAGTGGATTGAATGTTATCCCCTTCCAGATCAAACAGCGGAATCTATTGTGAGTAAGATCGTGGATGAATTCATCTCCAGATTTGGTTGTCCACTACAAATACACAGCGACCAAGGGAGGAATGTGGATGGAAATTTGGTCCGTGCCATTTGTGACCTACTAGAAATCACCAAGACCCGTACAACCCCATATCGACCAAGGGGAAATGGACAAGTAGAGAGGTACAACCGGGTTCTCCTGCAAATGATACGTTGTTGTGTGCAAGGATCCAACAGAAATTGGGACAAATTTTTGCCACAATTAGCTGCAGCCATCCGTGCCATGCCGAACAGGAGCACAGGGTTCTCCGCTAACCTTATGATGTTTGGCAGGGAAGTATTCTCCCCCAGGGATCTAATTTTTAGGCTTGTTAAAGAAGCTGGAGATAAAGAACCTCCAGTATACTTGAGGCAACTGCTGGATTCTCTCACAAAAACCCACCAGTTAGCTCGACAACACCTGAGAGTTGCACAGAACAGACAGAAAAGAACTTATGATCTGAAACTGTGTGAAAAGTCATTTGAGGTGGGAGATCTTGTATACAGACTGGAAACTGCAAGTAAACCTGGTCAGTCCCGGAAACTGAATAAGGTTTGGAGTGGTCCATATTTGGTAACTCAAGTCCTGTCTGCTGTCCTGTATAAAATCAAAGGACGCAGGAAGGAATATGTTACACATCATGATCGCTTAAAACCATGTAAGGACCGTTTCATTCCTATGTGGATGAGGAGGATGAGGCACCATCTTTTAGATTTGGATGCCACCATACCCTACGCCGAGGAAGAACAGGATGAATCCTTATTAGAAGGTGTTTTCAGGGATCTATTCTCGGAACCAGAACCAGTGGAACCATCAGTTGATCAGTACGTAGAAACAGCCAATAGCCAATCTACTGCTGGAGAGGAACAACAGCATTCAGATCTGTTAGGAACAGTTGATCTTGCTGACCTTATAACCAGCACTCCTATTCCCAGGGAAACTGTTACGGAACAAATCACACAGGTAGTTCCTAGAAGAACCAGGAGGGGTAGAACTGTGTGTCCCCCTTCATATCTGCAACAGTATGATTTGGATTAATGGTGGAGTGCCACAAGGTCGGATTAGAGCCGTTTACGCAGATATTGTGTAGCACCCCCCCCCCCCCCCAAAAAAAAAAAAATGGCTGGATTCTATCTTGCCATGTGACACCGGTTTGTACATATGTATATAGTGTAAATAAAAATGGATAGTCTCAAAGCTAATTATAGCTTTGTCGTCTTTTATACAGAGTGGTCAGATTCTATCTGACTACTGAATAAATGGTTATTTATAGTGGTCAGATTCTATCTAACTGCCTCAATAAACCTTGGTATATATATGTCGCTCATATAGTCATGTACCGATAATATCCTCCATAGTTTGTCTTTTATTAGAATGGAGCAAGGGCAGCTGACACCCAATGCTGACTGGCCAGAAGAGTGGGTAGTTCTGGATCTTTGGGGTGAGGTTCAGGAGACTGAAGAAATCCAGGAACCACAGGTGCAAGAGGTTGTGAGCACTTCGGTGAAGGATTCCCGACAAGAACAAGGTCTACTGACGGAAGAAAGGGAGAGACAAATAAGTAAAGATGAGACAGGTAGTATCCAAATTACAGTTCCGACAGCCGGGCCTGAGATTGGTGGTAGGGAGGTGGCAGAGAGCAGTGAGTTGCTACCTCCTGTTAAAACTGGAAACAAAAGAGCAGTTGAGGAGGTGGAAGGGGCTTTGCAGGTGTCGGTGCAGGAGAGGTCAACAAAGAAAAAATTGCATCCATGTCCAGTGTGTGATAGTAGAGTTCCTCATGCTCGAAGACATGTGATGAAAGCACACTTGCCCTGGTATGTCATGCCGACAACTGGGTGTTGGTTGTGTCACTTTAAAAGTTCGCAGGTGACGGGAATCGTGGACCATTTCAAGTCCCATGAAGAGGGTGCCCCAGAATTCACAGACGCTTATCTGTATGAGTGGGTTTGCTTAATGGCAGGTCTACTCATAACATTGGCACAGGAAAAAGGATGCGGCACGGTACACGAGTTACTGAGGGTAGTACAGAGGGAGCGGTTATATGGAGAAGGTGCGGCGGTCACGGCTACAGAACAGCTTCTCTTTAAGGTATTCAGTGTCCGTACTAGGGAAAGCCACCCAGCTGTGTTGAAAGTGGAGCCGCCAAACTGTGTGGCTAGTTTACTTCATTGGAGGGTCCTGACAGCCATAATTGCTACACTTCCCACTGAAGTGATGAAGACAATACCAACCCTTACCAGGAAAGTGCATACCTTGAGTATGGAGGGTCAGATCTGCAAAGTGATCGAGACAAAACCAGCAAGTCTTCTTGTAGTCGATGCCCATTGTCACATAGGTGAGCTTCTGTTTCGTACCAATATGCCAACCCTTCAAGCCGTACTACAGCAACAACATATCTCCAGCGAGCAACACCAACTGGAATATGCAGTTTCCAATCAAGTCTTCGAGAACATGTGGAAGACACCAAAGTTTATCAAAGAGTTGGCAAGAGATCCTCGTATCTTCTTTTGCATAGGTGTTCATCCTCGCTTCATTGGCAACCATGATCCTGAGAGGGTGAAGCAAGTGATACAAGATTTGGAGAAGTTGCTACAACTCCCTAAAGTGGTAGGTCTAGGAGAACTGGGTTTGGATTACACTGTTCCGGGCTCAACAGACCGAATTATGAAACAACAGCAGGAAGTGGTAGAGGCAATTCTCCCCCTGGCTTCTAAGTTCCGGCTGCCAGTAGTTATCCACTGCCGTGATCGACATGGGGAGGGGAGCATATACCAGTGCCTAGAGATTATGAAGAGGTGTTTACCATCCACCCATCCAGTACACTTACACTGCTTTGATGGTGATGTGCAAGCCATGGAAACCTGTCTGCGAGAATTTCCAAATGCCATCTTTGGAATTGTAGCCAAGGTTGCCAAGGACAAGGAGAGAGTAGTCCGACAGATACCACTGGAGAAACTAGTCCTGGAAACTGATGCTCCATATCTGGTCCCCAGTGCCTTTAGCAGCCATAGCCGATTCTCTAACCCTGGCATGGTCCTGGAGGCTGCGAAGTTGATCTCCAAGGCCAAAAATCTGCCATTGTCCGTGGTGTGTGAGAGTACCAGAACAGTGGCAAAGGCTTTTTATAATATCTAGAGCACAAGCAGTTCATTCCAGGGTCAGGTGGTCGGATCCGTTCCATCTATCTGGCATTCTGGTTATCGGATTGGATACCATTCCACCGAAAAATTTGTATATATGTACATGTAAATTTCATTTTGTCAGTACAATAGATGACTGACATCTATAACTGGTCGGATTAGTTCTGACTTGTTGGCAGTATGTTTTCCATTATGACTGATAGGTTGGATTCGTTCCGACTAATCAGGATATATTTCTCAGTTTGGTTTATCTATAACTATTACATCATTTTGGTCAGATCAGAGCTGACTAATTTGGTGGTGCATGAATCAGGAGACAGTATGAGAGAAAATGAATGGGGATGGCCTGTGGAAATTAACAATTTCCCACCAATACTTATAGCATGCATGTCGGAATGGTGCAAATGTGATCATGTTACTTAACTTCTCTAATCTCTTTATATAGGTGTGAGTTTACAGGGGACTAACCTAAGGACAGCATCAATATTTTTTGGTGTGTGTGTTTGTGGAAAAATACTTATGAATGTCAATATGGCATGAATCCTAACTATTTCACATTTTCTGTATTCCACTTGGGGTGGGTGGCACCAGGATTGTTTTACTTGCATAAAACAGCACATCAACAAATTTCGGCCTCTAACTGGATCTAAAAGTTACCATATATCCAACATTTCTGGTCTCCTGCAACAAGATCAGACTCTCCAAACAAAAAAAAAATATAACAGGGAAGGATGTTGTGCAGCTGACAGTGGACTGGTCCTGACCTGTGACGTCACACGACTCAGACCGAGATAGGGGGTCAAGGGTGAAGATCGTCGCCTTTTGCATGATCGTTGTTCCCGTAGATAGACGTCTTATTTATTCACAGTCCATTTGTTACGTTCTCCTTGGGTATTCAAGGTATGTTTAATGTGCTGATATCGTATTGCATGTAATGCTATGTATCCTATGTATTCTATGTATATGTCTTGAAGTGTTACACCACGCAAGCACTTCATTAGGGCTGTTACAGGGAGAGAGCACCCTATAACATGTAAATGCTTTATCTGTGCATCCATCACATATTCCTCTCCAGGCTATAACCATTTTATGCTGTGAATTACTTTTGTGAGACTTCATGCACTCATATATCAGGACACAAGGATATATGCCTATGACAAAACTATGTCGGTCATGCGGTCTGCTGGCACAGTGAGGTATACACCCAGCAATCTTGTGATTGTGTTTTCAGTGCATTTTGTATGAATTTCTCTTATACTATGTGGACCACTGGCTCCATCTTGATCCAGTTTTACTTCATGATCTTTTGTTGTATCTCTTGACCTGATGATTATGTACGTGTGCAGTGCTGTCCAGCTGAAAATCTCTGCAGCAAATTTTTTTTGGTAGCATTTTTTACCCCTCGTTCCATATAGGATATAGGCCCATGGGGTATTGCTGTCGCCTGAGTCTGTGTGTGAATCTGTCCATGTATCCCTTCTCCGTGTGCATGATTTCAGAAGATCCAGATAAGCTGGGATCATGAAACCTTTTTTAGTTGATCACACTTTTTGAAGTTTGCATCAAGTTCGAAGGACAATGGCTTTGACCCAATTTTAAGGTCACCCAGGTCAATTCTCTATGAATGTTTTGCACGCAATATCAGGAGAATCAGAATTGCTAGGATCATAAAACATTTTCAGATAATCACCCTTGTAAGGGTCTTTGTCAAATTTGAAAGAGTGTAACCTTGACCTAATATTTTAAGGTCACTAGCGGCAATTTTTCTCTTTTAATAAATGTCTTGTACATGACATCTTAAGAACTGCATAAAATAGGATCATAAGACTTTTACAGTTAATCACCTTGTAAGAGTCTAGCTCACATTTAAAGGACAGTGATTTTGACCTGATTTCAATGTCACCAGGGTCAATCTATTGAAAAAAAGTGCAAGAAATATATTTATTCCCTTTTTTGGGTGGTGGAGGGATTTTGAGGCATTAGCCATAATGTTTCCCCTTGTTTACATGAGGAACACTCATTTTGGAGAAAATCTGTAGGGGTCTGTAAGGGCTTTTGTAGCAAAATTTTGCTACAATCCTCCAGCTGGACTGCCTTGATGTGGATTTGGACAACCTCTACAGCAATATCATGACAGCCATTGCAGCTCCCTCTGGTGCTCTTACTTGTAAGAACAAGATATGGTTTACATGTAGGGCCAGTACTTTTCCGCGATCGCGGAAAACGGACGGAATTCACGGAATCTATGATCTCAAACGGAATTTATGATTTGGAACGGAAATCGGCAAATGCCACGGAAATTAAGCGGAATTGGTGAATTTTGCCTCTCAAATAATTCAAAATCACCACATATGTCATCGCATAAAGCAAAACACACGGACTTGGATCCAAATTTGACGAGTCCGCGGCGTTATTGATATCACGTGGAGCATATTTAACGACAGGCCGGGCACTTGCGCGCTATAGACCCCATTGCTACCATATCCATTCATTTGCATGGCATGTAGATATAACGCGCAACAGAGGTACAATGATAATAGCGCCATCTGTAGGTGGAGGCTGTCAACGTACATAGTAAACAATATGGAGTCACTTTGCCGTTCGTCGATGGATCAACATTTTCCAGAGGCGATAAGATCAACTGTTTTTCCTTTTTTATTGACCAGTGCTAAAATCGTGCGCTAGAATTAGTGAAACAGAAATGAAACGGAATTTGTAGTTTCCCAAAACGGAAAAACACTCATTTTGAAACGGAAAAATACAGGCCCTATACATGTACCAGCTTGAACAGTGCTTACATTGTGCTTGAGTGCACTTTCTCTTGGCCTGATTAGATAGGAGTTTTGTGATCTGGAGTTAGTTTTCAGGGTTGTGGTCTTAAATTTTATGCTGTGTCTTTTTTATGAACATGTTATCTCATGAGCATCTTGCCAGATCAGAATATGTACACGTGGACTGAAAATGTCTTTATTGTTTGCTTCAGCATGCACTGTGTATAGCTCCTGCAAGGGTAGATTTGAATGACCTTAGTAACATTTTGAAGGTCATTGCCTTACATGTATATTTGCACCATGTTTGCTTATAACTACACACATACACACATGTGTGTATGTACACTGTGTATATATATATAGAATTTCAATTGGCATTTTTATGGGGATTCTAGATCAGATGGTAAAATGTTACACAGCTTGCTCACATGAAGAGTTGACACTGTTTTTATGCCACGTCCATACACATGTGTGAGGTGCTGATCATGACTCACTAAAACAGACTTACAGTTTTAGTACAGAGTGTTTCTAGCACAATAAGGGTTAACCACACTTTGTTACCTTTATATGCCACACACGCAGATATTCCCTCATGTAGTTTTTCTCTCTCTTGTTTAAGACAGAAGCAGGCAATGTGAACACAGTGTTATTGATGCTCAAGTGTGTGCTGGTCGGCTGCTGGCTGATTTGCCATCAGCTTCGTCCATTATCAGCATCACCTCATGGTGGGCTGCGATAACGCACCGGGCTGTTTGCCTGTTTTCGAATGGCAGGACTATATCTCTTGGTGATTTTCATCATTAGACTTGGTGCCAGTGCATAAACGTTTCAGATAGGTGGAAGTGCCGTTTAAAGAAAACAGCATGACTGAGAAAGTTGCAAGTGTCAGGGCAACTCATACTAAAGGCTTGCGGAAAGAGAATGGCATGCTTTGAATTGCTCATGCTTAAGATTAAAAAAAAATAAAAATGTATGAATGGTGACAGTACAGTCTGCCTCTATCACTGTGTAAATTAGTGTCCCCTGTGTACAGATTTACAAGCACATAGTGAAGAGCAATGTCATATGGTGTAATAGCACATGTTGAGTTCATAGGGAGCTCGTTGCCATGATGGTTGTACATGTAGCAAAGTTCTCTGGTCCCTTTTACCTCCCTACAAGCTGCCAGTTTTTCCTTTCATAAAACCTATAAAAGGTCTGACATATGACTGCCATCAAAAGCCTTAATGGGTTCATGCAATTGTGCCGTCAATATGCAGGTAGATCATTCCACAAATTTGTAATAAATATTTATGTTGATACATTCATTAATGCAGTTTCTGCCACTTAATTAATTAATAGAGTGTCTGAAACATGTCAAAGCTATACTATAGATAACTGAAACACCAGGCTTATTGTGGACTTTGCAATGTTTATAATGCTAGTTTATTGAATCCTTGAATTGGGTTCAACCAGTACGGTTGCAGAGAAAGGTCTTGTGTACCCATACAACACTGAGGGCCCAAATACCAGCAAAATCATAAAAGATGTTAGATATCTCTGGAGGGAAGTGATGACAGAGAAAAGACTCCCTTGCACCGACGCTGGTGTCTTTGTGACAACCAGCACTCATTACATGTATGTGAGGCAGTGACAGGCCTTTGAAAATCAATACTGGCCAAAATTGAAACTAAAAGCAAAATTTATGGGCAGGTCTACTCTTGTCCTCTATTAATTCATTTAAAAACAATTAAGCCTTTTTGCAATTTATTTAGCGTAATTAAAGAAAGAAAGAGTAGCATTTGGGTAGTTGGCTAATGGTACCTGAGTGGTGCCAGAGTGATCTTTAGATACATTGTAGGGGTTGCGGGAGCTACAGTTTATTACCTGTTGGCTATGAGGCCAAAGGGTATTGTCGTTATCTCTGCCATCCATGTGTCCTCTACCCATTCCTGTGTCTGTTAATTATGTGTTTCTACTCTAACTCTGAAACACAGCCGGCTGGCCATCATCATATCACATGAGCCAAACATCTGATAGTGTCCACTTTCAGAAGCTTATCATAGGTCAAGGTCATATCTCTATATCTGACCCAATTTTTAGAAGTCCACACTTGAAATATGGTTACAGCTCAAACTCATGTATTTTGTGAATGTAGCTAGCTGTATGAATTTTAAGTGAGTCATACATCTAGGTGCATTGAAAATCAAGATCAGATCTATATTTGACTCATTTTTCTGAGATCGAAGGTCATTGACCATTGACATTACTGCTCAAACTCTTGAACAAATGCCACCTTTTATCTAAATTGTGAATGACCCAAGCATCTAGGAGTGTCTCAGGACCCTATTGAAGGTCAAAATCAACAATGGCACTGTCTACATGTAACTCTTGACCAAGTGTAGCCAACCAAGGGAGTTTTGCAATTTTGCCAAGGAGTTTGGTGTGTTTCAGAATCCTATCAAATGTCAAGGTCATGAAGGAAAGAAATGAAACAACAGATGTTAATTTAATATATTTTGCATAATTCATGTGTAAATCTGTTATTCTGATATAATATCATCTTGACCTTGAGCCATCTCTGTGATTCTGCACCCATAAAATTGGGTAGAGAATAAAAGCTAGAAAAGTAATGCAGTTTTTATTATATCCAAGTGACCTTGACCTTGACCTTGAAACTTCTTGGATACAGTATTGATTAAGAAAAATTTTATGTTGAGCTAGATTTTATATAGAGCTCAAGGTCAAGCAAATCTGTCCACTACTTTTATTTGTGGGTAAAATGTTGGTGTTTTTTTTTAACAAGTAGGTCATGATAACTTTTCAAGTCAATGCAAAAATGTGGTTTTCCATAAGTTGGTCAAGACTGCAGAAAAGAAAGTCAAGGACACTAATTCAATGTATTTTGTAATAAAAGTGTTTTTGAGATTCAGGGCTGCTCTAAGGATTTTTTTTTTCATAAACAGGGCATTGTACTGAAAAGTAGGTATAGGTCCATGTGTAAATTAGGAAAAATATTAATATTCAGAAGCTGTCCAGAGAACTAAGTTTAATTGAAGTTGAATTCAAAAGAGGCGTATATGACAAGACTAGTGCCTTGATAGCTGGAGGAAAGATTGCGACTGGTTTCGATCTCAGTTGATCTCATCAGGCAATGGGGGAAACCGTTAAGAAGCCCTTTTTATATATACACGCGTGACTTTGCCATTGTCACGTAATATGTGTGGGCGTAATTACGTGAAAGAGCGACGTGCATTACTGTGGTATTGTTGCCACAGCGGAAAGGATTCAACAGAATTTTTTGAATCTTTGATCCATCCAAATATGGATAGGTGATCATATGACACCAGCCAGGGTTAGGCGGTGCAAATTATGTTGAGCTGAAGGATTCAGGTGAATGATTTTCACCTGGATGCCATGTGGGGTCAGGAGAAATGTAAAGTTACAGTTTCAGGGTAAAAATTTGACGGTCTCTCCAATATTAAAACAAATGTCTAGCACGGGAAGGTGAGCAACAGTAATCAAAATTTTTTTTTGAATTCAAAACAAAGTTATAAGAGGAAACATGTTGTCCAAAAAGCATTTCACGATAAGAAAAAGTGTGTCAAGAGTGCTAATATATTATGCAATATAATACGTACAACAGTTGCACAAATTCAGTGTACACTGTCACTGGGATGCAAGGTCATTTTGTGGGGCAAAATGTTTTGAGATTTAGATGGAGGGAAAATACGTTTTTGGTTCATGCATATGACCTTAAAAGTATGTAAACATCTGTAAAAAAAAAGAAAAAATCTTTCCATCCACAGGCTATCCAAAGAATTAAGTTTTGCTACAACTGACTTAACCTTTTTTTGAGTTCAGGGAAAAAAATGTGTTTTCCTATAAGAAAGCCGTTACACAATTAAGTGATTCAACTATGTCAATGCAAGAACATTCTTAAGGGTTAATCCATGCTTCAGATGCAGTGCTTCCCAAACTGAGCACTCTGGGGTAGAAGAAAATAATAATAATAATAATAATAATAATAATAATAATAATAATAATAATTAAGTAAGTAAGTAAGTAAGTAAGTAAGTAAATAAATCCAGGGATCTCCCATTGGTATTGGTATCACTACTGAAAAAAAATATACTCTGAAATAATTAAAATCAGGCACAACATACATGTACTTCAGAAAGAAACACTGCAAATTCATTGAGCTTTTTATAAGGAGGGAAGTAGGGGATAGGCATACGAAACAGTCTGCATTTGGTTTTATTTGTATGTTCACAGGGTGACAGAAATTTCACACGATCACACCAGTGCCGCTATTGTTACCAGACACAAGACTGGGAGCAGAAGTGTACCAAGTCAATAACTTGCCGGTCAACAGCTGACATTTATCACCAGTATTACCGAGCCAACTGTACAGTTAAAGACAATGTACTCTGTTTAGGTGAGCATTTTTTTTTTCAAACAGTATTGTAAGGTTGCAGCGATGATGATGATTATGATGATGATGACAACGACGATGACGACGACGACCATCGCCACCACCACCATCTTCATTATTATCATCAAGGAGACTAATGTCAGAAATAAGCATGGTTCTGTCAAAGTGCTAGCTTCAAATTGCAGATAAATGTCATTTTTGACTTTGACCCCTTTTTCAAGGTCACGGGAAAAAAGCCTTGCAAGATACAAGGTACACGACAGGTCCATTTGACCAGCTATTTTCAATAATTATTATGCAGATTTGAAAAAAAACCTGGAAATTGTTAACAAAAGTCATATGTTCATAGTTGGGAAGATAGGGAGACTGTCATCATATTATGGGCAATCCATTGTCATTATCGTGAAGGTCATCCCATGATATGACCATACATGTAAGTATATGGCACAGTACATAATGTGTGTCTATCAAGTGACAAAGAAATCTCATCTTGAGTGCACTCAAATTCCCTGCAAGTTAAATTTACTGTGTGTGTCACTTTATCAAAAATGATCACATACTAAGTCACCATGATACCATTTTCTGATGATTTGATGACAAGTTTCAGAATGAAAGATAAACAATGTGCTGTGGGCTATGTGCATGGAACAAGGTGATTCCTTCTTTTATAATATGTATACATTGTATATACATATATATACTCTAGAAATAGTCCCTTTTGTTTTTGAGCAGCATGTATTTTTTTATTTTACCCACTCACATGTATTTATTTTCAGATCTTCTGTAATAATGTATATTTTTTGAGTGATTATGACCCAATGCAGTTGCAGAAAATTTAGCTTGTAAAGTTCTTTCAACTCAAAACAAAAAAACAAAAAAAACTTTAATCAAAACCCTGTAAAGGTTATTCCATAACTGACCAAGCTAACTGATCATGACACTTCAAAGTTGCTTGAAATTTGAACTTATAATTGCAGTGCTTCAGTGTTCAGTTGATCCCTTTCAAGGTAAAACTAGTCTTCACTCCTGTATATAATAGACAGACCTTCCTTACTGGGTCTGAATTCCCCTGGTCAATCAATAGAACCAGCTGTTTGCCTATGAAAGGTTCATGATAAACACTGACATTCGTTTCACCAAAAACTCATTAACGTGCAGCCTCATGGGTGTTACCAGTCCATTGCAACATCATACACATTAACCTGGTACTGTTGGCATTGCAAATTGACTGCTGGTGTTTAAATTTGTTAGTGTCAAAGTTTCTAATAACAATCATATGGATATTGCTTGAATGCAGAATGTATTTAAAGTGCAGAATGTTTCCTGTATTGTTAGTGGAGTAGAGTTCATGTTGCATACATTTGTACATCATTCCTATCTTCTAGGCTGGAGAAGATTCCATAAAAGAGTGAGATGTAACTGGACATCAGGGTACAGATGGTCAATAGCTTTGATACTAAGGTAAGCCTGAATCACCAACAGTGGAACAGGGACAACTATATATATATATATATATATATATATATATAGTGAAACCTGTTTTGTGAGACCACTTTAACGAAAGACCACCTGCCTTTTAAGACCACATTTCCATGGTCCCTTTTGCTATCTTTCTCATGTTACTGCACCTTCATTGAGAGACCACCTGCCTTATGTGACCACTTTTTAGCTTGCTCTAGGGTGGTCTCTCAAAACAGGTTTCATTGTATATATATAATAAAGATATGCATGTACAGACACACACACACACATGGTAGAACCTGTTGTGAGTGATCACCCATGGAACCTTGCCAATATGCTCCCTTAAGGGAAGTGGTCCGTTAGCTCTTTCATTGCTACATTTTGTATGGGGTCAATGGCTTTCCTTGGCACACTTTGGGTGTAATATGCAAAATGCACTAAGGAGAGCTGTTGACCTGGACTATTATATTCTGTGTAGCTACAGACATGCTGGTACTTGAATGAAAGGTCTGTCTACAAAGAACAGGAATTCAGTATCTATATTATAAGTTAGAGCAGTTCATATCAAGTAGTTTGACTTTTTGGTCCCAGTTGGTACTGAAAGAGTTAAATGAGACACAGTCTGTCATAGAAGACCACGTTTTCAGGATGATTGGTCAGCACTAGTATCTCGTATGACCCTATTCCCAAGCTCACACAGCCACATTAGTGAATTGGGTGTCCACATAATAACTTGAGAAGTTTTTGAGCTAGGGCTTTCATATTGCACAGGGTAGCTGTCCCCTGTAAGACCTGGGTCAAGGTCAAAGATGGGTTACCTTGACCCCATTCCCAAGGTCACAGAGCCACATAATCTAATTTGGTGTGCACATGATAACTTCAGAAGCTTTTAAGTTAAATATTTATATTACACAAGATTATAGACCCCTGTAAGGGCTAATTCAAGTTCAAAGATGGATGACCTTGACACAAGGTCACAGAGCCACATTAGTGAATTTGGTTTCTGCATAACTTGAGAAATTTTCGAACTGTAGGGATTTCATATTGTACATCATCATTGTTTTCTATCAGGCCAATATGAAGTTTGAACATCAATGACCTTGACCCAATTGCCAATGTCACACAGCCATTTTTGTGAAATTCAGTGTCCATGCAATACTTTATCAACTTTTTCATTTATGGGTTTTTAGACTGAACATGATTATAGTCCTCCGTGGTTAAGTTTGAAAATGAGTGACCTTGACAGACTTTTAAAGGTCACACAGCCACTTATTTGCTTCTGGATGCTAGATTTTATGTTCAGTGATTTATTACTGTATATAGTTCACTTTGAACCCATATCCAAGGTCAGTTTACCAAATGTCCAAGGTGAGATATTTACTACCCTAAATTGTCCCATTTTTGTATACGACGGTCCTCTCAGTGGTTCAAGCACCACTATTATATATTAGAATCCAAATGCTTTCTTTGTGGTTTTTGTTGGGACAGTTGATTATATAACCAGCTGGCACATCATATCTTTCAAGTTTGATTGACTCAGCAATTGTGCTTATTTTGATCTTAACTCGTTAGACTTCTTAGCATTTTGCTATCATTATAATGAAAACATTTTAAATCCTTTTACAATTCAGGGAGCCTATTGTAATCTAAAGATTTGCAGCACACTGTGGATATTCAACACTGCAGTTTGATCTGTGGCGGTGTGTTGTCAGACTGGTCATATCATGGTCTAGCTTTGGCAAGTAAACCTCTGTGCACAGACCTGGTATTGCTAAAAGATACAATTACATTTGCCATATCATCTCTAATGAAACCAGCTATCACCAAGAACAGAAGCTTCCTGAGGAAATGTCAGTTGTCTTAAATGACAGGCCTTTACCTAGCATGGCAAGGAAAGATCCCATTTGGCATACATTGTGTTTTTCTGTGTGTACTTGTTATTGTAACAGATGTTCTTGACGGTGGGTGAACTCTGTCTGGGGCAATAGACTGGAGGAAAATCCAAGGCTTACTGCAATGGACCACAAATTATCAGTGCTTGCCATATTGCTGTTGAAGAAAATTAAATTCTTAAGTGTTTTTTCTGTTCCACATGCAAGGCAGATTTTATGCAGAAATGTCAACTTTAACCTTTCCCACCTTGCACTGAGACTGAGTCAACAGTTTTCCTTGGTATGTGATCTTGAAAAGCCTCATCAACAATTCTGAGTCAAATTGTTTCTCATTTACTGTTGAAATTAGTTAAAAATGGTGAAGCAGATGACATTTGCCGACGAGCCAGTTTTGGCCAGTTTACGGGGAGAAAGGGTTAACCCGAGCAATCTCATCCTCATACCGTATTATTTACATCTCTGATTGGCATCGTATACCCTTGATCTATTGTCAGCTTGACAAGCATAGGCAATTTGAGATGAGATTATGTTGTCTATCCTCAGAGACCATAGCTTTGTACCAGTGTCATTGTAACAGAGCGGAAGGCTTGAGAATCATCACACAAGTATATTATTTCAGGTTGGTGTGGTCATGTCCAGACTTCAGTACTCTGTTTATACACTCGGAAGTGAAGAAATTAATTTGGTAAATTATAAGAGATATATGAGCGTGAAGGACCCCAAGGTCATATTTTATTGTCACTGACCATGAGCTTCAAAGACCCTTAGGTCATATTTTTTGTTATTTTAACAAATTGTTTTCCCGATAATTTAACAGTTCACAACATCTTGTATTTCTGTTGAGGTCAGAATACATGTATATTCATGATTGATGGATAAAGCTGCATATGAATTTTTTTTCTTTTTCATCAGCAGTTACCATGGTTACAGAGATGTATTCTTGAACTTTGTCACCAATCCCACATGGATGGAGCACTTCTTGTTGAGAGTAGACATGTTTCACATCCGACACGGGTGTTTGTTAAATTCTCAAACAGGGCAAAGAATTCTTATGAATTTAATGAAAATTGAGCACTAAAAAGCATATTATATTTTGTAATTTCATGAAAAAGTCTGTTAAACTCTTTATTTCTTATTCACTTGGATTTTTAAGGAATCGTAACATTTGATTGGCTCTTCTGACACAGCTACATGTGTGCCAAGTACACAAAATCTGAGATGGGAGGAGGAGGGATGGTATAAGAGAGAGAGGGAGGGAGACGGACACAGTGATGACAAAATCCACCTCAGCACACAATCCCAGTTGGTGCTTTTCTTGCAAATATGGTATCAGACAGTGTCAAAGCAAAAGCACAAAATGACATTATCTGTCAGCTTTTAATCTAAATATCCTTTGTACTGAGCTAGAACATCCTTAAGTTTGGAAGTAACTTTGCAGAAGAAAAGGTGTTCGCGTAACTTTCGTGAAAGGTAGGGTTTTCCAGTTTCACGTTGTACTTGGTGTGAGAAATTAGTTTTTAACATTTCCATTGACAGCATAATTTGCATGTATATATAGATCTGCACTCTGATGTCAGTTCAAGTATTTGAGATAACAAAACATCTAATTTGATCAAGGAGGCAATTGATGCTTCAATAAATTGTGTGAATTCAATTTCCCAGGAATTGTTGTCACTCATGAAGGTAACGGGTAATTTGGCAAATCAACTCAGTGACACAGGGAAATGTTATGCCACATCTTTGTTATGTTCTGCATTCATTTCAGCAAATGAGCAATATTACGCAGTTTGAATGGATGCAGAGTCCAATGAGTTTTTACCACGTTAACCCATTGAAGGAGCCACTTACAAATAATTTGTTCGTTGACCCCTGAGCATAAAGATGTATAGCCATCATGTACATGTAATGTACTGCGGCAGGTCAGTCTGAATCCAGGTAAAGTAACATGCACACGCTGAGTCAAGTGTTGCTCCTGATCTGTGAGGCAGCATGCACAAGACTATGTCATTGATGCTGAACTGTTGCAGAGGAACTTGTATTGAGTTTGTTATTTCAAAATGGCCGTAACTGAGCAAACAGCTGAAGTCACAATGGCAAAAAGAGAAAAAAAATTGTAACACGAAGCAAAGGTTTGTATCCTTCTATCGTGCCCTGTGTAGTCTGACCGGTTTCACCAGTGGTGTGGCTTGTCAGGGACTGAAAATTTCAACGACCGCAGCGTGGTACCTTTAAAAGCATAATGTACGTTTGTTACATGATAATACAGAACGTTGGCAACAATAGATGTTGCTAACACCAAGTTGAGCTTAACGTCTAGGGTGAGCTTTGGTGTTTGCTCAGACAATCATAGTCACCCCTCCATTGTCCAGTGACATGGTGTGGTAACCTACATGTAAATGCAAACTGCATGTAGTTTTTGGGTGCTTTTGTCTCTCAAATGTATTTATGGGAGGAGGCATCCTTGGTAGTGTCATATAGCATATCCTAGTGACCAGTCTCTGCTCACTGTATAAAGGAATAAAACTGGGGCAGTCTCAGAGGGGTTTTTTTATTTGCTCAAGTATGTTTCGAGATATACAATAAAGAAAAATTCCTTGAATAATTATAAAAATATAGGGATATTAATTGAGTATCCCTTAAAGATGTGTAGCAGCTGTGAAATAGGAAAGATTGAGTTGCTCCCAGCATTACACAATCTGTGATACTTGTGATGAAAAAATAAGCATAGACAGTACAAAATTTAGCATAATACAAAGCAAGTATGCTTATTTTCCCATCATGTCGAGACCAATTGGTTCCATGGTACAAAGCTGATGAATCCAGAAAAATTCTCTCTTTAGTCTCAGTGTTTCTGTCTTTTTGAGTGTGGGGGGTGTTTGAATATGTTCCAAGAACTGAATCTTGAGGTTCAGACCATTGTGGTCTGCTGTGGCAAAATGTCTGCCTAGAGGCTGTAGTACATCTTTCTTGTTTATGTAGTAGAAATGCTCCCGCATCCATCAACGTACGAGACGTCTGACCTACATATTGTTTGTTACAAGTACCGCAGGTCAGAAGATACATCAGGTTGTTATGTTTGCAGGAGCCACCTTGCGGTGTACTGTATGAACGTCCAGTGTGTGAGCTTTTGACTGTGCCCGACACATCTAACCTAGAGCAATAGCTGCAAGTACTAGTAAGAGTACTTGCAGCTATTGCTCTAGAAAAAAAAAAATAAGAGAAAAAAGATAGATGGAGGTGGATGGGGGTGTGGTCTTCTTTCTCTTCCAGCTTACAGGTTTTACCTGCTGAACATCACAAGGTGGTTTATACCTCTACCAACTGTCATGAGCAGTAAGCAGTGTTTCTGGTTGGGATGAAATGATTCTGGGGAGGAAACCACTCTCAGCTTTGTGGCTGGTGGTTTCCTTGTGCAGAATCATTGAGTCCTCACCACAAACACACATGAATGATGGTTTGTATCTATCCCATAATGTCTCTGAGGAATATTCTTTTACAGTTGACAACAAACAACAGTTTTTGATCAAAGAATAGGCCAGAAGTACACGTACGTAGTCAAAGAATAACCACCCAAAACTGCTGTGCGCGCATGAATCGGGTCTGTTTTTCTAGAAATGTAATGCGGTCAAATTTTGAATGGTGCAGCATGTTGATAACTGGCCAAACAGACATGGCAGTGCCAGGTAAGGAATAAGAAACAGTGGCAATTGAAAATACATAGAACGATGTCATTGACTTTGTTTGCAAAGCAAACAGTGGCCTGAAAGAGGAAGTGGGAATTTACTTCAGAGTACATTAAACAGCAACAGGTGGCACTGGGGAGAGGCGACAGCCAAGGCAGTAATGGCGCTCCTTACCAAATATGGTACTGTACTATGTGATACAGAACTGCAGATGTGATAGCCATCAGACATGCCTTTATTGCTTTCCCAAGGGCCCCATTATAGAACAAGTCAGCTGATCAGGGCATGCTTCTGTGTGTTAATACATGTATGATCTTTGTTGCTCATCCAAGTGAACCCCTTGCTGGTTTGTGAGCAGTGGCCACAGTATTTCCTGCCAGCCCCTGATGTACTGTGTAAACAGCAAACTGATCAGATATTTGTGTCAATCCTCTTAGCTGCTGGATGGTCTGGCTTCAAGTTGGTGATTTATAATTTTGTTGCGGACTGGGTGGAAATTACAGGGGGGAAAAAAGTTATTGGGATCAGCTAGTGTTACCTCAGTGAACGTAAATCATGCATTGTGTACTTTCGGCTCATAAAACAGGCGAGGAACAGAACAAAGTCTTTTTTATGACTAAAAAGGTCATATTTATCACCCAGAGGGACAGAGAGAGCAATTATAATGGACGCTCCCAGGGCCTTCTATTTCCTGGTCATCAATGCTATCGACTTGACATCCAAGTCCTCTGCTTCAAGTCCCCAGATAATGCACACTACCTCAACATGCCCATTGGGGGCACATCAAGGCATATAACACTCCATCATAGTAGAACATTTGATAACTGTCACATGGAAAAAAAAATTCCCAAATGATCGAAAAAGTTATAGTCAGTGGGTATTTTAACCTGTGCCACATGTGTTTTACAATTAACAGTGTATATATATATATATATATATATATATATATATATATATATATATATATATATATATATATATATATATATATATATATATATATATATATATATATATATATATATATATATATATATATATATATATATATATATATATGTATGTATATATTATGTATTTATGTATTCCTGAAATAGGGTTTATCCGCTTATCTGTACTAAGTGAAACTTGTGACAGACTAGTCAAATTGCCAATGCACTTGACTTGTCCAAAATTTACATATAATTCAATTAGAATAAGACTCCTGTTGGTAGGCGGACAAGTGAAATTTTTCTTTATTTCTAGCACTGTATATAATATATATATAATAGGCCAAAGAGTTGGGAATACATTGTATGTATAGATATCTGTTGACAAAATAATTGGTACTGTTTAACTTGTGTAGGTGTAGAGAGGGCCACAGTGAGCAGGTGCCACTCTTTGCATCAAGAGGTGCTGCCCACTTATACACAGCAACTTTACCTATAAGTTGTCATGTTGCCAAGCAGCCAGATATCGGGAGACGTCAGTTTAGTTTTGTTCTATGATTTACTGTAGTTTGTGTTTATATGCAGGGGAGGATTGTGCTGAATTAATTCCAAACAAAATCAGTGGATGTGGCCATGTTGTGCTTGAAATGTCAGCTTGTAATGTTGAGCTGGGCTTGAATTTCACATCAGACTTTCAGTTAAATGATTTAACTCATTCCATACTAGTCCCTAATTTTTCTGTATATTTACCTAGATTTAAGACGACAATTGCATATATAAATTCTTCGTGAAAAGTGCTTTCGTTCAAGTACCCACGTGCCTATAGTCATAAGTTAGTGGTTCTGGCACTGCCTGTCAAGTCATGCTGCAGCTGCCACAAGAGCAGCTGCAGCATGACTTGCCAGGCAGTGCCAGAACCACTGACCAAGACCTGTGACTATAGTATGGAATGAGTAAAAAAAAAATAATGTGTATCTTCCATGTGTGGGTGGGCACTGTATCTCCCAGGCTTGATCAGTGGTAAAAAGCCCCATGCATCTATGCATTCATACTAACATGACTAAGAGATCAGTCAGACATCTACCTGTAGGTTTCCAACTTGATGTTCATTCCATCTTCTGGTGCATTTCGGCATCAGAGCAGTGACCAAAATGACTGGCAGTTACAGTGTGCACTGCTTTCTTTGTAGCGTGTGATTGCACCATCACTCTCACATCTCTGTTTTACACACACATTGATTGGAGGTATAACTACACATACAGGGGTGTTCTGGTATCACAGGACGCTTCTTAGTTTTGTAGCTCAGTATCAATATGACTTCAACAACTGGGCTCTAATCTCCCATGGATTATAAAACTGTAAGCTGTATGCAAGAACAGAAATTTAGTACGCCAAAAAGTTACCTCCTGATTTTGTCTGTACAATCTGACAGACCCAGAAAGTGAATATTCTGATATGTCACCAGACAAAGCCTGACTCTAAATGTATTTACAACCATGCTATTGCACTATGATTTTAAGAAAAGTTTATAACTTAAACTTGGATGTTTTACAGATCAATAAAAAGTTGATATTTGTGCAAAGATGAATATCAGATGTGGTTCCCTCCAGTTTACAATAGGCATATACAGTGGATGGATTTTCCTATATTAAATGCATTGTACTTGCTTGATAAATAGGTTAAGCCTTGAAATGCTTAATTATTTTAACCTCATTTTCAGCTCAGCTGACTTGTCAGTCAGCTGAGCTAATGTTATGGTCCTCTGTCCATCATCCCTCCATTCGTTGTCAACATTTTACATTTTCAACTTCTTCTCAAAAACATAAAATAACATGATGGTTATATTAGAAAGTGTATTTGATAAAATATATTAGCTAGCAAAGTAGGAAAATTTAATATGTAAATGAATGGGGACTTGAATTGGAGACAACGACAGCCTCATTCTGGTCGTGGTCACCAGAGGTCAGTAGTGTTCCAAATATGGCAAGGACTTTTGAATGGGGTGTATCATATCAGTGACCTTGACTTATTTTTGTGATGTCACCATGCCTGTAAAATTGAAAGAGGTGATTTTGTGATGGCAGGGTGTAGCTTAGACATCAATGGCAAAGAGAAATGAGCCTCCAGACCAGATGTACAAATGTCTTGTTTTTCTTCAACAACTTGAAAAGTTATAACCCGATTCAAACAAACAGACCATGTTTGGAAAATTGGATGTAGGGTGCATATTTTGAACCAACAATTTTTCAATCTGGTTTGAAGATCAAAGTCAAATGGCCAGTTTGAATATAGGGGTCATCTTTTGAATGCCCTGCATCCCACAACTTTCGAGTTAGGCCCATGTAATGTTTAGAAGTTATAAAGTCTATGTATTGAAAACATTGTTGACATCACTGTTGCATGGTGGTGCCACTTATAGTATACAGGTCAAAACATGAAAATCTTGTGACCAGAAAAGCATCTCTGATTTTTGATGGATCTTCATGAAATTTAGTGGAATTGTAGAAGAGGTCAGAATCTTGGTTGGTTTTGATACTCGTGGCACCACCTATAATTTGACGGATATTATTTGTTAAAATGTCTTGAAAGATACGAAATTCCATATCTGGAAAATTAATTGAATTAGATTAATCAAATTTTAGAGTATATAGATCATGTCCACTGCATATATATTATTTTAGATCAGTGACCTTGACCTATTTTTGTATGGTCATCAGATGCATTTAGTTGGAAGAGGTGATTTTGTAATGGCAGGATGTAGTTTGGACATCAATGGCAAAGAGAATTGAGCTTCTGGATCCAAATTGCATTTGAGTACATTGTACATAAAACTCTACTTGGTGACCTACATTATTGGTCACCATGAGCCAATGATTTTGTGACCTTGGCCTATTTTTAAAGGTCATTAAGCACTTAAGGAAAGGACAATTAATAAATATCTTTCTAAAGAATAAGGCGAACGATGCCAAATGTGCCACAAATGTGTATCATGTGGAAGTTCGATATTGCATGGTATGGATAACCTTGATCAATTTTTCAAGTTAGTGGATTGAATACATTAAAGAAAATTATCTTTTGCTGATGGTGGTCAGCAGAGCATTGGGCCCATAGGCCTCTCGGTGTTTTTTTTTTTTTTTTTGTTTTTTTTTTTGGTGATAATCAATACATCTCATAATATGGATGACCTTGTTGAATTTCTCCAGATCATAAAGGGAATGCATTTCATGAAATGATTTTCGGTGATGATCATCAGCAGAGCCCATGGGCCTCTTGTTCTTCTTTTTGAGAGCAGGTTTGTCTAAGTATTCTAAATACTAGTGTGCATACCTAATACTGAAATATTTTTCATTATCTGCTTCATGAAATGCAAAGTTAATTTCTGATAATAATTCAGTAGAAATGTCAGTATCAGTTATAGTATGAGTGAACCCCTAATTTTTCAATTTAAACATAACTCCATAATCTGCTAAAATATGTGTAGTTACTATTTTAAAAAATTATCTCTAAAGAAGTTAAAGTCATTGTACTCCAATGGCATGGCACAGCACCCATCTTTTGGAAAATACTGTGTTGAGCTGGTTCTAACCAGAACCAAGCAGTTTCAACAGGAAAGAAAAAATCTGTCACATTGATCATTACCCAAAGGAATCATTAGGTTAGGTCTTTACCTATTTAGTCTTACATGTACTTTTCCAAGCCAATATACTAACAGTGTTATTGCATTTTGAGGAATATCTTTATGGCTATGTTCAAGGCCATCCATACATGTATGTAATATCATACGTAGATGTGTGTTTGATTGCCATTTTGACGTAAATCAGGGATCAAATTTTCTCATCTCTTTATCCATTTCAGTAGTCAATTATTCAATGTTGCTTGGTATCTCGTATGACGTTTCTAACTTAGCACAAAGCTACAGCTGTATGCCAGTTGTGCTATGAGTTAATCTTTGATAAACTATGGATTATATAATCACTAAACTGACAATTTGACTGTCAATTACTAGAATCCTTGAAATTGTCAATTCAAAAATATACACATGGATAACTATGTGATATAACTCTTTCATGCATGCACTAAGAATTACAGTGATCAATATTGAAGCTGTTGTTAATGAGTGTAATAAGTGAACCCCACTTTTTACTCATTTGGTTTGCCAGGTTACATGTATATAATTATGAATCAGCAGACATTATGAAAGAATGAAGGAGGACTTCTCATTTTTCAATCTCCAGTTCACCAGTGCCTTCTTGAGACGTTCCGTAACATTAGGCCATGTACAGTTTCTTATATAAATACCTACACCCACCATTTTCCCAATAAGGGACCCCAGTATGATAAATAATACACCCATTGACAAATGATTACTATGTGGATTTAACCTTTCCAATCAATGCACAAAGAGAGATGCATGCTGTGCCAGAAAGTCTGGCCATTGTGATGTAGTTTGATCCCTTCTTCTTCCATCAGTGTATGTTCTTCCTCAAGTTCCAGAATATATCTTTTTCGGGTCCCAGAGGGCAGCACTTGAGGGTGATTATTTGCATATAGTTTTACTGATTTGCATAATGACAACTTCCTTTAAAGCTTTTGTTTAGCAAGTGGCCAAATTTATGCAAATGAACACCATCAAGTGCTGCCATCTGCATTCCTTCAGTGTATGTTCTTCCTCAAGTTCCAGAATATATCTTTTTAGGGTCCCAGAGGGCAACACTTGAGGGTGATTATTTGCATAGTTTTACTTATTAGCATAACGACAACTTCCTTTAAAGGTTTTGTTTAGCAAGTGGCCAAATTTATGGGAATGAACACCATCAAGTGCTGCCATCTGCATTCCTAAATTTCACTCTAACTTTTAGTGCATCAAGACGTTTTTATCTCCTTGACTATCACTGCACAAAGTTAAATATGGCTAATTCTTTCCACTAACTGGGCCAGTCTGCTCCTTCCCACTGATACTATCCTTATAGTGCGCTATCAGTGAATATTTACCTGGAGGTACTTTTTATGGTTCTTCAGATGTTTATCTGAAAGCCATCATCAGTTTGACGTGGCCAAAATAAACCAAATGTTTAGTAGGTTATTAAGCAGAAGATTTGGCCTCTCTCTGCAAACTGGTTATAATTTGTAAGTCACTAACTGAGAGCCAGAAGTTCTTTTTTTTTTTTTTTTTTTTTAAGAGGCATTGGCTGCCTGTGGGTAGCCAAAATGGAGCCTTGGCATACTATCCTGAGGTATTTTTTAATTAAACTTCACTTGTATTCCTGACAAAATTACACATGCAGATGGTGATGTACCAGGGTTAAATATGGGCCCCATTCATCCTTGGGATCCCAACCAGTGCATGCTATTTAATGAAAGACGTCCCCGTCGCAGGATTTGTTTCAGCATTCCGGGGTTCCAGCAATAGCCTGTATGCAAGTTCTGACTTAATGTACGGATAATTTGAGCCAACTTTGTATATTATGCTGGTACATCACTATCTGCATGTGTCAAGTTTCTTTTGGTAAGAGAACCTCCCAATTATTGTCCCAAGGAAGCTGCATGTCTATTGCATCTGTCCACAGCACACGAGTAATTGTGCACAAGTTCTGGAAGTGCTGTCACATCTTTAAGATGTAAGAAGAGTAACACTCTTCTTACATCATCCAAACCTTGATCGATGGCGGAGCAAGGTGAGAGCGATGCTGCCGAATAGGTTAGATAGTTGTCTCTTAACTTGAGTTGGCTGGCGTGCCACTGGAAAAAATATAAGCCTTGTCAACCTCATCTGTGTGGCTTCTCTATCTTGTGTACCATTGCTCTTTTCCCCAATGGGTGGAGAATTTTATGGTTTTCATTAATATATCATGCTGTTTTTTAAGTGGCTCATCCATCTGTTGTCTGTCCAAAGTGACTAGTATTTTCCACACAGCTGTCTGTTCAGTATACTTTTAGTGTCTAAGACTTCTTCCAGTGATATGTATTTCATCATGTGGGGAATATATGTCAGCACCATATATGGCCACTGGTAGTGTTGACACAAGAACAAAGTTGCACTCCAAACTTTGTTCCATTTGTTGGTGGTCCTCTATATATAACCTTTTTTCCTGTCATCCGGTTGGATATAGGACATCTTGTTACTTCTGTAATTGCTTTTTTTTTCTGTACCTTGTATTTTATGGATGTGCAAACTCCTTGAGTGTCTCTATTGGTCTCAACTGACTGTGTTTTATTTTTGGGTGTTTTTTTTTGAGTTTTTACCAGCTGAGTAACTTTTGGTTTTTACTTCAATTTCAAGTTATAGTTGTTCTTCCCTTTTCTTCTGTCACAGATTGCCCAGCAGTCTTGTTGGGCAGTTTGTCACTGTAAAATGTGCACTTGTTTGTCGAAAAGTGGTTTTTGTAAAGTTCCTGTGTGGTCAATTCCCATATCAATTCAAATACTGTTTAATGGTCACATGGTTTAACTCCGAACCTTGAACTGTGACTCCTTATGACTGCTTGAAACTCCATGACGTAGAAGCAGATCTCTTGCCAAGGCTCCATTGCCGCCTTTAATGATTATGGTGGCAAAGGATAACTTTCTGTCCAGCCAGTTAAATGGTTGATAACATGGAGGCTATGCTTTTCTCCTTCATAATCAGTTCAAGTAGTTCACTCAGATCTGTAGCAAAAATTTGCATGGTCGAAACTGAAGAATGCCTTTTACCCATTTGGGTTTAAATTGATCCATTCTTGGAACCTGTGTTGATTGTATGTACATTGTTACATTTGTCATGCTGATCATAGGCTTCAGACATATAGCACAGTGTTTTATGTATGTGCTTTACATCTTTGTGACACCTTTTAATCACTTTGTCTCCAAATTTGGCAGGTAAAACAAGTCTTGAATCACTTGCTTTGCTTTGATTTGGTTTCATTTGTTACCCCTATCCCACAAAGAAACTTTGGTGGTAGAATGTTTTCAGCTTGTCTGATGTTCATACAACTGTCCCTGCGTAGCAGAATTCCTGTCAGCAAAATATCTCATGATTCACAGCTCAAACCCAAATTTACCCCATTTGTACATTGACATTATTCTTTATTAAATTTTGCATTTGATGACCTTGACCCCATTTTCAAGGACAAGTCTCTTGACCTTCTAGATGACCTTCTCAATGACTCTCCTAGATGAGCATAAAAGTCCTTGATAAATTTCACAACTGAAATTTCCTTTTTGAGCAATTTTGATTTAAAAAAGAATACATTGGTGTGTTAATTTGCTCCCAGGTCAAGTTCTTCTTCCAGTGGAATCTCTTAGATTAACTCATTATTTTTTTATTGCATTCAGGTCATGCAGATTTTCTATACATGTCAACTTTTAGTTTGCATGATAACAATGACATACACATGATACAGCTTGCTTTGATGTTTCTATGCATTTTATGTACTCTATTTTAGCTCCAAATTCTGCCAATAAAACTCCCCATGTCTGAATTTACTATTTTTCACTTCTTTTATGAACAAACATCAAAATGGTTTGTGCACAGTGTTCACTGCCACTTTTGGTCCACATAAATATTGTCTCATTCTTAACACACAATACACTCCTGCATAGACCTCTTTCTGTCTGGTTGCCCATTTCAGTTAACTCCCTGGCAATTGATGAGAGACATATCAAATAACTACACTCTTTCTGCTTCATTGTCAATGCTTCATGCTTAGATATTGCTGGCTGCATGTCTACAAGAACATGTATCTGTTTTGTTGTTGTTTTTTTTTTGCTTATGAGGTCTGTTCACCTATAGAAAAGCCAAAATCTTTTTTTTTAATTATTATTATTATTATTATTATTATTATTATTATTATTATTATTATTATTATTATTATTATTATTATTATTATTATTATTATTATTATTATTATTATTATTATTATTATTATTATTATTATTATTATTATTATTATTATTATTATTATTATTATTATTATTATTATTATTATTATTATTATTATTATTATTATTATTATTATTATTATTATGAAGTCCTTCAAATTTGTAAATCTTCCTTCTTGTTCATTTCCCCAAACAAAAACAAAACACCTTCTTGGTGGGTTTATTCTCCCTGAGTGGCTTGTGCTTTTTACATGATAGGCACATTAACCCCTGGAATGCTTAATAGTTTAACCCTTGTCTTGTGGCAATTTTAGTTTAAGTATTAAAAATGTGTTGCAAATTTGAGTTTTTCCTGCTAATATATCTTCATACAGTTCAATTTTTTGGGTGGTGCAGGATCAGGTGAGAAATGGAGATTTGTTTTCATTTGAAAGGGAAAAAAAAGATACTCTATCAGGAGTATCCACTTGAAATTTATTAATTGTGATGATTTTATGCAAGAGAAATTATCAACAATTCTTATTCTAGTGCAAAATGGCAAATTAGGTGGTAAAAAGTATGTACTCACATACTGCAAGAGGTGTAACTTATTGATCAAGAATAAAACATGCCCTCAACTCAATGGATTGAATGTTGACATTTGATGGGGAGGCACATGATTGGGTGATCTTGTTGCAGTGACTGATTATGTGGCAGAGTCATCAATAATGACTGGCATGAAGTGGCAAAATCATGCTTGCAAGTAACAGAATGTCTATGTAATTTGTCAAAATTTGAAATTAAATTTTGCATTTTGCCGCAAATTTCCAACCAGTGAGATGAATGTTTTTCACATTCTTAATTCCTGAAGATAATGTGGTTTAGCTGGTTTGTGATTCACCTATCAAAAATAGAGACTGGATTTTGCTGCATTTTGCTGGGTATAGAAGGTATGAATGCTGGATTTTGCTGAGCAGCAAGTTCTTGTTTTTTTTCACTTTTGCTGGACAGAACATACATGTCTTGAACATTGGATTTTGGTGGGCAATCAATACTGGACTTTGCAGGATTTTGTCAGGTTTTTGCTGGGCTGAGATAATGTTGGTAAGTAACCAAATCATAATAAAAACTTGTAAAGTTTGCTGACGGGCTGCATTGGGAATTTGCTGGAATCTGACACGTCATTGAATTTACAAATATGAGAGGTCATTAAAGTCCAGAATCTTTGCTATGTTCAAAATATCAGTTTTTCTGGTCATCTATAAGCTTAAGGGTGGTCCATCATTGCGTTAACATGATTCTATTATTTTCATGTTCATTGGTGCTCACCAACATCATCAAACTTGACTTTGGTTGCTGGCGAACAGCAGCAAGTTTCCTCAAGTAAAATTGCTCACTAGCCTGAGTGATACAAAGCAACTCAGAAAGGTCAAGTCAAAGAACTTGTCTTTTTATTCCGAGACACCTGCCTGTGTGGCTGGCATTAATTTCAACTGTGAGAATGAAACATGTTCTGGCACACAGGGACACTTGGAGTAGTTTCACGGAGGGAAGTGCTGACACCTAGTGCATGGCATAAGAACTAACATGCAGTTGTCATTCCATGCATCACCTGATTGCAAGAAATTTGTAAATAGTGTTTTGTACTTCCCAAATTTGTCAATTATTGCTTGCTATTTAAAAAAAAATATTGATCTTGAACATACTGGTTGTACCAGTTCTTTATAAGGATAGATTGCATTCAAGGGCCATTAATGCATGGCTGCCATGATATCTGTTGTTTATGTCTTGCTGAATGACAAATTAGCTAGAACTGCCACAAAAGCAGTGCAAATCCAGTACTGAAGGATATGTGGGCCATCTCTACTGTATGGAATGGGTTACAAAGGCTAGAGCATAACTATTAACCCAGTACCCTAAAAATGGTGAAATGCTATCGGTAATTGGCTGTCTAAATGCCAGCTTTTCAATCTTCCTGCTTTTAAAACATTAATGTTGCACATACAAATTGAACAGCAGACCTCTTAAGATAGAATCTCTTATCTGCATATGCACAATTAGTTTCCCAGGCCAATGTGCTTGACCCATGTGTGAATCAGAAATTTTGCAATTCTGAGCAAAAGTGTTTTGGTCTTGAATTTCATCTCCCAGGAGTACTCTTTGTATGCTTTTGGTATGGGTGAAAAAGTTGACTGACATTTGGATGTGAGTGAAATAAATCAAATTCTAGATTGCATGTGCACAGTACTCTACATCAATTTTTCATGAGAGTTCTGGCTCACTGGGGCATTGTGTTGATTACTGGTATAGCTTGGTTTTATATTACCCGAGTGGTTTCTGTTCCTGTGGTTATGGCAATGGAAAAATAATTATTCTGCTATATAATTTGCCATCAGTAATGGAACAGTGACCATTTTGTATATATCAATTTGCCATCAGTAATGGGACAATGACCATTTTGTACATATCAGCAATATATTGCTATTATTATAAGGCTGGTTTAGACATACTGCTGGAAGCATGTATACATTTCATGGCCATTTATCCATCAGAAGTGAATAGAAACATAATTTTTAAAAAATTTTCTAAATATGTTTATTTACAAGTAGAATATGTTTATTTACAGTAGAAATTAATGCATAACAGATATTATGAAGTGGAGACTGTAATATTTCAAAAGAAACAATTCAGAAATACTAGAACAGTACAATGGATAATGGTGCATGTTCCACAACACATTAGAATCTTTTTTAACATTATTACCAAGTTAAGAAATTTAAAATCATATAATATATCTTAGTGGTAAAGAAGGGAGGGTAATGTGGAAATGGGTTTCCACAAATTAATTAAGCCATGTTAAAATCCTGTGATAGCTATTTTGGTTCACTTGGAATGAATAAAACATGATCTTGCCAGACAAGTATATGTATATTTTAACCCCTCTCCCCTCCCCCCCCCCCAAGACTGGGTCAATATGTAGCTTTCCTTGGTATGGGTTTGCCCAAGCCATGACAAGAAAAGCTGTTGACCTGGGGCATGTGACCTTGATATTTCTCCTCTGTAATTCTCAGTCAAATTATTTTTCATTATTTTTGAAATTAGTTAAAAACACTAAAGCAGACAGCATGTGACCACCAGCCAGTTTTGGCTGGTTTAAGGGGCTAGAGCACTTTGTGACTTTCATGTAGAAATATGTAATTAATTCATTTGTTTTTCATGCAAGACTATCAAAAGCGTATAATTTTGGAAAGGAAACATTTGTTTAAATTTAAATTCACCATTGAATTTCACATCAATTATTTCACTTTAATTCTAATCAACATTTGCAAAATTTACATAAAATAAAAAATATCATGTTCAAAAATTAATGTATAAGTTAGCTTGTAATATCAAATTAAAGCTAGCACCTGTGTCTAAAAAAACATATCTCAGATTTTTTAAAAAGGGCTTATGTAATTTTTTATAGATCATTTAAATTTTACTATAATTTTAAAAAAAATTGAATAAAATTTTAAAAGCTTTAAAATTTGAACTAAAGCCATTATGGAAAATTTGAGATATGGTTTCGCAGCTAGCCAGCAATGTGCTCTGTCTATTTTGATCAAAAATAAATGTTTATCTGGAAATAGGATTGAGCTATTTTTTTGTGCATACTCAAAATGTGAAAAATTTAATTGTAATTTAAAAACTAATTAAGATTTAATGACTGAACAATTGCAAAAGATCTGTTGCTGGTTTTACATTTATCATGTTTATCAGGATGTGTTCTTTCGTAAAATATATAGTTTTTATGGATTCAAATGAAAATTGTAAAACATACAATATAATATTCAACAAAAACTAGCATTTTCTAATTTTATTGTTGTAAAGTATTCTAGCCCCTTAAGGGGAAAAGCGTTATTGTTAGTCAGGGAAATATGATTTATCCATTTGATTGCAAGCATTATCGCAATATGTTTCATTTCCTGGAAATCAAGTGCATTGAATGTACACATCATAAGCATATGATACCACAAATAGATCATGGACCTGAATGAAAGTTATCATTTCAAGACCTGTCACAGGTCCACCAAAGATATTTTTTAGGGGCATGGGGTGGGGTGAGGTGGAGGTGGAGGGGTGGTTTGTGGGGATTGGGAGTTCATAAATACACTTCAATGCACTGATTTTATGCTTCATAGCCTACAATCTTAATTTATTGTGCATGTATTTTAATTGTTCTTTCTTTCTTTTTCTTTGTAATCAAATGTGACAAGTCGACTACTTGTTGAAAATTAATAGAGAATGGTGCACATACTGAAGCACCGGCCCTGAAGGTTTGACTATATATTGAGCAGAATTGCCAAAGTCGCAACCATGAGCAACAGTGGTAGAACTTGAAGCAAGTTGAAAATCCATATGGCAGGTCACACAGGCTGATCAACTTGTAAGTTATATGGCTACTGGAATTCATAACACTGCTTTATATGAGGAACAGTTATACCACATATTGTGGTAACATTGACAATAGCTTAGAGGACTGGGCGTCCAGGTTTCTGTCACTACCTTATATTATTGACAAACTATAGTTCAAACGTCAGCAGCTTTCCTGATAAACTCAAAGTGTGCCCCCCCCCCAAAAAAAAGCTGTTGACAGATGGTATGTGATAGAATTATGCAGATCACATTTACATCTGATGCTTGCCAGTAATTTCTGATGGGAAAAAGCTACATGCCAATATATTGATCTGCAGCGGGTCCCGCAGGGTAAAACCTTGTTGTGCTGAAGGAGGCATATAAGTTACCATAAGGTAAGGTTTCCCCCCAGGCTTTAAAGGCACTTCATAGCACTCACTGTGTATGCTGCTCCAGTCTCTGTCTTACTGACCTGGTCGCAAGATGCAGCTATTAAAACATTCATCAAAACACATTTTGGGGGGGGGGGGGGGTATGTATGAACAACTGGGGCAAAAATTGTCAGGTGACAATAAAAAAAGAAGGTCAAAAAGTGTTCTGTTCAGTGCTTCAGAAATGTAAAGATTTTTTGCTACTAAAAGTTTCAAAGATTCCTGAGGTTAACTGCCACAGGGTTATACTAAGACATTACTTAAACAAGCTACAAGGTCCTATGTCAGAGATACCTGAAGTTACAATCTTCTTTCTTGCATTCTTAGACAAAGTAACTCAGTTATTTTCAAAGGATTCAATTACTCTATCAGATAATTAAACAGCAAACATCTCATTACAGTCATGAATATTTTGTGTGAAGTCCAGTAGCATGGCTCGGAGCCTGTTGGTTCTTCTGACTCATCCGCAGTTTGCTGCCAAATCAGATTTACAACTTAATTCAGTTTGTTATTGCTAAGAGTTGTTTGACAGTCTCAACAAAGTCTGTAGCTGGTAACATGACCACGCATCAGTTATAGTTAACTCTATTTGTCACAACATGTTCAGACTTCAGTAATATGTAACTCTGTTGGTCTCAGCGTGTTCAGATCATCTGTAATATTTTACTCTGTTGGTCAACATGTTCAGACGTCAGTAATATTTAACTCTGTTGGTCACAGCATGTTCAGTTGTTGGTAATATTTAACTGCTGGTCACAACACAGGGCCATATTTTTGCAAAATTTTGCGAGAGTCTATTTGGATTTTTGTCAAGTATTTTCTTTTGATAAAAAAGACAAATTTAGGAGAATCTTTATGAGAATGGATTCTCGGATTCTCGCCGAAATTCTGGCCCTGGAACATGTTCAGATGTCAGTAATATTTAACTGTTGGTCATAACATGTTCAGATATCAATGATGTTCAACTCTGAAGGAATCGAAACAAAAATGAAAACAAAAGAAACCCAAGATCCCACCCTATATGTTTCAGAATTACGAAATATTCTTTGTACAGGGACCTTTTACCCAATTTTATATTGGTTGTCGTGCAACATTATGTCCCGTCATTTTACAAAAATAATCAATAAACTATAGTACCTGGTATGAAAACCATGCCTACTGCCAGACAAAAGTGGTTTCTTATTGCTGGTGGTCATAAAATAGGGATAAAATTACAGGAGAAATGATTTTAGATTCTAGTGTTTCTAAAGGACAATCTTTACAAAAAAGAAAAAAAACGGCAATCTCTTATGAGAAGTGCATTCTTTAGAGCAGATACCAGTGTATCGACAAAACTGCCCCCTTTGCTGGTGCAAAAGGTTAAGTTTGCACTTGATTTGTGGATGTGACATGACTTATTAAGCCAAGGCTTTAGCAAGAAAACAGTTTTTTTGGGGAGTTAGGATCGAGCAGAATGTGAAGATGAGGCTGCTAACGGATGGTTTGTATTGATCATTTAAGCCAGATGGACTCGTAAGGCAAATAATCATTATCATGGCCATCTTCCCTGCAGCAAATTGAATTCATTTTGTCCAAATGACATTGTTATCAGGTGGGCCCTATTATTGGCCATATATCTGTAGGAGATGACCTCTCCTCTTTTGATTTAATTTGCAATTTTCAAGCATGTACAGACATAATTTGGTGGCTCCAATTGGTCGTGCAAAACTGCCGGGGTTTAGGTGTAGTCAGTTCTGGTGCCCAGAATGAATCTGGCCAGGTCTTTCTGACTGTTGAAACATGGCAAGGAAGGCTGTGAAATTGAAAAGGGGAAGGTCCCAAGCACAAAAGGCTTCTTCCTGTTTTCTTGTATGTTTTTCCATCAGATATTCATTCCATACAGCTATTCATACATGTATATATATTTTTTTGCAGGGAGAGTGTTAAAAATTAAGTTCAGGAACTGACTCAAGAAACATTTTAAGATTTGTAATATATTTTTGTATGTGTACATGTATATGCATGTATATACACATATATATATATATGTATATATATATATATATATATATATATATATATATATATATATATATATATATATATATATATATATATATATATATATATATATATAATATATATATTTATATATGGTGTATCAATTCAGATTGACTTGGTTTGACACACTCAAGTGTATCCATTTTAAGTTGCAGCCGAGAAGAAATTTGAATTTTGAAATTTACATGCAAATAGAGATGTGCACATCATGTATGCCAGTAACACCCGACAACATGATCCAAACTTGGGACAGAAATGTTTGGGTTCTTTTGGAAAATGACCAATTTGGGTGGGATATTAAAATCATGCAGTTGCACTAGCTGAGATTTTCAGCAAAGTGTAAATGTATTTTGCTTTGTTTTTACATGTTACACTTTTGTGCTTGATGTGCATGTACATGTATCTTTATTCAGATCAGACATTTTAAAATTATGATGCAAATTCAGATGCTACAATCTTTTAAAGCCTTTTTGTGAACTATGCTATACTTGAGGAATAAAGTATGGCGTAACATTGATTGTTGCCAATACATCACGAAGGAGGCAGTCAGCTCGATCTGACCGAGTCTTACCACCTCCTGAGTGATATATTGGCCAATCAATGCCACGCATACTAAATACCTGTTTTGATAGGGTTTCAAGTTGAAAATCCCCCTAATTTGATGCAAAAAAGGGTGTAACTGGCGTATTCTCACCTGTTACCATAGCTTTTGTTTGTGCTGTTTCCCTTGCTTGCATAGGCCCTCCACTGCAGATTGTACAGCATTTGGAGACTAGTGGGGCCCTATTTGGGGGGCCATAGGTGTGAAGATTGTACTGCTCTAAGTTACAACCTTCCAAACGGGCCTTGGCTTAAACTGTTGATCTTTATGTAAAAAAAAACAGAGACCAAAGTATATCATGATTGTGTCTTAGGCTTACATTTGGCTATCTTGCAGACATAGCTTTTTGGAATGGGGAAATTAAACCTCATAGGGCCCTGCCAGACGAACGATGTCCAACAAATGTGATTGGCTGAATGAGGTCATGGGACGAATCAATATACATGTATTGTGGTTGAAAGTATACTATACTATACTATACTATATGATACTATACTATACTATACTATACTATACTATACTATACTATACTATACTATACTATACTATACTATACTATACTATACTATACTGTACTATACTATACTATACTATCAGTGATTGTTTAGATCTTGAAAACAAGTTTCTACAAATATGATCAACTAAATACAGTAGGGAAATTCAATTTACAGCTAAGCTACATTGTACATGCTTGTGTAAGCATCAGATAATAGTGTACCCAGTTTACAGGAGTTACAGTCAATGAGGTTTATTATATGTGTATTGTTAGATTGTATGGTGCGTCCTGACCACCAAACGTGTATAGTTTCACAATGGGGTCAATGATAACATGTATATAATGTGCAGACGAAAATTGGTCCTTTGTAAATTTTATTGTGTGATCTTTAGCTTCAAGTAAATATCCATACCTGTCATCACACAACAGAACAGGAAACCATAATTGTTCACAGGTGAATCAAAACATCCTTTCATCTGTCAACTTCATTACATTATGGAGTTTGATATTGGTTGTAAAACAGTTTTGTATGCATTGGTGAAAGCATCATTTTATCTCAGCATATGTCTGCACCCACTACTAGACATGATGTACTTTTGATGTTAATTGTAAACCATTTTACAATGTAGTTATGGGTCTGTATTTGACCATTTAATATGTCTGTGGAGCCCACCAATGATTATAAGGGGCTGCAGTAAGCCTTTTTAGTAAGAGCTGTGGTTGCCAAACTTGGGTGCCATGTGTCATTCAACATACGTTTTTGTGATAAAGAGTTTGGCACACAAAGTTTCAGAGATCTGGCTTTCAATTGACCACGGGTATGCAGAGGAATTAGTCTTAGTTTTATGGTTTCTGGTAATTTCAGACCCCAATTTTGATTCTTCAAGATCATGCAATCTGTATGCAAAGTGTTTCATCAGGCTTGCTTTAATCACCTGTAAACATGGTGAAAAATAGTCATTTGACAACAGTTTTCCTCAGTGCACCCAGAATACATTGCAGCCACAGTTTGCCAGGGTACATGTTAGCCACATGTACTTGCAACTCATGCACCTAAATTGCCATTCAAAAGAAAAACAGAAGTGGGTAACCTTTGGTTGAAACATAAATATTCATTCAAAATATTTATTAATACATATTTCTCATGTAGTCCATGATTAGAAAAGTGGGCTTCACCCTATCTGAGTCCTTCTTGTTGGGAATTGAAGAAAAGACAATTAATACAGGACAAACAAAACACACACTGTTCACATGATCACCCAGGTTATATAAGCGTTAGCTGGGTGATCATGTGAGTGCCACAAAAAGAAGGCAACACTCACTGTTACAAGGCAGACAGAGGGGTCATAAGTGTTGTAAATTATACATTAAGTCACTTATTTGTAAGTCGTTAAGTCCAATTTGCAATAACCTCTTCAGACTACCGAATGGCTTAAAAAGTTTCATTGCTGCTATGAAATCATGGACTGACGAAAAAATCTTAATACACTGTATTGTCAACAAAAGAACAGTTTAAAGAGCCATACAATACAGATTGTAAAGTAAACGGGGCTTAGGGTAGACACTTCAGTGTGTGGTCTGGACCTGGGTATGATGTAAAAGGGACAAGCAAAGAAATAATGCCATGTATCTTCATTGTCTGAACCACAAGAGCATTTGGGTGAGTGCTTAACTCCAATTTTGAAGAAGTGATAATTCAGTTAGGAGGGTCTGAGACACAGGCAAGTGTGCATAATAAAAAGAGAGTGATTTAAGGGAGTAATTCAGAAAATGAAACAGGTCTTTCAGTAAGTGGAAGTAAACTAGATTTAAATTCCTTGAGTGTTGATACTTGCCGAAGGTTAAGAGGAAGTTGGTTCAACAATCTGACAGTAGAAAGGAAAAAGGACTCATCAAAGAAGTCAGTACGAGAACTAAAGCAACATAGGTCTAGTTTCATACCTGGTAGTCTCCCCAACTTGATTTGCAGGAATAACAGAGCTGAGGTGACAAGGAGTGAGATTGTTTACGAGTTTGTACATTAAGGTTAATTTTGATGCTTCCCTGCATTTGGTTAGTTTATGCCATCCTAGTTCTTCATATAACTATGCATTACACTACCATGCATTGCACCAGTTATCACTCTGGCAGCCTCAAGCTGAAGCTGTTCAGGTTTGTCTTGCTCATGTTCAGTGCATCCGCTCCATACTGGACTTGAATATTCCAATATTGGCCTAACGAACGAGACATAAATAATTTTCAAAGATTGTGTGTCAAGTTTGTATTTTAGGCTATTCATGATCTTAACAAATTTAGGGGCTTTATTTGTAATATCACAAATGTGATCCCACCATCTGAGATATCCGATCACATGCAATGACGAACGTGACTCCTAGGTGCTTGTGTTGATACACATCATCAAGGACTCGACCTTGGAATTGAATAGGAGGATGGCGGACATTATTTGTTTTCAGAGTAATAAGCATGGAGTCAGTTTTCTCAGCATTGAAATTAACATGCCAATCCTCAGACCATGTTTGTAAGGAAAGAATATCAGAATGGATAATTTCAGAAGCAATATATCAGATTTTCTATGCCTAAGAAGGGAGTCATCTGCAAATAGCTTTGTATTGATTTGAACAATGTCCAGGATATTGTTAATATATATTAAAAATAAGAGTGGTCCCAGAACATAACTTTGTGGGACACTGGTGTTAATTTTACCCAAGGTGGAGAATTTGCCCTGGATAATGACATGCTGATAGTGGCTGTCTTGGTAGTTCGAAAACCAGTCAAGTAATTTTTCTGAGATTCCATGTTTGTCAAATTTGTAGGCTACCTTTATGGTACAGGACCCTTTCTGCTTATTTTTAATGGAAAAAAGTGGCATGCAGATACATCAACATTTGTTTTCTTAGGTTAAACAGATGTGAAAGTCTGTGTCAATAATATTTTTGCATGGATACAGCCATTTGCATTGTAGGTAGAAAACATGATCTTGATAGCTAAGTATTTTCTGATTCTTGGATTCCCCATCCTGGCGCTTGCATAGCTCAGCCAATCAAAAGGTGCGATCAACCGACCTGCAGCCACACCAAACTGGTGGACAACCCACCCTGTACATGTACATGTATAATGTATATGCATGGTGAACCAACATCAGATGTTCTTGTAAAACATGGCTGAAGAAAAGCCTACTGAAAGTTCAACTGTTCACAAGCATAATTTTTCCAAATGGGCAGCTTGGACAATTATATCTCCTTGGTCACGTTCCAAGTTTCAGACTCCTCAGAAGTACTATAAGTGTACATCAGCAATTTGACAACCTGAAATTTAACACGTATGATATTATACTCGTCGATACTGTATCCTTTTTCATGGTATATCTTCGGTGTTCCTTAAGTCCAGCTAGGATCTCTCTCTGCTTTCCTATTACCTAAAACTAGTTTATGTGGGAGTTCTGTCAAAGGTTTTGTCAGTGATAATATTTTTCAGCAAATCATATATCCTTTTCATCTGTAACATTAGGAGAGGTTATGTGTAATTTTTATCCTCGGCACATAAAGTGCCGGAGGGTATTGTGGTCCCGATTGTCATCCATCTATCTGTCCGTCTGCTAAAAATTGTATTACTATTTACCTGTCTATACCAATGTTGGTATGGTGGAATAGTGTATGGAACTTTTAAGTTTCAAAGGAGACGTCCATATTGGAAGATGAATGTTGATGCTTTGGTAACTCTGGAATCTCTTTGCTGTCATTGTTGGGTTTGATATTTATGAATATGGGTCATGTTTTTCTACATAAATGTGTCGTACTAGAGAGGTCCGTCGGTCTTGTCGACATTACGGCCATATCTAAAAAAATATTCATTGTAGCTGTACCAAATTTTTGTCACAGATGGACCTCTGATGGACCAGAACCCTTTTGAAAACCAGCTTCCTCTGATTATTTCAAAATTTTTTATATAAACTTTTAATGTATGGGATCAGCCCTGACAACGTTACTGCGATATCCCAAAAAATATTGAACGCAGCTTTCTTTCTTGGCAAACCCTCCAGTGGTCAGCAATTATTTCATTCCAGTTCTCACTGAATGTATATATAGGCTTGGGGTCTCTCTTTCATGAGGCGGGGGGGAGGGGGGGTCAACTCAAGAGCTCATGTCTCCCAGCTTTCCTGTTGGTCCAGCCCGCCAGTGGAGAGGGACCCTTAGTGACTACTTTGAGATGGCTGGTACACTCCAGTCACTCAATCTCAAGTGTGCTTAATGGAAACTCATTTTTATCTGAGTGTATTTATTTGTATATATTATTTTTAATGGCTATATAGTGTCTTGTGTCTGTGTTTCTATGTATTTTGATCGGGGGGGGGATTAACTTTTGAGTGCCAATCACGTGTTCAGTCGATTTACTTAAGTCAAACAAGTCTGAATTATCATAAAGATCCCAGATTTGTATTCCTCATAAAAAGACCTTTCATTCAAGTGCCAGTATGCCTATAGTTCCAGAGAGAATACCACTTGGCACACATTGGGCACAGTGCGTCCAATGGGTGCCGAGAAAAGCTGATGACTCAGTCCAAAATTTGGCACTTAAAGAGTTAACATGTAAGTGAATAGGAAACAAGGATTGTTTTTACGGAGCTCAGTCTCAGCTGTGACATCACACTGAATCCAAGAATTTTTTTCTTATATAGCAGTCAAAAGTGAGTTTGATATATTCTATTCAGCTTGATATATAAAAATAACTCACAAGAACTAACCATTTAATATGATATACGTGACTTGTATATTGTGTGCACAAAATGGCCTTGATCAACGGAGGCAGTCAGTAATGTTGCGTGACAAAACTTGTGTAGATTATATCATAAAGGGATTATGTGTGGATGCTTAAAGCTTTGTTGTCTTAAGTAAATTTAACTTAATTTAAATCTTATTTTCTCATCAGTTTACTGTGGTCATGTTCTTAGTGTGGCTGAATCCTTCCATTCACCTGGTAGTACCAGGGTGACGTACAACACATGTACATTAGAGTGTAGCTTTACTGCTGATCTGGGGACATGGATTCACACTGTCTTGTTGATGGGTGCGACAGACACAAATACCAGTAAATACTCTCATGTTTGATGAGTTGTTTGCTGAGACATGTAGAAAATCTGACATCAGCGGGTAGTCATGGTTGCAGACGTCTGTGGCACAATCACTTTTGAGGCTGATGAATCCTGCATTGTAGCATGGCCCCACAAATCCATGGGCACAGCACTACTTTCCGATTTCATGGAGCCCGGTGAAGTACATGTATGGGATCCAGCATCCCTTAATGTTTACATAAACTCAGGGTCAATCTGCCGTGTGGTAAATAGTTAATTTGCAACACACGTTTAACCCTTAAGAGGTCATGTAGTTGGACTGAATTAACAGCTTTCATTGCTGTTGAGGAAAACTGTTGACTTTTGACATGTTATCCCGTGGCCATATTCACAAAGAATTTTAATCTGATAAGAAATTTGGGATCAAAATTAAAATCAACTGGTTTTGATCCCACATCCCTTAATCATGGGTCACATGAACTATTTTAGTGTGAACCAATCTCTTTTGTGGCTATTGGTCAAAGCATATAGTTAACATTTCAGGATTATGGCTTATATTAATTGGATCTAGACTTTGGTCCAGCTTCAAAGATATAGTACAGGATTACTCTAAGATTAATTTTATTAATATGAAAATGTTGAAAACTGAGTTGGTATTGTAGAGCAGAACACAGATTGTATATTCCTGGAAACTTTGATTTATATAATAGGCTGAGGATTTAGTGGTTCAGGGTCAAAGGTTTGCCAAGTCAATTGTAAGTCAGGATCAGATCAAATTCTTGGTCAAAATGGCCACTGGTATTAAAGTACTCCTGGGAATTTTCATTGAAAATATGAGACAAGTCAGAATCCAATAAAATGGATGAAGCAGACGACTATTGAAAAGAGCAGTCACTGTAGACCCCTTTGACCAGAAATTTATGCTAAGCATTATTCAAACTTCCTGTAAAGCCAAGTTCTTACTCCATGTACCATTACAAAGCAGTTAAGCAGGCTTCTCAGGATTTACACAAAAAGTGTTCAACCTAGGTGCATATGCTGCAAATGCGTTAGTCTTCTTGGTGACTTGTCATCACAATTTCATTAAGCATGCACAGTCAGCTTCAATTCAAGTGCTATTCAAAACCCAAAGGAGACCCTTACTGGTTAAACTGCAAATCTGTGGCTGAAGACATCTTCATGGGGAAATTTTAATGACATAACAAGCACCATAGCACCAGCTGGTTAGTGTGACCACATTATAATGTCTGTCCAGGCCAAGGGCATGGAGTGGTCTTTCTAAACAGGACTAAATGTTCTCTGCAAAATTTAAGCCCCTCACATCACTGTTGTATTGGGGAAATTTTTCTCTCAGTTTGTACACATCGTGGTCACCTGCATAAAGTTGTTTCGTCATCCTCAAAATCAAAGTGGGCTTGCTGCACCATTTATCTGCAGATGTGTTGAGTGAAAACAAACAAACAAACAAAAAAAGCCTACAATGAGGTGACAAACATTGTCTGCAACTGCCATCTAATGCTAAAGTTTTTTGTCAGTCACATACCTGTGTTTCACAGGAGTTGCTGTAAAAAATCCCTGGGTCAGAGTGAATTGTCCTATCAGACTTTCATCTTTTGTTTATTGTTTGTATTTTTTTGTTTGTTTGTTTGTTTGTTTGCGCTTAATTAATTATGAAATGAGTTGCAACAATTTAGAAAAAAGTTATCCACAATTGGTTGTGGATAGAAATGGTAAGCATGGCCTGACCCAAGTGCCATGCACATTGCATGTGCTTGAGAAAAGAAAAGAAGCTTACTCACTCAGACAGCTGGATATCGGCATTGTGTTTATTAACAGGATCAGTGTTTGTTCTAGTATTTGCTATTGGTTTATGAGGAAAGGCCTGGAGCTTAAACTGTCATCTCCACTGTTGACATGTCTGGAGAAGCAAGTGCATACCTTGTATCTGAAGCATCTGAAGCTCTAATCCTTAACTCTTTCAAGCCAACTGTGACTTAAGTCAAACTTACTTAGAAAAAACTGCTCACAATTATAATAAGGATGATAGCTTCATATTCCTTGTGAAAGGACCTTTCATTCAAAAGTACCAGTGTGCCTGTAGTTCCACAGAATATAATGGTCTGGGTCAACAGCTTTCCTTGGTCCAATGCACCCAAGCCATCTGCAAGAGTTGACAGAGGACAGTACGAGGAGAAAGTAATGCTAAATGCAATGGCATAATTATATTACCTGTATCTGAGGCTGGATGCTAGCATATACAGGCTGATGTCTACAGGAGCACATTGACACTGGTAATTTCTGTTCTTTCAATCTTAAATAAAGGGAATGGAAACCCTCTGGAGCCTAAGTATTTTGCAACTCAATGTACTTGCATGTATTTAGAGCTGAGTTATCTGCTCTTAGGGTCAAAGGGTTAATATTGTAAGATGAATCCTAATTTTCTTTATCAATTGTTCTTTGTATGCAAGATATTACATTGTATCATCATCCTTTTATTGATGCACTCTTTTAGGCCGTAGATGGGTTTAACCCTTTATCCTGGTAATTAGAGCTGAGTTAAAGAATACCCGGGCATGTTATCTGTACAGGTCTCATATAAAATTCTTACTCCAATTGTTTTTCATGACTGTTGAAATTAGATTGTACATGTTAAAAAAAAAGGGAAGCAAACAACATTTGACCTCCAGCCAGTCTTGGACAGTTTGAGAGGGGAAGGGTTAAAATAGATATAATGAACCCATGAAGGATATCATAAGAATAAAACTCTGCTTCATCACATCAAGTCTTTAATAGTAAATCTAACTTCAGTCCTTAGAGATCTATGTATAAACACATTTTACTTTTACCCTACAAATGAACATGAATAAGAGATGTTTTAGAATCTTAATGAAAGAGTAATAAAATACATGGGTCTCAAGGAGGATATTAACACAGTGGAGAGGATTGTCCTTTTGTGTTTTGTTACTCACATTTTTCCTTCGATAAAAATTTGTGTAATGCTGACCATCACCTTGTAGGTTGAGTGACTCACTACACAATTATAGCATTAAAATGCTATTGTCAGAATTGGAAATATGAAAATTTGAACTAAGAAAATTAGATCCTTTCAGATTGTCACAGTTTTTACCTCAGCTGACAAGTCATCTGAGGTTATATTATGGTCCATCATCCATTGTCTGTCCATTCGTCTGTCTACAATTCACATTTTCAACTTTGTCTCTGAAACAGGTAGATTCACCTCAAACTTGGTGGGAATGTACTTTGGCCGGATTTCTACCAATTTCGTTCAAATAGTCATGCAACATGGGTTTTTGGATTTTTTATGATTTTTTTCTTTTGTTCATTTCTTGGCAAAATCTTGAAAAAAAAATCTTCTTTGAAACCACTCAGCCAATTGCTGTGAAATTGCATAGGGACACTATGATCCCTGATTTTTAATATTTTTTTGAAGTTTTGGTACCTGTTGGTTAATGCATGCATTCCTATTGATTACCATGTAAGTTGATGGGGATTGCAATGGACACTCAGATTTTTTACTTCCTCTCCAACATCCTCATCCCCAGACCAGAGTGGGCTAATATCATGGGTCGAATGTCAAGGTCAGCTGAGGACAAGCTGTTTATTCACACAGCCCTCTTGTTATAGTGATTAATGTGTATCATGTAATTGAAGTAGTAATTATGAAGTACTTACATATGTTAATATTTTACATTTTTTTGTTACAACTGTATTCTTTCCAAGTCAGATGTGGTAGGTTCACATTAGTAATTACCATTGGTGTAACTTTTGGGCATAACATAACCTGTTGTTAGCTCCAATCACCCCAGATCACTGAGCCGATACAATCACTCATGTCCCTCTGTCCATCATTCCATCTGCCATCTGTCTGTTGGTCGACCATCGCTTGTCCATACAACAGCATCTATAATTTTTAGCTCAGCTGACTCATCAGTCTCCAAAACTGCTACTTAGATTGTTCTGAAACATGATGGAAATGTAGCTTGTGGAAGGTTCACACTTTATTATTCAGTAGGGCAGGGACAAATCTAGGCCTTCAAAATTTGTATCCAAATAGGGAAATAAAACAGTAATCACTGCAGAATTCAACCCAACTCTTCTATAATTCATGTTGAAATAAATTAGCCATTTGATAAGTTTTTAGCCAAATGAAAGAAACATTAGCATTTGGCTAATTGGCTATTAAATGGTACCAGCACTCCTTGCAATGGTAATTCTCATTTTGGACTTCTTCCCCAAATACTAACAAGAATTACGTCAAACATGGTGGATATGTACCATAGCTGGGTCTCTACCAATTACATTTAGCTGGTCAGCCTTCAGTAATTTGTTTGATTTTTTGTGAATTTTTGTATTCATTTTGTTGTAAAATCATAAAAACTCGTCTCGGCCACCACTTGCCTTCTGGAGACCCTCAGACATTAATTTGTTCAACAAAGGGCAGTATGATTCTTTTTCTATTTTTTTTTTTTTTTTTTTTAAAATTTTTGTGTGGTTTTACTATTTTTGATTTCTCTTCCAAACGGCACATTGAATTCTCTTGAAACTTAGTGAGAATGTTCCTGGCCATGACAAGTTTTTTCACTATCATTTTCTGATTTTTACAAAAATTGCAAATCTGACACATTGGCTTGGCTTGGTAATTTTTGGATACTAGTTAATATTTAACACTAATATTCAAACATACCTGTGGGGTTTCTTTTGGTGTTGATTTTGACCTTCAGTGGCATTGGAAGGTCAACTGACATACATGTAGTGTCTAATATTTCAGCAATAGTAGATCATAGGCCATGGTTACTATTGAGTACTAACAGGTAAGTTAACCTATGGGGTTTCTTTTGATGTCTTTAATTTTGACCTTGAGTGGCCTTTGATGATCAAATTGACATTGACATAAGGTAATAATGGAATCTGTAACTTTTCATTGGAAAAAGGACTAGTAAATTGCAGGAGGGAAGACAGGTATTACAAACAAAAGTCTTCAACACAAGGTGATCTCAATGTTATTCTGAAGTGTACAGATTAGATTAGATTAGATTAGATTAGATTAGATTAGATTAGATTAGATAATTACGGCTTGGTAGGAAATGTTATTCCATTTAAGCCGCTCACAGTTCATTACACAATTGTCATATTGGGTTTAAGAGGATGATCTAGTGCTCTATAAGTATACAAAACTGGATGGTCCTTAAAATGTAAATCTAACTTATTTTTAAATGTTAATATGTCAGGAGCATGTACAATGTCACTCGGTAATGTATTCCACCAGTCTGAAATCCTTTGACCAAAGAAATATTTACGAACATTCGAAATGTTCCTTATTTTTAAAAGTCTCAATGAGTGACCTCTAGATCTTGCATTTTCCAGGAAGGGTGGTAAGCAGGTATCCAGATCATAGTATTCCCCACGCGTGTACTTGTAAGCACAAATGAGGTCACCTCTTAATCTCCTGTAAACCAGAGTAGGCAATTTGAGTGTTCTCAGCCTGTCCTCATATGATAAATCACTTAAACCTGGTACCCTCTTGGTCGCTCTTCTCTGGACAGATTCAATCAACTCAACCAGTCCCCACTTCCCTGGAGACCATATAGGTGCAGCATATTCCAGATGTGAACGAATCATACATTTATAAAGAGGAAGGAAGGTTTCCTCATTGATATATTCAAAGGATCGCCACAAAAGACCGGTTATTTGATTAGCCTTTTTCACAATGTTATGTATATAATCATCAAATGACAAATCCTTACTGATTAACACCCCTAAATCTTTCTCAGCGACTGATTCAGCTAGGTTAATATTTCTATCTGAAGAAGTCATTTCATATTGATAGTCAGGATGGTTATTTCCTAATCTCAAAACTGTACATTTTGGAGGTTGAAAGGTGAGTTGCCATTGTTTTTCCCATAGTTGTAAACACTTTACGTCGTTCTGAAGCTCCATACAATCAGTAATGTTAATTGCAGGTCTGAACATTTTTATGTCATCAGCAAAAAGTTTAATGAATGATTTAACAACTTCAGGAATGTCATTCACATATATAACAAAAAGCAAAGGTCCCAACACACTTCCCTGAGGGACGCCGCTGATTACCTCTGACCACGATGAAGGAGCTCCATTTACACATACTCGCTGTTTTCTGTCAGACAAAAAGTCACTTATCCATGATAATACTTTCCCAGTAATTCCGTAACTTTCTATCTTTTTTAGGAGACGTTGATGTGGGACAGAGTCAAATGCCTTTCGAAAATCTAAATAAATAACATCCACTGGCACTCCCTGTTCAAACCAATCAGTCCATTGGTCTAAGCTTTCTAATAGCTGCGTAATGGTTGATCTACCTTTAATAAAACCATGTTGTTGTTTAGCAAACAAGTTAAATTTTTCCATGTGTTTCGTTATTTCAGCCCTTATAATGGATTCCAGCAGCTTGCATAGTACAGCAGTCAGACTAATGGGTCTATAATTACTTGGAAGTTGTTTGGAACCCTTTTGTGAATTGCAGTGATGTTGGCAAGTTTCCAGTCTTTTGGAATTTTACTTTCATTGATTGCCTGTTGAAAAATTAGTTGAATTGGATGTTTCAGCACTGTTGAAAGTTCTTTCAATATTTTTGGATGAATGTTGTCCGGGCCCGCCGAGGTGTTTACTTTTAAGTTTTTGAGTCTATTATATATGTCATCTAAATCAATTTTGATGTCTTGCAACTCTTGTGTTACTACTTTCTTGTTTACTGTAGGAATATTTTGTGTATCCTCTTCTGTAAAGACACTACTGAAAAATTCATTCAAAATTTCAGCTTTATCATGATCGGTGCTAGCAATTTTTGACTGTTCAGACACAAGGTCAGGGATATTCTCCTTAGTTTTGGCTTTAGATTTGACGTATTTCCAAAATAATTTTGGATTTTTCTTAACATTTTGGGCGATTAGTTTTTCATAATCTTTTAGAGCTTTTCGCGTTGCCCATCTTGCTTGATTTCTAGCCTGGGCATACTTATTATAGTCATCAAGTGATCTGGATAATTTATACTTTTTCCAAGCTTTTTGTTTCCTTCTTAGCTTTTTCTTTGCCTTGTGATTGATCCAGATTACTTTTGATTTTTTATGAGCTTGCATGATTTTGTGCGGGATGTGATTATTAATGGCTGTGTTCAATTTCTCTGTAAAGATTTTCCAACAATCTTCAATATCTTTTCCCTGTAATAGTAAGCCCCAATCAATGTCCAGTTCTGTTTCCATAGCTGAGTAGTTTCCCTTATCATAAAAGAAGACTAACCTGTCTCTGTTGCTTGTTGATGAATAGCAATTAAAATTGAATGTAACAACTAGATGGTCACTTTTCCCCACAGGAGGACTAGTGTCAATATTACTTATCATATGTTCTTCATTTGTAAAAAGTAGATCCAATACGTTTGCTGCTTGATTAATTTGATACCTGGTACTGAAGTCTATATGCTGAAAAAGAAATGAGTCTCTTGTCGCTTCTAAAAATTTCCAGGCCTCAGAATTTGTTGATCTAGTTCGTCCACCGCCACTTTCCCAAGTTAATTCAGGATAGTTGAAGTCTCCTAAACAGTAATACAGGACCACTTCAGTCTGTGCTTGCATTGCCAACTGAGCACAGGACTCTCACAGTCCTCTTGTTAAGTTAGCTGCCTGAAATGGATATTATTGAAGGTAATGAGCTGTTGCACAACATCTAGACGAGCAATATTTCCAGGACAGATAGCACACTCGGCACATCTTTTATAAAGGCTTGTCATGAGACTCTCGGAGAAGGTGTATATACATGTACATGTACATGTATGTGGGTATTTTTTTGCAAATTTTATGGAATATCACTGTTCTTGTTGAAGTGATGTCTGAAAAATGAAGCAGCTTTGACATACATTGTATTTGCCTCCAGTTCTCGTATTCGTTTCCTGCACTTATTCCATTAGAAAGGTTTTTGCGCTGTTTGTTGTCCTGACTTTGCTGATACTTATCAAGTATAACAGGTAAAGACATTGTGGTTACATGCTAATGCAACCTAGTGTCATGGGTGAACATTTACTGGTGATCCTAATGGAACAATGGGTTTTCTTTATTACACTACCAAATGACTGCATGATACGTTGTAGAAGGATCCTCCAAACTTAACTATTGCCTGCTCAAATTGGCCAAAAGCACCCAGATGTAAAATGTATCTACTATTTTCTTTCTTGAATTTGTCATTATCAGAAGTAATTTTGAATGAAAACAGTAATGAATCCCATGAAGATATTCCATGGCTTAGGTCAACAGCTTTCCTTGGCATGGCTTAGATCAAGAGATTTACTTGGCATAGCTTCAGTCAATAGCTTTCCTTAGCATGGTTTAGGTCAATAGCTTTCCATGGCATGGTTTAGGTCAAAAGCTTTCCTTGGCATAGCATAGGTCAACAGCTTAGGTCAATAGCTTTCCTTGGCATAGCTTCGATCAATAGCTTTCGTTGGTATGGCTTAGGTCAACAGCTTTTCTTGGCATAGCATAGGTCAACAGATTTCCTTGGCATGGCTTAGATCAATGGCTTTCTCTAGCATAGGGTGGGCACATGTGGGATTTTGCCGACCAGAAGCCCATGCATCATTCACTTAAACAATTGTTGTATCCAGGTTGTGTTAATGTAATCACAGTAATGAGAGTAGTTCTGGTCCTGACATTTCATGGTTAAGTTCGGATTATGAAAAGCCTAGTATACAATTTGTAAAAGGTCTTCCCTCAGTTTAAATTTGCCTTGCTGTTTGTTGCAATTGGTAAAGTTGCCGTGCTTTGCATTGTGTCTGCGCATGGACATACATGTACTGTACCACTGCTTCAAGCAAGTTTAAATGTCAAACACTGAACTGCTGACATTTAGTAGATAGTCAAAGTTTGGCCTCCATACGAAATTAGTCTCGCTAGATAAGCTGTGGTGATGTGTGTTTCACATTCTCATTTTCATTGATCTCATATTTAGCACAGAGCAATAGAGAGAGATCATCTCAGGCATGACTAAAATATGACTTTTAGATACCATAAACTGCCAATAGAAAGCATGAGTTGTTTGATGGCACAGCCACTGTTTGTACTGATGTCATGTGTTTTATGTTCTCTCTGGCTTGTTATGATCCACAGAAGAATGTCTGTTTTCATAATAAGTAGACAGCTTTCCAATATTATTAGTGCCTGTCTGTCTATGCGTGATGCCTATTTGGTGACCAGAGGCTTTGGCCGCACTTCTATTTCAGTAAGGTTAATAAGTCATTGGTCAGTATTTTTTTGGGAGGGACAAATGTCTCCATAGTGATAGGAAACATGCACATTGCATGTACATGTATAAATGACTCTAGCCTTTGAAATATCAGCTTTATAACTTATATAACTGGAAAACAACAGGGGTTTTTTTGTTTGTTTTTTGTTTTGTTTTTGTTTTTGTTTTTTTTTTTTTGTTTGTTTTTGTTTTTTGTTTTTTGTGAAAACCTGCATATCTTGTTGACCCATTGATTTGGCAAGTAAAATATGTTTAGATGAAATGGACATATTTTTCCCATTCAAGGTGACCCAAATCATGGACTGTGCAAGGAATCGTATAGGTTGTATCAAAATTTGCAACAACCCTCAAACCTTAGAAGTAGTTATCCTCAGTGCTGGTGTTTAATGAGAGGACTGTAAAAGGCATTCAGCTGTTGCAGTTTGACACAATGTATAGTTCATCAGGGGGAAGGGATTTAAATTACAGTTCAACTTAAACTAGATTGCTTTTAGATGTGATGGATGTGCCATAAATCAGTATGCAGACATTTCAGGCAAGATGGGTCATTACAACATATGGGCATAGTTCATGTGTATTTCATGCAGACAACTCTGTGTAGCATGTTAAGAGCACGTGGAAATACCAAAAACAGCTTACACTACTGCTTTAGATTTGCTTTTAAGTATTAAATCAGAGAACAATATTAAACTCAGAACAAAACAGTTACAGACCTCAAATTGAAAATGTGCTTTCTTACAAGCACAAGCTGACATACATATATATGTACATAAACAAGAGGCCCATAGGCCAATACTCTGCCAACATGTAATTTGATGACCATCACCAAAAAAAAAAAACATTTGCTGAAATGCATTCTCTCCATGACCCTGAGAAATTAGGCAAGGTCATTCATATGATGCAACATCCAACTTCCACATGATCCACATTTTTAGTACATTTGGTATTATTCCTCTTAGTCTTTTAATTTATTGAATTTAGTATTCCTTTTTGAGCGCATACTGACCTTGAAAAATAGGTCAAGGACATACAACATACCTGTATTACAAAATGATAAAGAATTTGGTTTCTGCCTCAAGGGCAAGGTCAAGTTTGAAGTTTGGTGACCTGGACCCAATTCCCAAGGTCACACAGCCACAGTGAAGTTGGTTTCTGCTTGATAATTTGAGAATATTGAGCTAGGGCTTTCATAGTGCACAGAATTATAATCCTCTATAAGGGCTACAGGTATGTCAAGTTCAAAGATGGGTGACCTTGACCCAATTGCCAAGGTGACAGAGCCACATTAGTGAAGTTGATACCTTGAGAACTATCTGAAAAAGTAACTGAATTAGATATGTCAAGTTTATAGGATATGTAGATCATGCCCGATGCTAATATATTATGTAATATCAGTAAACTTGACTTATATATTTCATAGGTCACCAAGCCTGTGAAGGATGTAAGAAGTAATTTTGCAATGGCACAGTGTAGCTTGGACATCAGTGGCGAAGAGATTTGAGCTGCTAGATCAAAGTTGCACTTGAGTACATTGTACATAAAACTCCACTTAGTGACTTACTTTTGGGTCACTGGAACCCAATTTGTGACCTTGACCTATTTTGGGAGGAATTAAGCACCTAAGAAAAGTGCATTTTTTGTCTTGCCAGCATAAGCTGTTGGCGAGACTAAGCAGTCACTTTCCGGACATCCGTCAACAAAAAACTTGGGAGTGGCTTGAATTAGCTGGCGAGACATTCATGCCCCCCGGCATGGCTCTGGTACTCTATATTTTGATTAAAAAAATAAGGCGAATGATGCCAAATTTACCACATGCGTAGCATATGGAAGTTTGATGTTACAAAACACGGGTGACCTTGATTAACTTCAAGGTCATTGAAGGAAAGATTATGAGCAAATGATTTTTTGGTGATGGTCGGGCAGATTATATGTGGGCAAAGCAATAGGCTGAATGGCCTCTTGTTACTGTTCATGGCAACAGTTATCCCAAAATAAGACCTGTGATTACCAAAGTCATAAATGATCATGAGGTGAAGAGGGCATGGATCCAGCAATCTCTCTGATTGCCTTTTAATATGTGTGTGTGTGTGGTTTTTTTTTCTTTTCAAAAGAAATCAAAATTGTAATTTGCAACCACTTTATAATAGGCAGACAGAGCCATTTTGCCTCATGGACACTTTGCTGAGTTTTGAGTACAGTTTCACTTGTACAATGTAACCAGCACAGCACAATGACCTTTATATATGACCCAAAGCCCTTTTTAGCCCAGCTGACTTGTCAGTCAGCTGAGCTTATCTTATGGTCCTCCGTCCGTCGTCCGTCCGTCGTCCGTCCGTCCGTCAACAATTTACATTTTCGACTTCTTCTCCGAAACCGTCAGCCAGATCCACTTCAAACTTAGTGGGGATGTGCCTTGGGTAGGTGTCTACCAAGTTTGTTCAAATGGTCACGGTCCATTGATTTTTGGATTTTTAATGAATTTTTTTGTTCTTTTTTGGGCAAATCTTAAAAAATCTCCTTCTCTGAAATCGCTCACCATATTACTTTGATATCACACAGGAACACTCCCTGGGACACTTAGTTCTTAATTTGTTCACCAGGTGGTGCTGCAATTTTTTTCTATTTTTTTATGAATTTTTGTGTGTTCTAGCTATTTTCGACTTCTTCTCCAGAACCGTCACTCAGATTAAGCTGAAACATGGTGGTTATGTTCCTTGTAGAAGGGTCAAACAAAGTTGTTCACTATGTGGGAATGCTGCGGATTCCTCATTTTTAACGATTTTTTCAATTCAGGTACTTATCGGTCAATGCAGCTTTCCTATTGATTACTATGGAAGTCAATGAGCATTCTAATGCTAATTCACATTTTCGACTTCTTCTCCAAAACCGTCATCCAGATTAACTTCAAACTTGGTGGGGATGTACCTTGGGTGGATGTCTACCAGGTTTGTTCAAATGGTCATGCTCCAGTGATTTTTGGATTTTTAATGAATTTTTTTGTTCTTTTTTTGGACAAATCTTAAAAAATCTTTTTCTCCAAAAGCGCTTACTCAATCGCTCTGATATCACACGGGAAGACATCGAGGGACTCCGTGTTCTTAATTTGTGCACCAGGTGGCGCTGCAATTTTTTACTAATTTTTAGCTCAGCTGACTTGTCAGTCAGCTAAGCTTATCTTATGGTCCTCCGTCCGTCGTCCGTCTGTCGTCCGTCAACAATTCACATTTTCGACTTCTTCTCCGAAACCATCAGCCAGATCCACTTCAAACTTGGCGGGGATGTGCCTTGGGTAGGTGTCTACCAAGTTTGTTCAAATGGTTATGCTCCAGTGATTTTTGGATTCTTAATGAATTTTTACCTCAGCTGACTTGTCAGTCAGCTGAGGTTTTGTGAGGGTCCGTCGTCCGTCCGTCGTCCATCCGTCCGTCCGTCCGTCGTCCGTCCGTCGTCCGTCCGTCCGTCGTCCACAATTCACATTTTCGACTTCTTCTCCGAAACCCTCGGCCAGATCCACTTTAAACTTGGTGGACATGTGCCTTGGGTGGATCTCTACCAAGTTTGTTCAAATGGTCACGGTCCAGTGTTTTTTGGATTTTTAATGAAATTTTTTGTTCTTTTTTGGGTAAATCTTAAAAAATCTTCTTCTCCAAACTGCTCACCCGATTGCTTTGATATCACATAGAAACACTCCCTGGGACTCTTAGTTCTTAATTTGTTCACCAGGTGGCGCTGCAATTTTTTCCTATTTTTTTATGAATTTTTGTGTGTACTAGCTATTTTCGACTTCTTCTCCAGAACCGTCGTTCAGATTAAGCTGAAACATGGTGGACATGTTCCTTGTAGAAGGGTCAAACAAAGTTGTTCACTATGTGGGAATGCTGCAGATTCCTGATTTTTAACGATTTTTTCCATTCGTTGGTACCTATCGGTCAATGCAGCTTTCCTATTGATTACTATGGAAGACAATGAGCATTCTAATGCTAATTCACATTTTCGACTTCTTCTCCAAAACCGTCAACCAGATTTACTTCAAACTTGGTGGCAATGTACCTTGGGTGGGTGTCTACCAGGTTTGTTCCAATGGTCATGTTCCAGTGAATTTTGGATTTTTTTATGATTTTTTTTCAAAAATCTCAACAAAAGTTTTAATAGGAAAGTTTAACATGGGAATTTCTTGTAATGGTCATAACTTTAATAATATTGACCAGATTTACTTCAAACTTGGTGGGGATGTGCCTTGGGTAGATCTCTACCAAGTGTGTTCAAATGGTCACGCTCTATTGATTTTTGGATTTTTTATGAATTTTTTTGTTCTTTTTGGGGGCAAACCTTCAAAATTCTTCTCCTCTGAAACCGGTCACCCAAATGCTTTGATATCGTACATAGACACTCCCGGGGACACCTAGTTCCCAATTTGTTCACCAGGTGGCGCTGCAATTTTTTTAATGAATTTTTTTGTATGGTTTTGCTATTTTTCACTTGTTACTCAGAACCGTCCGTCAGATTAAGCTGACATGTGATGGATATGTTGTTGTGGAAGGGTCAAACAGTTGTTTACTAGGTGGCACTGCTTTGGATTTCTGATTTTTAAGGATTTTAGATTCGGGTACTTATCGTTCAATGCAGCCTTCCTGTTGATTACTATGTAAGTCAATAGGCATTCTAATGCTAATTCACAGGACAACTGACACGAAATTTACTGTTTACTTGATAACTTGAGATCTGTTTTGAGTTAGCTACACATGTTAAATATTCTGTATGAAGGTCATGCTGAGACAGTACATGAATGACCTTGACCTCGTTTGTGGGGTCACAGTGCAACATACATGAATTTTACTCTTCATTTTAACTTGAGAACTACTTGAACTTTGATGTTGCACATGTAAGTGTTCTTCTATAAAGTTCAGACTTATTCAGAACATGGTGTCCTTGATCCTTTCCCAAGTTCATAGAGCTGCAAGTGTGATGAATGTCAAGATCAGCTGAGGCACGGGCTGTTCACACAGCCCTCTTGTTTTGTTCTTTTTTGGGCAAATCTTAAAAAATCTTCTTCTCTGAAACCGCTCACCCAATTACTTTGATATCACACAGAAATACTTCCTGGGACACATAGTTCTTAATTTGTTCACCAGGTGGCGCTGCAATTTTTTCTAATTTTTTATGAATTTTTGTGTGCTATAGCTATTTTCGACTTCTTCTCCAGAACCGTCACTCAGATTAAGCTGAAACGTGGTGGATATGTTCCTTGTAGAAGGGTCAAACAAAGTTGTTCACTATGTGGGAATGCTGCGGATTCCTAATTTTTAACGATTTTTTCAAATCGGGTACTTATTGGTCAATGCAGCTGTCCTATTGATTACTATGGAAGTCAATGAGCATTCTAATGCTAATTCACATTTTCGACTTCTTCTCCAAAACCGTCATCCAGATGAACTTCAAACTTGGTGGGGATGTACCTTGGGTGGTTGTCTACCAGGTTTGTTCGAATGGTCATGCTCCAGTGATTTTTGGATTTTTAATGAATTTTTTTGTTCTTTTTTTGGACAAATCTTAAAAAATCTTCTTCTCCAAAAGCACTTACTCAATCGCTCTGATATCACAAGGAAAGACACCTAGGGACACCTGGTTCTTAATTTGTGGACCAGGTGGCGCTGCAATTTTTTTCCTTATTTTTTATGAATTTTTGTGTGGTATAGCTATTTTCGACTTCTTCTCCAGAACCGTCACTCAGATTAAGCTGAAACATGGTGGATATGTTCCTTGTAGAAGGGTCAAACAAAGTTGTTCACTATGTGGGAATGCTGCGGATTCCTCATTTTTAACGATTTTTTCAATTCTGGTACTTGTCGGTCAATGCAGCTTTCCTATTGATTACTATGGAAATCAATGAGCATTCTAATGCTAATTCACATTTTCGACTTCTTCTCCAAAACCGTCATCCAGATTAACTTCAAACTTGGTGGGGATGTACCTTGGGTGGATGTCTACCAGGTTTGTCCAAATGGTCATGTTTCAATGAATTTTTGATTTTTTTATGATGTTTTTTTTCTCAAAAATCTTTACAAAAGTTTTAATAGGAAAGTATAACATGGGAATTTCTTGTAATGGTTATAACTTAAATAATTTTGGCCAGATTTACTTCAAACTTGGTGGGGATGTGCTTGGGTGGATCTCTGCCAAGTTTGTTCAAATGGTCTTGCTCTATTGATTTTTCGGAATTTTTATGAATTTTTTTGTTCTTTTTGGGGCAAACCTTAAAAACTCTTCACCTGAAACTGCTCACCCAATTGTTTTGATATCGTACATAGACACTCCCAGGGACACGTAGTTCCCAATTTGTTCTCCAGGTGGCGCTGCAATTTTTTATATTTTTTTTTTCATGAATTTTTTTATATGGTTTTACTATTTTTCACTTGTTCTCAGAACCATCACTCAGATTAAGGTGAAATGTGATGGATATGTTCTTGTGGAAGGGTCAAACCAAGTTGTTTGGTAGGTGGCACTGCTTTAGATTCCTGATTTTTAAGTATTTTCAACTCAGGTACTTATCAGTCAATGCAGCTTTCCTATTGATTACTATGTAAGTCAATGGGCATTCTAATGCTAATTCACAGGACAACTGACATGAAATTTACTGTTTACTTGATAACTTGAGATCTGTTTTGAGTTAGTCCAGTGATGCTGCACATGTTAATGTTTTTGTATGAAGGTCATGCTCAGACAGTACATGAATGACTTTGACCTCATTTCTGGGGTCACGGTGCAACATACATGAATTTTACTCTTCATTATAACTTGAGAACTACTTGAACCTTGATGTTGCACATGTTAGTGTTCTTTTATAATGGTCAGACTTACTCAGAACATGGGTGACCTTGATCCTTTCCCAAGTTCATAGATCTGCAAGTGTGATGAATGTCAAGATCAGCTGAGCATGGGCTGTTCACACAGCCCTCTTGTTTATACCTTGTTATGATGCTTTTATGTATCAAAATGCCAGTTTCACAAAGGGAACAACAGAAAAATTAATTTAAAGTCCCTTAAGGTGAAAATTGGGCACATTGTCTTGAAAAATTGAAAATGAACCCTTTCCTTCTTGAATCAAGACTGAGTAAACAGCTTTCTTTGACATGGATCGGCATGCCCAACTCATGCCAAGGAAGGCTGTTGACCTGGGGCATGTGATCTTGATACATGTATCATTGTTTGTCTCATTTACAATTCTCATGCCGCCAACTTGTTTTTTCATTACTGGTGAAGTTTGTTGACAATACTGAAGCAGACGACATTTGACCACCAGCCAGTTTTGGTCGGTTTAAAGCAAGAAAGGATTAATTTATACATTGTGCCAATTTTGCCACACAAACCGGCTGCAAAAGTAGAAAACTGCACGAGCCACATGCGCACAAGTATGCGACTTGAACGTGGTGCCACCAATTGTTTGGACAACTTGATCACCACGTAATGTGTTTAAAGTAACTTGCTGACCACCTGCCAGTGGACTGGTGGGAGGCTTCATGTAGTGTGGTTGTTGAAATATGGATGCAGACCCTATAGAATGAAAGACTGATGCTGTATGAGTTGAGGATCCCAAGTGACACACACAGGGAAAAGCATTTGCAAGATAGTCAAGTGTATATTTATATTGCTTTGGTCCTGATTATCTGATGTGAGAAAACCTGCATTGAGAGATCATAGCTATAACATGCCCCTCTCCCAAGACCTGTAATGAGGAGATGAGGTTGGTGGGGAGGGGGTAGCAGAGAGAGGCCATACACATTTAACACAAATTAACTGGTTGCAATTTCATATGCTAGAATGATTTGCTTTATACATAATTATGATTTGTTTTCAAATCTTTAATTCACTGGAAAGAAAAAAGATTGATAGTTATGCAAAACAGGAAATTTGAAAAGCCCAATCAAACATTATCAAAATAACTATTTCCCACCTGTCTTTATAACAGTGTGCAATAAACATCAATTCCACTCATGTTTGGACATACTGGTTAAGCCTCCTTTGTAGGCTAAGAGTGATCCATATTAAGTGTAAAGCTGGCTCCTATTACCATGTCTGCCTGATTGTCATGCCAGCATCATACCTGAAGACCAAGCTCAAATTGGTGCCCGCAGAAAACCTAGCAGCATACTTTTTGTATTTCCGTTTGCCTTTTATCACAGCGGGAGCAGGCAGTAGATTCATCAGTTTTCTCCGTGCATATGAAAGTGAAAGTAGTCATCATGGCGGAAATTACTTTTACCGGTAGTTATTTTACTACAGGGTCCAAGAATTTTCCCTTCCATTAGCATTCTTCAGGCATAGAATGAGAGATTAAATGCACACCTGCTAGTTAGTAATTTCCAGGTGTGCAAGCATTGTCTGGATGCAATGCTATAGACTGTTATTTATAGTGTGTTCCCATGAAGCTGAACTTTGCAGGATACCTTTTACATTGCATGGTGAATAGACCGTATTAGTTGGCAGATACTAAATGCAATTGGTGCCTTTGTATTTTTTGAACATTTTATTATTCTTTTGCATGAAATTTGAATTTACCTGCTTCCCATGATTTGATATTTTGAGGCACTGTCTTATCCTGACTGTAAACTACATCATCTACATGTAATATGTATATTTACTTTAATTGAAGGTTCAGTTTTCTATGTCATTTATTGTGGGGTATATGCTCGGATTAAAATAAATCTCATGTGTACATAAAATGTAATTTGGTTGAAATTTAGCGTCTGCTTTGAGTGTTACAGTTTTGCCGACTTTCATTTGCAGTATATAGTACATGTTCATATATTTAAACCATGCTTCTGTTGTACGTACCTGTGCTTTATTCTTCATTGACTTTGGTTCAGCCACTATCTATTTTCTTTTGTATGCTCCAGTCACTATCTGCAGTTGCTGGATTTTAACATATTCAAGGTGTCCCCCCCCCCCCACCATTTTTTACAAAAATTAATATCAAGGATTCCAGCTGGATTCAAACCTGGGCAAGCTCTAGACAAGTGTGTTATTTGAATTACCTGGTCAGTTTTGGAACTGAATCGCCCTTTTCTTTGTGTTGGTTGATGTACTTGTTTAAGGGGAAGCTAGTCAACATGCAAGAAGTCAAGAAGTGTACCAGAGATTAAAATTGCAGTTCATGCAGTTTCTAAAATTATGAAGTCCATAGTACAAATGAATGTTTATAGTACTCTCCTAAAATCATGTGCGAAAAAACATGGCTTCAAAAGGAGATGCCACTGACAATTGTTGGTTTTTTTGTCATAATGAATGACAAACCACTTAATTTGTGCTCCATGCGAGGGGTTAAGGGAGGTCCCAGTATGTGGTATGGGAGATAATTTTACCCCAGTACACCATACAGAAAATGAGAATGTTCCAATACAATGGCCAGTATGAAGCACAGGAAATAAGGGGTCATCCAGTAGGCTGGTATGGAACATCAAATGCGCCCGTTTGCCGGTATGGAAACACCCTTTACCCCTATCTTTGACATCTCATGGTTTCTAATTCGCCCTGACATAGGCACTCAGTCCTGCTGGTGGTTAAAACCCTTTTGAACACTTTTAAACCTTTCTCTAATGGTTAACAACCATTTCACACACTTTCTCAACCTTATCGATTAAAATATTGAAATGGTTTGCAGCCATTTGAACCATTGGAAACGCTTTGTCAACCTTTTACAACCCCTTTGTCAACCTTTTGCAAACCCTTTGTCAACCTTTTGCAAACCTTTTACAACCTTAACAAACCCCAGCACAACACTTTGCAACACAAAAAAGCATTTGGTTGTTAAGTTTTAGACGGGCTTAACTGTATGTGGCCATGAAACATATCACCTGTAGGTGGCACCACAGGTAACTTTCCCCTCAGCATCCACCTGTTTCAGATGGAGACACCTGCCGAACATGCTTCACTCATTGGCTGGAAATATCATGTAAGACAGGAAGTAGGTGCTGCCTCCACTGTGCAGTGTGTCTGACTTCTTGTGCTATTTTTTTAGGGTGATAACAGGTGACAACAATATTAATGACAGCCAAGCAGGTCTCAGTGCTTGGGTACAAGCCTGTTGGCTGTCCTCTGTATTATAACCATACCTGCACCCAATCACTGACCATGCTTGTTACTCCACCCATCACTGCCAGTGTCCTTTTATGTGGCCAATTTACCTGTGGTCAGTGGCATGCCTGCTTATTATGCACCACCATGGACCTCACCTGAAAAGCTGGATGTGTGGGCACAACATGTGGCCAATCTGAGTTCATGTTGCTGGTTACCATGCATGCTGGCCTGCTATGTAGCTCTGCAATATGCCATGTGAAGGACTGGTTTCAGGTTTCTTCTGGCTCTGAAAGTATTTTGTAAAGTCGGAAAATAATGTGAGGATTACCACAGTGATGTGCGCATGTCCCTTCCTAATCATGTCTCAGGGACCATTTTAATTTCTGTGGTTGATTTCAGGTTTTTTTTATTGTGTTTTGTTCTGTACTGTCCCTTTCACTGTTACAATGTAAGTTGGAGACTTATTTAGTCAACATTTTTACTCTTTTCTCCTCTTTTCTTTTGAAACATGGACATGGTGGCTCTTGATTTTTTTCTTTACAAGAAATATGAACAACAAATCAGTATATATGCAGATCAGAATGATAATGCAGATCAGAATAATAATGCAGGTCAGAATAATAATGCAGATCAGTATATAATAATCCAGATCAGTGTAATAATGCAGATCAGAATAATAATGCAGATCAGTATTATCCAGATCAGTGTAATAATGCAGATCAGTATAATGATGCAGATCAGTGTAATAATGCAGATCAGAATAATAATGCAGATCAGTATAATAATGCAGATCAGTGTGATAATGCAGATCAGAATAATAATACAGATCAGTATAATCATCCAGATCAGTGTAATAATGCAGATCAGAATAATAATGCAGATCAGAATGATGATGCAGATTAGTGTGATAATGCAGATCAGAATAATAATACAGATCGGTATAATCATCCAGATCAGTGTAATAATGCAGATCAGTATAATAATGTAGATCAGTATAATAATCCAGATCAGTATAGTTATAATGTAGATCAGCCCAGCTGACTTGCTCTGAGATTGTTCCTTGTACATCCATGAATGGACTTTCTTTACTTTAGCATTCATGGCTGTCATCACGTGCTCTACATTAATTCACTCTGAACTTATCCAATTTCATGAATTTTGCAAACACATACATGTAAAGATTGCAGAATTAGATACAACATGAAATTGAAAACTCGTAAACACTATTAATCATAGTTTTGGGAAGCTTGGTATTTTTATTATGTCTCCCGGTGGAAGCCGGGGGACATATTGGTTTAGTGCCCGTTTCTTCTTCTTCTTCTTCTTCTTCTTCTTCTTCTTCTTCTTCTTCTTCTTCTTCTTCTTCTCCTTCTTCTCCTCCTCCTCCTCCTCCTCCTCCTCCTCCTCCTCCTCCTCCTCCTCCTCCTCCTCCTCCTCCTCCTCCTCCTCCTCCTCCTCTTCTTCTTCTTCTTCTTCTTCTTCTTCTTCAACACTTGGTTTCCGTTCGATAAGTATTGAAGGACTTGACAGAATTTGATGAAACTTGGTAGGATTATGTATCTAGCCAAGACCTAGGTTGGGATTGTATTTGGGTGACCTTGACCTAATTTTCAAGGTCACAGGGTCACTTATGTGAAATTGGTTTCCGTTCGATAAGTCATGAGGAACTTGATGGAATTTGATGAAACTTGGTAGGATCATGTATCTAGGTATGACCTAGGTTGGGATTGCATTTGGATGACCTTGAGTGAATTCTCAAGGTCACAGGGTCATTTATGTGAAATTGGTTTCCGTGCGATAAGTCTTGAAGAATTTGATGGAATTTGATGAAACTTGGTAGGATTATGTATCTAGGCAAGACCTAGGTTGGGATTGTATTTGCGTAACCTTGACCTAATTTTCAAGGTCACAGGGTCACTTATGTGAAACTGGTTTCCGTGCGATAAGTCATGAAGAGCTTGATGGAATTTGATGAAACTTGGCAGGATTATGTATCTTGGCAAGACCTAGGTGGGGATAGTATTTGGATGACTTTGAGTGAATTCACAAGGTCACAGGGTCACTTATGTGAAATTTGTTTACGTGCAATAAGTCTTCAAGAACTTGATGGAATTTGACAAAACTTGGTAGGATTATGTATCTAGGCAATACCTAGGTTGGGATTGTATTTGGGTGACCTTGACCTAATTCTCAAGGTCACAGGGTCACTTATGTGAAATTTGTTTTCCGTGCGATAAGTCATGAAGAACGTGATGGAATTTGATGAAACTTGGTAGGATTATGTATCTAGGCAAGACCTAGGTTTGGATTGTGCTTGGGTGACCCTGACCTAATTTTCAAGGTCACAGGGACACTTATGTGAAATTGGTTTCCGTGCGATAAGTCATGAAGAACTTGATGGAATTGGTTGAAACTTGGTAGGCTTATGTATCTAGGCAAGACCTAAGTTGGGTTTGTATTTGGATGACCTTGAGCAAATTCTCAAGGTCACAGGGTCACTTATGTGAAATTGGTTTCCGTCCGGTAAGTCATGAAGAACTTGATGGAATTTGATGAAACTTGGTAGGATTATGTATCTAGGCAAGACCTAGGTTGAGATTGTATTTGGGTGACCTTGACCTAATTTTCAAGGTCACAGGGTCACTTATGTGAAATTGGTTTCCGTTCGATAAGTCATGAAGAACTTGATGGAATTTGATGAAACATGGTAGGATCATGTATCTTGGCAAGACCTAGGTTGGGACTGTATTTGGATGACCTTGAGCGAATTCTCAAGGTCACAGGGTCACTTATGTGAAATTGGTTTCCATGCGATAAGTCTTGAAGAACTTGATGGAATTTGATGAAACTTGGTAGGCTCATGTATCTAGGCAAGACCTAGGTTGGGATTGTATTTGGATGACCTTGAGCGAATTCTCAAGGTCACAGGGTCACTTATGTGAAATTGGTTTCCCTGCGATAAGTCATGAAGAACTTGATGGAATTTGATGAAACTTGGTAGGATTATGTATCAAGGTAAGACCAAGGTTGGGATTGTATTTGGGTGACCTTGACCTAATTTCAAGGTAACAGGGTCATTTATGTGAGATTGGTTTCTCTGCAATAAGTCTTGAAGAACTTGATGAAAATTGCTAGAGTAATGTATCTGGGTGAGAGCTAAAATAGGATTGTAATTTTCAAGCAAACTTGGTCATTTGTAATTTGTTATCACCTGTAGCTTATTCAGAGACGTAAGTGTTCCACCGGGAGACATTTGATTTGCTGTTGGAAAATCAGTCTGTTCTAGTTTATGCTGTTTTCATGGATTGGTGTATGTATGCATGTATGTATGTATGTATGTATGTATGTATGTACATATGTTATAGTGATTCCATTTCATATTTTTTTTTCATTCCATTTCTTAGCCTCTAAAAACTTTAATGTCTGTGTGTATGGTACTTTAAATACAAGTACAATGTACAGTCATCATTGGCCTTATCACTACCATTGGTATCATCATAGTATTCATCACCATCGCCATCACAACCACCATCTCAATGCTGTAATTAGTCCCCCACCGGGGACTATAGCTTTGCACCATATCCTTCTGTCCATTCTGATGTCCACCCTTCTGTCTGTCCTTCTGTCAAAGCTTGTCTGGGCTGTATTTTTAATACCTGAACACCTACACCTACTAAATTTGTTGGTTGGATACTTCATGAAGTACATGAAGGTAGGTGTGTTGAGCACCAAAATTGGGTCAATTTGACATTGACCTTTTACCCCCAGAAAGATTTATGCTTCATTTCCTATACCGTAACACCTACAGCTACCAAATTTGGTGTGTGGACACTTCGTAGGATAGGGGTGTGTCTTCCACCAAAAATGGGTCACTATGACCTTTGACCCCCTTTAAGTTTTAGCTTGTTGAGGCCATATTTTGTAATACCATAACACCTACAGCTACCAACTTTGGTGTGTGGACACTTCATAGCATTGGGATGGGTTGCAAACCATAATTGGGTCACTAAGTTTTAGTAAGATTTTCTCAGTAGTTATCACACATAATCAAATTTCATACTAATACAGTCAACCTTGTTTTCTATTGTGTGGTGGGGGACTATGTATTGCTATGCAATACTTGTTATCATGATTGTGATCAACTGCAACCCTATACATGTACATGTATTTCAGTCATCATAATCATGTTTATCTCTGGTCTTATCTGGTATACATGTATAGTTTATAGTTATTCTATGCATGTCATCTTCCATGATCATTCTGTTCCCCAATCATTTACAAAAAAAAAACAAAAACAAAAAAAACCCACACCTTTAGGGCTAACTGTGTGAGCTTTTAGCATATAACCATGCAAATTCTAAAGCACTAACATAAATGTCAAGTGAACTGAGGTATGAAATGGATTCAAATATGTTTCATTGTGCTACAGAAATGAAATAGAAGTGTTCCTTGATTTTGTTTGGGGCTGTGGTTTTTACGTATGGCAGGTTTTTTCATCACATTTGTGTTGTGATGCCATCAAGATTGACCCTCTGAATGCTAGCTGAAATCATGATTGTGCCACAAGACGATGCTGCCTGTGTCAGCCCTAGCCACCAAATGGAATAAATGGTTAACTCATCACATACCAAATTTAGTCAAGACCCAGGCTAGTGGGCCGTGCATTGCCTCACATGGCATGCCCAATTTGCCCAGTTGGGGACTGGAGCATGACTTGTGGGGCATTACAAAAACCACTGCCTATTTGACTTTACACACTTGCATGGAATTGCTTTTTGTGGGAAATTGTAATTTACAATTCTCATTTAACCAGGAAAAATAATAAAATATCGATAGTATAGCATGAGTTAAAAAAAGTTGCCAATTTGACATGGTGAATGTACAAACGTACATGTGTATTTGTTCTTCACTTGTTCAGTTTGCATGTGAAGCATGATTAATGGGGAAGGATGTCTGAGATTATTACTTGAGCTATTTGTTATGTGGCCTCTGAAGTCTGGTGGTTCTCAATGGCATTATGAAAGACAACCCTTTACCCCCAGGAGGCTGGCAGGTTCTAAGGTATCCCTGTGCTCTCATGTTGAGCCTCCCTTTTTATCTCTGTTGAGGCAACAGAACTGAAGCAAGAAGTTTTCATTGTGGGTAAATATCAAAAGTGAACCACAATGGAGATTGAGTAGTACAAAGTCTTTCCTTGCAAATGTCCATGGCAACCATAAATGTCGTAAATATATTGACCTGTTTTAACTCTTTTTGTTTAAACAGTACGATACATGTAGACCCAATTTCATATGGACATGTTTTGTGGGAATATTGAGAAGAAAAACTTAGAAGTTACTATTTGGATTCTGCTTCTATCAAAAGATCCATGTCTTGGATGAAACTGCTCGGTATCATATGGTAGGAAGTGCGGGAGATTGTTTGACATGTGGAATGTAAATGAAACAGTGAACAGTCAGTGGTGCTGGTGCCTGGGTCCATTGCCTTGATGCTTTGAAAAATGTACAAGCTGAAAGTGTTGGTGGTCTGTATACTTTAAGTACCTAATGTTGCCCATGCATGTTTTACCAACATTGCTTGCCCCATTCTTCATTTTAAAGTATGCTGCACAGGTAGCAAGACCACTGATTGTTAACCCAGTTAAATGAGTCTGTTTAACCCACAAGTGTATGAAAATATTTGGACTCCGGGATCATCAAAACTTCTATATTATACCCAAGGGCAGTAACTATGCGTGCCTCTGAACCAATGCCACTTAGTATAGGGACAAAGGTAGTACATATTCCTTGCTTGACTATGGTAAAATTATATAGATACATGTGTATGTGTTCCTGATCTCTTATTGTATATAATGAACACATTTTCAGTCTGTTTAAAGCATGCGTCATACTGTAGACTTAAGTTAACTTTCACGGACACCTGTCTTTCAGAATGATCTTCTCCAGTGAACTTCAGGGTTTTTTTTTGTTTTTCACCTGGATACATCAAAAATGGAAAATGTGTATGTAATGTAGTGTCTTGATGAGACCATAATGAACACGTCACTAAGATCAGCAAGTGTCCCTGGTAAATTATGCATCAGGGGACTACATTACGTATACTTTTTCTGTTCTTTAACTTTCCAGTCAAAAAACAAAAACCAAAAAACCCCTTAGTTTAAATATAGGAGAATAAGACGGGTGTTTAACTTCATGATTTTTGATATGGAAGATACAGTGCTTTCAAAAAGGAGGATATTGTGTTCTCTATAACAATTAATGCCAGGACATGAGCCAAATCACACTGTTGTACCTTGCTTGTGGGAAAATGGGGACACTTAAAAATAGTCCCTGATACATGTATTTTGTTTCAGATTTGTTTCCATCAACTAATGTACAAGAAAGGAAAATAAAAGATATTCTGATTTGTTAAATGGTTTTTCAGATGTGTTACATATTTTCAGTATTCCAGTGTTTTCATGTTTCACTGTTGTAATACCTCTCAATTGGTTTAAATGACTCTTCACTCTGATAACAGAACCAATTACAAAACATTAACTGGTTCCTTCTGGTGGTTGTACCCACCACAAACATTGTTTGTGTGGGGCATACTGTTTACAGCTGGTCTAAGTCTTTACGTCTGTCCATCTATCCAACTGCAGCAAAAAGCTATAGCTTGCAAGCAAAACATTTCATGATTCACAGGTCTTTCTTGACCTCAATACATTTTGGTGACCTTGACCTCATTTTCAAGGTCACAGGACCCATATGTGTGTGCAAATCGGGCATGCAGTCTGTCTTGGAGGACTGTTCTAGTTTTAATGCTGTTTTAATTGGTACATATATGTACATGTACATGGACCTGTGAGCCATATATGAAGAGGGACAGTGTTTAGCCAGAGTAATTTTCTGGTGCTTGTAATCTGGCCACTTGGGGAAGGGTGGGGAGAGATAGGGTGCTCAAGGCTTATGCAGGTGGAAGCAATTTCTCTCTTGCTGTCAGTATGAAATCAGCATGACACACACAGGCAGACCAGATTACATGTGAGTGATGGCTTGGTCAGCACACTCTGATTACCACAGTCCCTTCCCCTCCCACACACACGCACATGCTTAACCACAGCAATGTTACCTCATTGCATGATCGCCAGCCATAGCTCACATAACAGACTTTCTTGTGGATTTACATGTACCTGCCATTATCATAGCATCAGTGTTTTATACAAAATAGTCCCACAGGCCAAGCTGTCACAAAAGTATGGAGTAATGCTATAAACATTCATTGATACTTATATCAAGTCAGTGTTCATATTCTGTCATTTGCTCCGGTGGATATTAACAAATTAGACATAGACTCATAATTGAAGAAAATTTGAACAGAAATGGCAAGAGCTGCCCCATTGAATGTACAATTTAGGTTTTCTGTATGAGCATATTCAAACTCCTCATGATCGTTAACTGTCTGAAGACTGAGTCATGATCTTTCCTTGGTGCATGCTGGGTGCAATACTGATAACAAATTGCCTCTAATTATTTTTGTCAAAGAAAAAGAAAGCACCAATTTGTGACTCTATATCATTTCTGTTAACTTTTAATGAGAAAAACAATTGCGTGCAGTTGCTTTTGTATTAGGTCCCATAGGGGACCTTTAACCCTGTCCTGCTCAAATCACCCAAAAGTGCCTGGCTGTAAATTATTGTCTGCTTTAATGTTTTTACTCAAATTTCTCATTATTAGAAAACATTTTTGCTGAGATTTGTATGTTAGACCATTCAGATGGCATGCCTTAGCTTTCCTGGGTACCAGTTGGATGCAATGCCCTCCCTCCCCCCCTTCCCCGACCCATGCCAAGGAAACCTATTGATTTGTACTCTGACCAGGAAAGGTTTGTTCTGGAGCTTGGGTTTGTGTGCGTAGTGTAAGTATGAGGTATTCATGTATTGACTGGCATGTTATCTCATTCCATACCAATCCCTGATCTTTCCATATATTTACCTAGATTTAAGACGAGAATTGCATATTTAAATTCTTCATGAAAAGAGCTTTCACTCAAGTGCCAACATGCCTATAGTCTTAAGTTCTGGCACTGCCTGGCAAGTCATGCAATAGCTGCCACAAGGGCAGCTGAAGCATGACTTGCCAGGCAGTGCCAGAACCACTGACCAAGGCCTGTGACTATAGTATGGAATATGTTAACATGGTGTAGCTGATCTGCCGTCATAGCAAGGGCATGTAGATCTGTATTAACTCTTTCACGGCTGGACGGAACTAAAGTCAAACTGTGTGGCAAGGAACTGCTCTGAATTACAATAAGGTGTATTAGATTCATATTCCTGGTAAAACAACCTTTCATGCAAGTAGCAGCATGCCTACTATTACATGGAATATAATAGTCCAGGTCAACAGCTTTCTTTGGTGTTATTTGGGTGCATTGTGCCCAAAGCATGCCAAGGAAAGCTGTTGACTCAGTCTAAAATGTGGCACTTAAAGAGTTAATAAATATAATGAATTGCAACAATTAATCCACTGACCAGTGCTTTTGCCATTGGTGTATGCAACGAGTATAAAATATGGGATTATACATTTCCTGAGATTGCTTTAATGCATTCTTGGTTTCCTGGAAACAACTATAATTTAGGGTAGTTATTGTATGTACACATCAGGGGCATGTATAAAGGGAAGAGAGCATAACAATGCTTTGATGTTTGAAGAAGTCTATTTCAGAATGCTTTCATGTACTTTATATGTCTGGAGAAAATGTTACCTAAGCAGTATCCCTTGTATCAACATGCATGCATTGAATGGCATCAACATGAGAAGTGAAGAAGGACAACATACTTTCTAAATGGAATACCATTGTTTTTAGGCAGAACAAACAGTATTGAAATCACATCCTGAGATTTGGTCATCCAGATCCTGATGTATCAGAATGCAGTATATTAACAGGACATAGTATTGATGTTATTATGTTCTGACCACAAGGGAATGTAATTGAAGGCCATTGGCTGGGGTCCATTATTGGCTTTATAGAGATGAAGCTGAACTGATTAGGTTGATCGTATTAAAGCTTCCAGTATGACATTTCAAAGTGATCAGTATTTGATATTTTCTAAAATTTCACCATCATCATTATATTAGCTATCTCAGGTTGCCATAGCCTTTCTGCCAGACCAGACATCTATGGAACCTTTATCTAATTAAGGTGGCTTTATTTTAATATACTTGCGTATCATAATCTTCCCGAAAGCCCTCAATGTTCAAGGTAGATACACATTGACAGTGAATCATACCTGCACATGGTACTGCTGTGTGCATATTTCGAATACAGCAATGGCAATTATATCCCTGGTATAAACTTTCATAGCTTCACAGAAACATAATTAACTTGAACCCAGTAGTGGGTTCTCACTGGTATTGATGATTTGGTCTAATACATTGTATTTTCATACTTCATCAGACATATTCATACTTAATAATTGAGTGTCCTTGTAGTTTTTTTTTTTTGTTTTTTTGTTTTTTTGTTTTTTGTTTTTTTTTTAACACAGGACCATTTAATGATTGAGAAAACACTTCTATTCTCATTTTCAAAAATAAGCACTGGGTTTCCCAAAGACATAAAAATGTAAATAGCTGTCATGAAGTGACAGGCTGTATATACAGTGGTACCTGCTATTTAAGACCACCCCTACAGCCAACAAAAAGTGGTCTCATACTGCAGGTGGTCTTAAATTGAAGGTATATTTAACATGTAAATACAGCAGAGGGTCTTGAAAGAGTGGTCTTAAAAAGACATGCGGTCTTAAATTGGAGGTGGTCTTTAGAGCAGGTACCACTGTACTAGAAAGCCATAAAAATATCTTAAAACCACTTTCTACCTGAGAAAATACCTTACCTGGTCTTTCTAAGATATGGTAAGACATTGAAAACCATCTTATAACTATCCATACAACTTTGTATTGAAACTTGTAGTGCTGCTAAATGTGTAACAAAGTGCCTGCTATGGCAAGATATTTTAATGGTTACTTCTGTGTATGAATCATGGACATAATTGTGGACACTAAGTTTTTCTTTGTTTTGCTAATAGCCATTTAGCTGACTAGTTAAGGTGGTTCTTTGATTTGCAAGACTACAAAATTAGAACAGCTATCTGTACTTCTGCACATCATCTCATTCCTAGTTCTCTACTTCCTTTTTTAATCATTTCTCATTAAGATGATAATATCTGTGAGGCCAACTTGACTTGAAACTAATAAAAGTGTCTGTGTTGGAAATTTCCTCCCTAGTCGGGTATATGAGAGACACCAAAATACATAAGCAGTGTATTCTTGTCTGTACATCTCTGACTTCATTTACACTCCAGACAGATTTTTAGACGCAATATATTCCATCTAACCCACAACGAGAAGTTTCATCACTTATTCATCATTTGGTGGCAACCATGTTATATGTGGTGCCGTGACCAGGATTTTGAGCCAACCGGGCAAATGAGTGGAAAGTGTTGCTTTGTTTACTTTGTGGGATCCTACTAGAGTCTCTATATAAGTGTTTAAAGTAAGAGTGTATTATGTGTGATATTTGTGAATCATTATTACCATATGAAAATTGTAGTCACCACTGTTAAGACACCATACTTTGGAATAATGAGCCTTGGTATTTGTTTTTTATTGACATTTTACAGCTTGCTTTTGAGCTGGAAGCCTTAGGTTTTGATATAATGGAACTCATTGAAAATAAGTAAGTGTAAAATTAACAAAAGTAATTGTGCAAAGCTGCAAAAATGGAAGAAGCACTGAATCAACCATTACCAGATAAGCAGGCGGCAGGTCCTGAGCCCCAGATTGACCCTAGCTTTATTTCCTTACAAGTTCTTGGTACAAACTTTCAAGCTATCATGTATGAGATGAGAATGCTGGGATTTCCTTCCAAAGTGTCAAATTTTGATGGGGAGGGAAATACAAAGTTAAGGCAGTGGCTAAAGGGCTTGGAAAAGGTAGCATTAGCATTGGGCAATAATATTGACAGACTGAAGGTATGAGCAATTCAAACTGTGAAAGGGCCAGTGGCAGAATTTGCTTCCCAGGTGCTTAGGGAGGAGTCAACCATGACCTGGCAAACTTTCAGTGACAAGATTATCAGTTGTTTCAGTGACCAAAGCAACACACAACCTGCAATGCAAACTGTGAGAAAAATTACCCAAAGACGAGTCAAAGTGTACAGAGTTTAGGAGAGAGAAAAAGCAGGGTATTAGCTGAAGAGGCATTTAGTACCACAGACCTTAGTCATGCTCTGATTCAACAGCAACTTGCTGTACCAACAACGCTTGTCAAGGCAGTAACAATCCCGACAGACCAGCAGCAGGCAAGTGGAACCTCATCTCTTGTAAAAGGATATAGTTGGAAGCCGATGGAGCTTGGCACAGTAGAGGGTCAGAAAGAGGACTGATTAGACAGTTTGGAAGTTGTAAGAAATATGGCAATCATGTCAGAAGATTAAGCTTCAGGTGCAAGGCAAGACAAAGAGACCAGGGTAATAACAGTGGAAATACAACTCAAGATGGGGAAAGGCTATGAAATTCTTGCTATCAACAGGGAAACTAATTGCACCTGGTGTGGATGTTGGGGCTCCAATACCAGGGCGTTGTGATGAAATTACTGGTAAGGACCTCCATACTCCCATGATCATTTAAAATTTTTGGTAAGATTAAAGGTTGGGCCACTGTCGCTACTGGAGCTGACATAACAGTTATGTCATAAGAGTTGTACAAACAAATGCTAGCAAACTTCAAAGAGCTTCTGAGGTCAAGCAAATTTTCAGATGGTAAGCATTCTGGCAAACCACTTCAAACTTTAGGCTTGACAAATGTCCAGTTTCAAATTAGAACAACAGAGTGGAAGTTTCCTTTTGAAATCATAAGAATAATATCTCTTACTGCCTTACTTGGTAGTGACTTTCTTTCCAAGTCACAGGCCCAGTTAGAATTTTTTTAAATTACCCTCAAAATTGGAGATCATATGGCCCTGATGCATCATAAAAGTGATGATTCAAAGTTGCCTTGGTGCATATCACCAAAAAGCAAAACTTCCACCATGTTTCCATGCTACTTTAGTAGCACAGGTTAAAGGCCCGATCAGTGGGGTGTGTTTAATAGCACCACTTCAAAATAATCCCTTTTTCTTTGCACAACCTGGTCTTATATGGCCCCCTCAATTGCAGCAGAAGTTGGAGAAAATGGGAGGGACCCATTGAAGTCATAAATATTACAGGTAGGATATATATAGTGGCAAGGCAGAAATAACTACAGCAATTTTCCAGCCCCTCATAGAAAAGAAATCAATTTAGTAAATTTAATGGATGGATATTGTCAACTTGACATCATGTCATGTGACACACATGCCTCCTAGTAAGAAGGTGGCTTGCACAAAGGAACGTCACACTTGAAGGTCAAATTGGACCATTTGGCACCTAAAGAAAGGGTTCAATTACAGTCCATTCTTGATGAATACCAAGGTATTTTTGCAGAGGATATACTTGAGCTAGATGAAGGCCCAGAGATGTCTTTGTCAATTGACATTGGTGAGCACCCAGATATTAGAGCATTGATAGGGATGGTTGGCATTTATTGTAAGTTTGTATCTGAATCAGCCACATAGCCAGACCTCTTATGGCATTGACATCCAAAAATTCCACTTTCTCATAGGGCAAAAAGTAAACAATATTTTGAGGCATTAAAGGACAAACTAATGCACAATCCAATTTTGTTTCACCCCCAACTAGATAGACCATGTCACTTGCATGTTGACTCTAGTGAATATGCAATAGGTGCCATTTTGGCCCAACTACAAGATGATGGTACTGAGTAAGTCATTTTCTATATGTCACATCTTTTAACTCAAAGCCAACAAAAGTGGCCCTGTATAAAAAGGGAAGGCAATGCACTTAATTGTATATGCTTTGCAAAAGCTCAGGCATTATCTTTAGGGAGCAAAGGTGAAGATCTACACAGATCACTGGTCATTACCAAGTTTGTCTAGAACAATATCAAATCTTGGCACAAAGTTCCAACATCCTCTGTATGGAATGCATAAGAAACTGATATTTAGTCTTGACTCAGATGTCATAATAGTAGTGGTGATTATTATTGTAGTATTAGTGGTATTGTACATGTGTGTCAAAAATATTATGGTGACACCAACAATAGACACTCGCTTATCAGATCCTGTTTGGGGTAAATTGGGCGGCACTGCTTAGCTATGTCTGTGCCCTGGTATAAAAGATTATTCAAATGGCAATCAAGTAACGACACCTATGAGACTCGCAATGAAACTGCTGATCAGGAAATGATGGACATTAACCAGGGAGAACTTCTTGATAACAATTAAGTTACATCATTGCTGAAATATATTCTATCTCTCACACTTACAAAAGTTCTGCATATCGCCCCTTGCTACTGGCATTGTCTATTTCCCTGTGACCTGGTCAGGCTCAGTCGCTTGCATTCACATATCTTGGGTCTGGGGTTTGATTATGTACAACATGGGGGGGGGGGGGGGGGAATGCACCCAACGGTGTCTCCATGTGGCTTCCTAATGTAATGTCATGTCAGTGTATTGTCATGATCACCTACTTGCTGGCAGGTTACTTTGCACTGACACTGCCAAATACACAGTGCTGGACATGCTTACATATTATTCATCCTCTGTGACCAGTGGGTTGAAGTTATGTAGATTTGAGCCCTCTGTCCTATGTGAAGGTCACATGGATATGTCCATTTACCTGCCCCAGATGTTCAGGCAACAGATGTAAAGCCCACAGTCATTCACTCTGTGGGATTATACCTATTATACTGTCTGCAGTGCCATTGCCTATTCATAAAGTGTGACAACCTGTGTCGGGACCTTTACTTACATAATTGGATTGGCCATTATACCAAACCTTGGTGTGTCGTACACTTAACCAGTATGCTGCAGGCCACATACCTGCACACGTAGTTAGTACTTATGGCCCTTGAATGCTGATCAATGACATTAATGAGTGTCCTTCCTTATTTTTATAATTATGGATCTCCTGTAGGAGGGGATGCATGCAGTGTTTAGGGGCCTCATCGTACGCGGTTGTGGCTGTTACCGTTTGTGCCGCTGCATATCTTACTTTCCTCATATTTGTGTCCCATCTTGACATATTGCCTCTTAATTTGGTACAGATAATCTATGGGTCTGGGAAATTTTCTCCATATAATCATATATAACCTTGAGGTCAAAGGTCAAGGTCAAATCTTTGCATTTTTCTGGTGAGTCTGCAATTTTCACATATTGGCTTATACCTTCTTACAAGTGCATCGTAGGCCCAAGGTTACTATTAAAAAGTTATAGGAAAGTACCTTTGGGCTTTCAATTTCTATGGTTTATGTTAAACCTGAGAGACCTTGAAAGGTCAAAGTGCATACATACCTGTAGCTCACTATGTAAGTCAATAGAGATTGCAATGCTAATTCTCCTTTTCAACTTCTTCTCCAAAACAATTTGCCAGATTCACTTCAAACTTGGTGGGAATATACAGCATCGAGTAGGTATCTACCAACTTTGTTTAAATGGCCATGCTCCAAAGATTTATGGATTATTACTGGGGTATTTTTGGTTAACTTTTGCATTCCTATTGGTTACCATGTAAATCAATGGGGTCTGCAATGGTAGTTCACATTTTGACTTCTTCAAAACCGCAAGCCAGATTCACTTGAAACTTTTGGTACAGATGCTCCATAGATTTGGGGATTTTTTGTTTTCTATGATTGTGGATGACTTTCAGGTCAAGGTCACAATGCCTTGCAAAATGAAATGGTTTCCTTGCCACATCTTCAAATGGGTACGCTTTAAGTCCATCAAACTTTGTATTTATTTACCCAGTTGAGACTTCCCTTCAATTTGCAAAGAGGTGGCCTGGAGGTCAAAAGTCAAGGTCAAACTTTCTGCAGAAGAATTTTGGCCCTCTTAGAGGGGTGGCCTCTGGCGAGAGGCACCTGCTCGGGGGATGCATGATGTTTTTTGCGTGAAAAACTCGCTTCTAGTTATTTTATGGTTGCTTTTGTTTAAAAATCACGGACATAATTATGGACATAAAGTTTTTCTTTGTTTTGCTTATACCCTTTTAGGATGCTAGTTGAGGTCTTTCTTTTGTTTGCTCATAGCCATTAAGGCTGTTTATTAAGTATTGTTACTCTTAGTTCTTCTGTCACTCACTCTGGTGGGCCCCACCCCAAAATTTCCTCTATTTTTAGGAGAACTAAAAGGTGATAGGCCTAACAGGTCTCTTTTTATTTTTGGCAGAAGTAATGAAATTTGTGTTTTGGGTGGTTAGGCCTATACATTTTGGAAAAGAACTAGTGTCTGCAGTTAATGATGAATATTTCTAAGGTTGAGAGGACCAGTTTAAAACCACCAGTTGCCTTTTATGGGTGACTGCCTGTCTCAAGTGAGGAGTGAAATCTGTTTCTTCACATTGGTATTGGAAAAGAAATGTTGATGCTTTGGCAAGTCTGGAATATCTTTGCTGTCATTGTTGGGTTTGGAATTAATGAATATGGATCATGTTTTTCTGTACTATTTGAAAATTACTTCATTGGCTATGTTGTGCTGTGGGCTTTGTTCTCCGACTCATAGTTATAGTGGAGGTACAGTGTGTTTATAGTGTTCCAGATTCATAAATATCACAAAAACGATGTAGGCCTACTTTACTCTTTTGCTGTAAACTTAGCTGACCGACAAGTCGGGAGAACTAAAAGTGATAGGCCTAACAGGTCTCTTTTTATTTTTGGCAGAAGTGATGAAATTTGTGTTTTGGGTGGTTAGGCCTATACATTTTGGAAAAGAACTAGTGTCTGCAGTTAATGATGAATATTTCTAAGGTTGAGAGGACCAGTTTAAAACCACCAGTTGCCTTTTATGGGTGACTGCCTGTCTTAAGTCAGGAGTGAAATCTGTTTCTTCACATTGGTATTGGAAAAGAAATGTTGATGCTTTGGCAAGTCTGGAATATCTTTGCTGTCATTGTTGGGTTTAGAATTAATGAATATGGATCATGTTTTTCTGTACTATTTAGATCATAAAATCCAGTTAAAACTAGTTACAAAACTACAAAATTAGAACTGTTATCTTTACTTCTCCACATCATTCTCATTCCTAGTTCTCTACTTCCTTTGGATATTTCTCATTAATATGAAAGTAAATGTGAGGACCATGTGACTTCAAACAAATAAAACTGTCTGTGTTGGGGATTTCCACAAGAGTTGGGTATGTGAGAGACAGCAAAATACATAAGTGGTGTATTCTTGTCTGTACAGTTTCTGACTTCATTTACACTGTACATGGATCTTTGGATACAGTATAGTCCATTTAAAACACGAGAAGTTTCATCATTTATCTCATGTTTGTGCTTGCACTCTTTACAAACACTAATGAAATATGGCTGTGTGATCTGCTTTGTCGTATTACATAGTTCATATGCAAATTAGCCCCGAGTTGTTAGGGTAACAATTGAGCCATTGACATGAATAAAATATGGTTTGAAATCACTGTTTTGTGCATTTATTTCACTGTACAAGATGGGATAAATACAAACTATAGCTTGTTTGAGTATCTGGGTCTACAGGAAAGACTTGTGTGTTCTGTGAGCCCAGATACCTGCACTCGCTATAGTTTGTCTATTTATTCATCATTTGGTGGAAACCATGCTGTTAATTGACCAATATATACTTATACGACAGGTGTCAGAGAATATTTGTTCCCCCCAAAAATTGGGTCCCCCTGGAAAGAATATTTGTTCCCATTTAATAGAGAATATTCCCCTTATGAATATTTCTTCCTTACCATGCACTTTCTATTATCAGGTAAGTTTATTCTATTTAATACATATTACCATGATCATTTATGCTCACCTGAACTATATAAGCTTAATGGAAGATGAGATTGACCTGAAAGCAACAACTAAGCTAACCTATGCTGAGCTGAATTTTGTAAGCTTTAAAAAAATTATAAAGATGGTACCAAAAAAATACTTGAGTATAAGTCCTCCCGAAATATTATGTCCTTATTAAATTTTATGAGTAGTCCTTTGATGATTTCTAACTGATCTTCGATCCTACGTTCCACATCTTGTAATTCGGCTGTTGTTGTGTCTGGGTTCTCGTCCTGGCATACTGTGGATCTTGAGTCGGATCCCGAGATTGTCATGCTTAGATCTTCTTCCTGTCGTGTTCTCTTCTGTTGATAGATTTCCCTTCCCTGCCAAACTCTGGTTGTTATGGGGGCTTGTTTGGGCGGCTTAGATGTTCTGATACCTGTGACTTCCCAGCTTCTTTGTAGAACCCCATAGCGGCCGTGAAAAAGCCAATTCTACGAATTACAAGATGTGGAACGAAGGATCAGACGACACTGATAGCGATTAGATTAACAACTCATTTGGGACTCAGTGAAAAATCAATTATAATTTCAGTTTAATATATTAGATTAATCGGCATAATTTGAGGTTAATGAACAAAAAACAAACTCAGTGATATAATGTGTAAAAATACTTTATTAATGACGTCATAAAGCTCTACCATACTATATCTAATAGATCCCAGAATATACAAGGTCAAATCTATTTTTAGACTGAAAGCAGGGAGCCTCTTTATTAATATACATGTGATAATAAAGTCAACACTCCGAAAGCCTCTTTCCCCCTGAGGAAGACCCCAGAGGGGGTCGAAACGTAGGGGAGGCTTTCCTATATTATATATTTTTGCAACTCTCTCGTTCTGGTTGGTTTCTTCCTCACTTTTTTACTGTATTCTTACTCTCGATGAAACCCCTGCATCTCCAGTGATCCCAGATCCAGGGAGAAGCCCACCGCCGATGTTGGTTCACCCTTTCCGCTTTACTTTTCAAAAAAATACTTGCAAGCACAACCAGTCTGTTCTCACACAAAATCAATTATCAGTTTGTGTGTGGATACAAATATTTGCAGAACATTAGTTCCCCAAACTGGCAGGGGCAAGGGAACAAATATTCATGAGCAGGAATAAACATTTATTCCCCTGGGGGAACACAAATTCACCAAATATTTGTGTCTGGGGGAACAAATATTTCTTTGCACCGGCAAGAAATATGTCTGACAGGATTTTACTGTTTTGATAAGCATTCACTTTAGAGTAACACAGAATACTTTAACTGGTCTTACTGTGGGTTTTGGGCCAGCTAGCCCTTTCACCTGCAGAGTGGCAATTGGTTTTGTTTTTGTTTTTTTTTTTGCCTTGCCTTGCCTCATCTGACTAAATCTGACAGGCCAAGAAAAATGCCTTAACCAGTCTTATCAACTTTCTTATGTCCTCACCAGCCAGTGAAAATGTGTCACCATGTATTCGTCTGACTTGGTAAGGCATTTTTTTAGGGAGAAAGTGGAGTTTAAGATATTTTCCAGCCTTCTGTTGAAATGTAAAGGAATTCCAAGTGCTTTTTGATTGCTTTAGCCACACCTAACCAAAGTTATATATATCTTGTGTTTTGTTTCTCTCGAAAGGCACGTTTTGCTCAAAAGCACCAAGTGCTGGGAGGCAACATTAATGGACATGTGACTGACATTACTTTAAAGGATCAAGTGGTCCTGATGAAATCAGAGCAGTGCAGTGGTGCCACATATTGTAAATGATACAGCTCAAGGTTCCAAGCACTCCAATAAATTAGAACTGCTGCAATTTATTGATGCTCACGATTTTTGATGACTAGATACATCCAGACATTGACATCATAGATGAAGTAGAATTTCTTGCTTGTCAAAATGGATTGCAGAGCGTCATATCTACTAGTGTTTAGCATGGCTGGGCCAGACCAAAGTCACAATGTACACACAGCAGTATAACATTGGTGGTGAAATATTTGACAGAAAGTAGATGGCTTGTGTTTTCCACCACATACTTTTTAAAACATTTTTTTTCACAGGATATTTATGGATATCTAGTTGAGTTGATTTATTATGACACATCCTCTGGGACATTTATGCAGAATACTAACTACATATGGGTGCACAAAATAGACTTGCTCATGGTAGATTTCTGAGCAAAGACTCAATAGCACAAATTACTACAGCTTCATAGAAAAAAAAATGCAGATTTTCTAGCACCAATTTTAGCTAAGTCGTGTTTGTTAAAGTTTGTGAACACAAAATGCCCATTGCTCAGCCTGGAAGTTAGCCCAACTTGAGAGTCAAAACTACATCCAGTCAATGGTTGCCACATCAGTCACACCTGGTAGACTTAACCCTCATTTCACTGATTTTTTTTATGTCCTCAAGATGCTGAGCGTCAGGCACTATACATGTATGTAAAAGTGCAACTTGAGAGTCAAAACTACATCCAGTCAATGGTTGCCACATCAGTCACACCTGGTAGACTTAACCCTCATTTCACTGATTTTTTTCATGTCCTCAAGATGCTGAGCGTCAGGCACTATACATAAAAAAAGTATAGACCCATATCTTTTACATGGATTGCGAAGCAGGCCAAGCCTATATTAATCACTCTTCATGGCACAGATCGTGGCGTATACTTCCTACCTACATGTTTGGTGGAGGAAACCGAAGGACTCGGAGAAAACCACCGTGCACAGTCAAAGTGGTAGGAACTCTTTCCACATGCTTCCCCGGCCGTGAATCGAACCCGGGCCGCAGAGGTGGAAGGCGAGCGTGTTGCAGCTCGGCCAACCGTGCACCCTAAAGGCACTATACATGTATGTAAAAGTGCAGTTGGATGGTAACAACTACTAATGTTTTCAATTCATGAAGATTCTTCTATCTAACTATGATTCAATGTGGTGTGCTGCAGCCTTGAAAGACTCTCAGCACGTGTGAAAGTGAAAAAGTATAATCCTGTATGATTAAACATATGTTATGGAACCTCAAGAAACACTCCCCAATCTAAGTTTAGGTACTTTGCAGTCTAGTCTGCGGCGCTAGGCAGCATTCAGCGGCATTCAGCAGGGTTTAGCGGCAATAGTTGGCATCACCGCCGACCGCCGCCTTGGCAAACTGGAAGATAAAGTATTGGCAGCGGGCAACGGCGATCGGCTCTACCAAATTTTTGTCACAGAAGGACCTTATGATGGACCAGGTTTCTTTCAAAAACCAGCTTCCTCTGATTATTTTTTAACTTTTTATGAAACTTTTAATGTATTTATTTGAAGGCCATCTGAGTGGTGTCAACCCTGACTGAGTTACTGTGATATCTCAAAAAACATTGACCACAGCTTTACCAAATTTTTGTCAGAGATGCATCCTATTACCGACCAAGTTCCTGTATAAAACAAGCTTCCTATTTGTATTTATATACTTTTTATGAAAATAAAGTATTTTCTTCAAGGCTGTCTGAGTGGTGCACAAGGGGACAAAGTTACCATAATATCTCAACAAGGATCCAACGCACCTTCACCAAATTTTTTTTCAGAGATACACATTATGGTGGACCACATTCCTATCAAAATCCAGCTTCCTCTTATTACTTTTAAATTTGTTATAAAACTTTTCAATTATTTATTTGATGGCCATCTGAGTGACGCACAGTACAGTGGTCTATGTCACCAGAACTTCTCGCCAAATCACATCCAAAAGTGCTGATTCATTTCATAGACAACAATATGAAAATTGTATATAAAGTTTTCTACTGTGAAGTCTCAAAAAAATTGCAGAATTGAGGAAAAAAGATTGTGGGCGCTGAGGGTAATCTGTTCTCTGAATGCTATTTTATTTATTTTTTTCCTTTAATTAAGTAAATGAAGCAGACGAGTAAACAATCAAGCCACCAAACTCATTTTTACCATGTGTTGCCTTGGACATGAAGAGTGTGGACTTCGTGATTTATATGTGACAGGAAAGTTGACAGAGCTATTTCTGTTGTCAGCTTTATTAGTTATATGTCTATCAATCATACATGGACGAAGTACCTTTCCATGACAATTCTATCTGTTTGCGTGCATATAAGGAGTGGTAGCTTTTTATCTGTCATGTCTATATCACAGCACCAAATAAAAAAAGGAGTATGCTTCATTAATTCCCTTTAGATCCAGACACAGATGTGTTTATCTTTCAAGGCAACATTTTTTTTTAATTGGACATTTTACTGATGTACATGTACAAACACCAGCATAAATGGTCAACCAGAAAGACCAAGCAGACTTATTAGTGGTGTCAGATCATGAGATGCCAAAATGTTTTTCATGGCTTTGAAATTCAGCGCTTGAACTCTTTTTATAGTGTAAGATGAAGTTCAGCATTCACATCTTATGTGTACATGCCTATGTCACGTTTGTATACTAAACATATCACGACTGTGTACAAATATATATGTACAGTGTGTACGTATGATCTTGGCACATCAGCATATTAATTAACTTTGTTGGTCTAAACAATCTTGATAATTGACCTACATGTATATTGTTCAATTCACATGATCATTTTAATGTCAGACATTTCCCTCTGTATTTCTGTTTGGTGTTCTTCATGTATAGTCCTGAGGGCATGTGTGTTTGATATTTTAGTTGCCCGCTGTTTGCAACTAACGTATCCACCAATTCAAGACCTATTTGAAAGACCTAAATTTCATGCTCCCAGGGCCAGTTCAAGGAAACTTTTAGATGTGCATGTCCTGATCAGAATCTCTGTTGTTCCAAGACAGTATGAACTGGTGAGATTTGGCATGGCTAGCTGAATTTGTAACCTCGAGCTGTAAGTCTTGGTCACATTGCTAGCATTGACTTCAGTATGCATTACAGCATTGCCTTTAGAGACTGTTCCATTGGTGAGTCTGGTGGTCATATAAAGCAAGTGAGTCTCTCAATGGACGTCAAAGTAGAGCATATGGGAAAAGCCAGTGCCTATAGGGAGCTGATAAATACAAACTAAGATGCGTAGAAAAAAACAGGTGTGTGCTTTCATCAGAGTGGTTTGAACTCTCTCTCTCTCTCTCTCTCTCTCTCTCTCTCTCTCTCTCTCTCTCTCTCTCTCTCTCCCTCCCTCCCTCCCTCCCTCCCTCCCTCCCTCCCTCCCTCCCTCTCTCTCTCTCTCTCTCTCTCTCTCTCTCTCATATCAAGGGTCACAGTGATTGTAGTTAGCTTACAGTTCACAAAATCAGGTGTTGGATGCACAGTGGACAATTGTCAAAGCAAGAAATCGTTTACTTTAAAATAAGATCAGTTAGAGTAAGACGCTCATGGTGGTCATCAATTTCCTCTGATCCAGGACGCTGCATCTTTTATTACCATTAACCCTCTGCCTTGGGTAAAATGATCTGTTGTCTGTTGCATGTAATTTCTTTTCAAAGGGTGGAAGCTGATCGCCTTCCAGGGAATCTGATAACTGATGGTCGCAGACCTTGGGGATCAGTAACCGTGGAACTGTATACAGCCTGTGACCTGCCCTGGTATTGCATTCTGCTGGGAAAAAAACACTAATGGAAAATAGGGTCGCAATGCCAGAGGATTGTCTTCTATCATATGAATTAAGGCTGGGCTGAGGTGTCAGCATGTAAGACAAACAAGGCGATAGGCACTTATCATGCAATGCCAGTCAAACTTCTTAAGGCTTCTTTGCAGCGGGTACAGGTAACCGGTTAGTCGTGGAACTTTTGACATGAACCTGTTGCATGAAAAGTAGTGTATGTGCCTGGCAATTGTGATCAGGGCCTCATAAAAGGGTGGGTAAGGGGTTTCCCGTACTGGCGCACTGGGGCTTTTATTTACCATACTGGTGTACTGGAAGCCCTCTTATTTTACGTACTTCGTACTGTCCAAAATTTTGAAAGATTTTTATTTTCCGCACTACCTACTCTAGAAAAATAATTACCTGTACCAGCGTACTGAAACCCCCCTTACCCCCCTTCTCATAACATCCATGTATATGTAATGTAAATCACATCATTACATGTAAGTGTTTGGTGCCCAACATACAAAGAGGACTATTGTTTTAACTTTTTCAGAAGTGCTCCTCTGTCTGTCTGTCTGTTTGTCTGCCTGTCTGTGTGTCTGCAAGTGTGAAAATATTATGAACCAGATGTTGTTCCCTTGATATTAAAAAAAAAATTGAAGTGGATATGCAGTATAACCTTGAGTTGACAATTAAATGATGATGATAAGTTGTAGGTGGTGTAGAGGCACAAGTATTATTTTCCTGAATTTACCATGTTTACCTTGTAAAACAGTGTGTCAAAGTCATCAGGTGGCTGCCTGTTCAAAACTTTTGGAAGAGTCAGCGGATATATATTCCATGGCTCTTGCTGTGTGATGAGAGGTATGTTTATGTTGATACCAATTTGTATATCTTTATAAGATGATGATTTCAGCATGCTTAAAGGTTGTAAAAGTTTTATCCCAGGTACTTCAATGAAAAAATACAAGGCAAAGGCCTAGCAGTAAAGTAGGAGAAGTCCGACTGGTTTCGCCATTAGAGCGGCTTGTCAGGGACTGGAGACATAACAGTTATGCCTTCTGCTTGTATACTGTAGTGTCAACAACAAGTGTTGCTAATGTGCTATAGTGACATCACATGCAGGTCGGTTGACCCAACTTGCCTTCAACATTGACCCACCCGTTTCATGACGTGGTGGTCAGCTGCGCCTAAGTTACACCTGCTGAAGTGTCATGCTCCTTGATGTGTGGGGCATTGTTGGAAGCCAAGTACTTCAATGGTGCTATTTTGGATGTAGATAACATCTTGGCTATTCCTTTGTGTTTACTCATTCTAAATAATCTGATAAGAGGAGTCATTTTCCCAGTTGGGGACAACTTTGTGGCTGTGACTTATCTGATAGTCCACAATCAAAATGCCATCTACTACCCGATTCTGCATGGTCATTATAAGCAGCGTTAGGTTAACTCTTGATCATTGATATGAGGAGCCCACAGAGAATTACATATCGAATATAAAATATGCAATTCTTGTTCCAAGTTTGAAAGAGACACGTGTGAGCATGCGTGACAGTATTTACATGTACATGTATATCATAGCAATTATCCGACTTTAATGGACCCAGTTTGCTTCTGTATACATGTACATGTACATGTACAATCTCAATATTACCTGTACCAGTAGTACTGTATCCCAAGCCCCATACATCACTGTTGGTATAATTGGCAAACTGAAAATAGCCTTCATTACTGGATGTGAGAAAAATCCATGTCACAATTGACAACTGATGGAACACCATATGGTCTTCCTTTCAAGGATCCATCTTTCCAATATAGCGAGGCAAAGCTGTAGTGCCCAGCTCACAGGATTAATGTGCCCTGAGGCAGCCAGTGTGCCTGGGGGAATCCATGCAGGAACGTGCCTGTGATAGACTTTCAACTTCAATTTTGCCTCCTTAGCATCCTCCATTTTGATGCTTTTTTATGCTTTGAGAATTTTTTTAACCGTTTAATTTCTTTGCAGGCCTTGTTAATTACAATGCAAGGTTTGTATCATTTTGCTCTATTGTGGTCATTGCTTTGAGGTAAAAAGGTGTTTTGGCGTCCCTCTTTTAGGTACAGGTTCTATTGTTGATTGCATGTTTTGCCACTTTTTCCATCATGGCTACCTGCATGCAAGTTAGTTGTGATCCACATGTCAAGGTCTCCCAGGAGCTTCTGGGAATGCACGTGCATCTCACCTGCAGCACTTGTCTGTGGGATGTAGGGATGTTGTGTCTAGAAACACTTGTGCTCTCATCAATTGTCCTGGTCTAGCTTGCAAATAGTGGAAGCTTGTCACAAGAGCAGAATGGAAAAAGGCCGTAGCCAAGCAGGCTGCAAAGACTCCATCGCCACAGAGAGGTCCACATCCCACTCGGTCTGTCTTTGTACAGTGGGTGATAGGGTCCCATATCATCCACCATCTTGGAAGGCAGAGAAGGCTTCATCTACTGGCCCTTCCTTAACCCACCTAACTGATCTGGACCCAGAGTACATTTCCAACCTGGAACCGAGATGTGTTTTGAGACTGAAGCTGCACACTGGTACAGCTGGTCTGACTTTGAGCCTTTACCCACACCCAGCATTCTGGATTGCTGGTCCAGCTCTGGGCACAGCTCAACCAGTCATGGTGGCGCACTGATCAGCTGCTAGAACTGTTCAGTGTTAGTCCTCCCTGTTGACATGGAGTTGGATGCATTTGATGTGTACATGTACTCTCAAGTCCATGGACTTTCAGGTCCAAAGGGGCATATTACACTTATGACTGTACAGTTAAAATTGAGTTTCTATGACCCCTGGGACTGGACATTGAGGTCACTGTGCTAACCAATACTGAACTAATGTCCTAAAGCCGGATTGCAAGTTCCTTTAATAAATGGTTGTCTATGTGATCCATGGTGATGATATATACACTGTACATGTGTTGATGAGAGCAACGGGGCCCTGTCAGATTCAGGAGAGTGACCCGTTTTACAGACAAGAAATGGGGTGGTAGATATATGTATGGATCCATACAGTATCCGAAGGCTGGTCTCTGCCATGGACACTGGGGGCTTTTCAGCCTCATGCTCTCCTGGATCAAGAAGTGCACGGCTGGCTGAGCGGTAAGACACTCGCCTTTCACCTCTGCGACCCGGGTTCGATTCTCGTCCTGGGCAGCATGTGGAAAACCGTGCACGGTGGTTTTCTCTGAGTTCTTTGGTTTCCTCCACTAGGCAAGGTAGGAAGTATACGCCAACATCTGTGCCATGGAGAGTGACTCGATAAGTCAATGCTTGACTTCTTTCACAATCAATGTAAAACAAATGTGTCTATACTTTTATATACTTTTGAAGATCGTTACATTTGTACTTTTCAACTGTGAACTTCAAAAACCTCACATCATCGATGATCGTAAGCTTCATGCTATTTTCACTATTTGTGATGTGCATTGAGAAATGTGTCCCTGTCAAACATGAAAATGACCTACAGATGGAGTACGCCCCACATGTCAGCACGCCCCTGATGTTACCACATCCCTGATGTCATCACTTTCTGTTCAGTGTTTTTGGACTAGTCCTAAGGCAAACATACTTCGGACTGTTCAAGAGTTCTCATGTCTACTGATGCCAGCTAGGTTGGGGTTTTATCTTCAGTATTGCCATTTTAGGTTTCTACTTAGTGACTTAGGAGGACTACCACCTGCCACTTATCTGTTCTATTTGTATTTCCTTGTGGTGCTCTGCAGGATATTATAGCGTGGCATAAATACATGTGTGAGGAATTTATATTTAAAGTAATTCCATTAGTATGCACCACCACCACCACCACCCCCCCCCTCCAACTGGAGGAGAAACATATAGTAATTTCTTTTTCCATGTGTCCATCTGTGTATTTCCTTCTGGTGTTCTGCAAGATAATATAGTGTGGCATAAATATGAGGGGTTTACAGTAATCCCATTCCAACTGCAGGAGAAACATATAGTAATTGCTTTTTCCATGTGTCCATCTGTGTATTTCCTTTTGGTATTATGGAAGATAATATAGTGTGGCATAAATATGAGGGGTTTACAGTAATCCCATTCCAACTGCAGGAGAAACATATAGTAATTGCTTTTTCCATGTGTTTGACTGTCCATTACACTTTGTGTCTGGGCTATAACTCTTGTTATTTGGCTTAGAATCATGAAACTTAGCGGGTTTGTGTATCTGGAGACAAGGGTGTGTCGTTCACAAAAAGTAGGTCACTATGTCAAATATTTAGGTCAGTGATACAATGAGGGGGACATATGTATATGAATCTGATTCCATTTTAATTTAGTAATAATCCTTAGAGTGTACATCTAAAATTCCATAGAAGCCCACCAATGCACTTATTCCCACTTTGTGTGTCTCCTACTATGATACATTAAATACATGGACGGAGAAAAGATAACTTGGAATGAAGTATCAGAGACATATACTTGGGTTATGCACTATGGCTGTGCTTCTCTCTGGGAGAAGTTGATCTCTCAAGGGAATACCCAATGATGTTCCAGTAGTAAATATTTCTTTGTGAACCCTTTCCTGGTCAGAATAAGACTGGATCAGTACACACCATGGTTCAGTATGGGTTGCTGCATTGTAGGAAAACAATTTATCTTGGGTTTGCCATCTTGACAGGTTTTATTTGCATTTCTCAGCAAAAAATGTTTTCTGTCCATGTGAAATTTAAGTGAAAACATTAAAGCAGACAACAGTTTATGTTTAGGTACTTGTGGATGATTTGAGCAGGAAAGGGTCAATAAATAAGGAATCACTGTAAATTGTTTGTATCAACATGTACTTGCTCAGAATAAAGTACATTTTCCACTGTAATGACTCTCTGAGCTTCGGACAACTTGTAAGTGTCATTGTGTGCATTAATACCCAGCACTACTTTTGTCTTTGATTTCAGTGTTGATTAAATCTGACAGTAAAAATCTACTTCAAAACACATTTCCTCTCCAGCATTATACATTACATCAACTCAATATAATGGATCATATCATCAAAGCACTGAAATGAATGTAATATAGATAAACACATCAAAATTCTGTAATTTCAGATCTTGCCTTCACAATAACAAAGAAAATATTCATGCTAATGGAAGACAACATGTGTATCAAATTAAAGTTTGATGTGGGTGGAATTACTCTTAGACCCTTTGCGCCTGTAGAAGAAACCAGCTGATTACATAGATGCCCAGACCATGCCAAGGAAAGTGGACCTAGGGCATGTTGTTTAGATGTGACTGACCTAAAATTTACATTCTTATTATTTTTCATAAATGATTAAATTCCAATGAAAATTATGATTGAAGTTGGTGTCATTTAACCAGCAGCCAGTTTTGCCATGTTTGAGGGGAAAAGAGGTAAAATGTCTATGTGTATAGATTATAGCATGGTTTCTTGTTAATATGAAGAATATCAGCGCACACTGGGTGCCATATATGTAGAGTGAGTGAGCAAAGCGAACGAGTTCTGCTATATGGTTTCTAGTGCGAGTTGATATTCTTTGTATCAACAACAAATCCTCTTGTGATCTGTTTATCTCATGTATGTTAAGGCCTACTTCAATAAGTTGTGCCACACTAGAGACAAAATGTTCCAGCAGAGATTCATCAATCTCTCTGACAGCAGAGAAGTAGCTTAGCCCATAATAGTACATCAGTACTTCTGGTTATCTCTGCCAAATAGTAGGCCTGTTGTTGCACTTGCTAATGACTTTATTATAGGGCCCATAGTGGTCTGGCCTAGGCCTATATGATATTTATACACATGCTTTGTAGCACTAAAATTGACCCAAAAGTAAGATTACATGTGATGTGGTCAACTTTAGATAAAAACTGAAGTAAATTCATGTTGGTGTGGAGATGCATGTGTCAGAACTGCTGGAACTTTCAGAAAATGTTAACAGGATCTCATTCACATACATGTAGGCCTACATGTATAGTGTCAGCCTGTCAGAGTCCCTTTTTCCCGGATGAGTTCTGTTAATCCTGTCCCCATGAAGCCCTCCCCCCCCCCCACATCCTGACACTGCCTCCCCCTTAGCAGTCATGTTCCACCATGCACCCATCCACAAATCTTTCTGACGGCACGTGTCTAAATCTGTATTCTCCCATCGTGGAAATCAAGGTAAAATCAAGACTGATCCAACCACATCATACTCCTCCAGGACCACTGATCTATGTTCCAGTCGGCATGTTCTAGACACCGCTGTATCTGTCCAGTCTTGTGTGCAGGACGGAGAGCGATGCGGATGCCAGGGTGGTAAGACCTCAGTTTGGCCAACGCCAGTCTCCTGTTGATTGCATGCCATGGTGCTGCAACGTTACAGGCCTGGCACCAGTGACTGCTGAAGAGACCTCGCCGCTGAAAGGAACCTGTGTCTCTTTGCATGCTGCTGCAGTGACTTAACACCCTCCTGTCAGGGTCCTTGTGCTATGCAGACCCTAAAATTGTCCTTCGACATTGGGGTCAGCATACATGTGGACACATTCCTCATTGCCATGGCAATGAACATGCAAGTTTTGTTTTTATGAGGGGTTGCAAGTGCAAAAACTATTTCAGACAATGATAAGCTACAAACAAGCAATAATATGATCCAAGAAAGTAACATCAGACATATTTAATATAGTTTACTGCACTTTAATTGGAAAATACTGTAATTACTATGTCATTTGGGGTAATTTTCTTAAAAAGCAGTTTGTATGTTAGCCCATTGTCATGTTAAAATTTACTATTTTCATATTGGTAAAATACAAAGGTATCAATATTCATTTTTTGATACTCAATAATCATTTTGTTGCATGATAATTACAACTTTTTGAATCATAAAGAAAAACAAATATGGCTTCAGTATTTACTTTTTCACATGAAAACAATAAAAATCACCAGACACAGGCTATTGAAAAAGCCTAGACTTGAAAGTGTTAATACCGTTCTCATAGAAGGTCTTCTCCTGAATGCTTAAGAAGTTATTCATGGCAGGCATGACATCATTGTCAGTATGATAATGAGTTCCAGTTCAAAGCCACATTCATGAATGGAATCCTTTGTAACGACTGACATGTGAACTGGAGCATTGTTCTGGTGAAACAGAACCCCTCATCACAACATTCCGCACTGCTTCTGCTTTATTTTCTCCCACGTCTGTTGCAAACGGGACCGGTGTATATTAGGCCCTACTGATGGTCTGTCCCTTCTGGAGATAGTCAACCATTATGATGCCCTGAGCATTCCATAAGACAGAGCTAGGCCATGACCATTTCATCAGAGGACACTGCTTTTGCCTTCTTCAGTGTGGGAGAACCTACAGGTTTTCCCTGCTTTAACTGTTTAGACTCTAGTTCAAATTGATGACCCCAGGTCTTGTTCATGGGGACAAATCATCACATGAAGCTATAATTTGGATGCACCACAAAAAGCTGAATATTCTACAAAGACACCTGGAACCATGTGTGCTTCTGATCAGCTGTGAGAAGCCTTGAGGTCCATCATGCTGAAAGTTTCACCATTACCAGGTGCTCTGTTATGGCCAAATGAACTCTCTTCTGGGAAATTTCCACAGCACTGGCTATGTGGTGCTCACTTACTCTTCTGTCAGCAAGAACCATATCATAGATTTTCTGGATTATGTTGGTGGAGGTGGCTGTTCTGGGCTGAGGTAGTATTTCTGGGACTTTCTGACCATGCTGTATCTTTGACACTTGTTCTGCCCTTCTTGAATTCAGCTGACCAGTGTTAAAATGTAGCACAAGATAAGGCATCCTCCCCCCTCATGTCATTACCGTGTCCTTAAGGACCACAGCATACTCACCAGCTTTGTCCATTTTGGCAATCTGACACACCCATGCTCTCTTCACTCAAATATCATGTCCACAATATTGCACCCAGGGACTCAAAATTTCACACATGGTCAAGAGAAATGTTGGTTTCTCAGAATGTAAAAATATGGTGTACCACATTCTACTTTTCAATCACCTCTTGTATCTCAATTCCAGGACATTTTGTTTTCATATGACCACTGAGGCATATTAAAAAAAGGTATCCTGTCCATATTAAATAACAGTCCATGCGGCACTCATATTTTCTAACCAGATTAATATTTAGAGCAGCCTATGTTACCTATTTTGCCAAGAGGGAGCATATATATATATATATATATATATATATATATATATATATATATATATATATATATATATATATATATATATATATATATATAGTATAACATGTCTGTTATGTCGTCTCCCCCCCCCCCTTCCCCAAGGAACTGGAAGTTAGATCTGAAAAATGACATAAAAACTTTTTGGAAGGACACGTTTATATTTCCAGAAGCAAATATATTGTGTATTCAATCTATTACTCAACCCTTGGGACATGAAAAAATATGTCTCAAGATGGGAATGGTCATAATACAGAATACAAAATGTTCACATTTGAGATGAGCAAGGTCCATTTAAGTGATATATTATTGATGCCAAAGGCAGAGTATTGTACTGCTGTAATGGAACTTGCAAGTCTTACTTGGGAAGCCGTACCCAGTTACTGGATGGTGATTCTGTTTATCCCTAGTTTACGTGTAACAGGAACAAGATAGAATTGCTGGCACACTAATGCGTAATGCTGGTAGGTGCATAATAGTCTTGCACTTGTTTCTGCCGATCACTCATAACAAAGGACAGAGTAGATTAACTTCAGTAAAACTGACTGGGCATCAAGGTTGGTTGGAAATTGTGGCTCCATCATTAATTTTGATGATGGAGGGGAAAAAAAGGCACATCACAATGCTCAAGGATTGCTTTCATATGAGGCTGATGAAAAGGTGAAGGTGGAGAACAATGGCCTGCAAGTGTCATTAAGTTAGCCAAGTTGCACAAAGAACATCAGAATCTTAACTCTTTCAGTGCTAAATTTTGGACCAAGTCAACAGCTTTTCTCAGCACGCATTGGGTGCACACAATCTGTTGACCTGGGATATTCTCTCTGGAACTATAGGCACACTGGTACCTGAACGATGAGGTCTTTTTATGAGGAATATGAATCTGGGATCCCAATGATAATTCAGACAAGTCTGACTTCAGTAGATCGACTTAAGTCATGATTGGCACTGAAAGAGTTAACAGGTTGGCAAATGGACACCTTGAATCTAGCTTTCTGAGAATTCCGTTGTCATTTGCCACAAAACTGTAATCAAAAAGGTCCTGCACCATGTAAGAAAATACAGCAGTGCGAGGATCAGAGAGGGCCAAACAGAAATAATGGTTGAATTTTGTCCCTGTATTGGGGTCATACTGGTGTAAACTTAGGATAACAGGCAAATCTCAAATGCTGGTTGCTGGCAAGCCTTTGCCTCCATGATACATATAGTTGAACAGTCTTGCCCTGGGTCATTAGGATATCACACAGGTTTGAGATGAAGTTGTATCACTGTGGTGCAACATCACACTGTGTTTTTTTGTAACCAAGAAGGTTGATTCTTGCTGTGCTCATGCATAAGCTTTCAGCCAATCAAAGATAATAACACACCTGCAAAAATGAGTGCATGTGGTAGTCCTGATGAAAAGGTGACCACATGCATGGCTGGAGCTGTATCATTGCTTATTACAACAGTGGAACCCCAGTATTGTCACTAAATCTAAAGGTCTGCTGAAACAGGGGGGTTCCAGAGTTGATACAGGAAATCGTACAATGGCCACCATGTGACAGCCTAAATGTTTAATGTGTAACAGGCTGAAGCTAGCAGATGTAAATGGTTGAAGGCAATATTGTCCTTCCCTGCATGTTCATGTGTAAATGCTGGATGTGCTATGAACTGGAAGCTGTCATTCTGTATCAACAATGGCACTCAGGTCACTAAATTCTGCATGTCTCCCTTGGGAATGTGATGATGATAAATATTTCTCTTAAAAGGAAAGCTTTCATGAACCTTAACTTCTAGCTTATTCATATAGTCACCCAAATTACTGGATATGTTAAAGTATGAAGACATTTGTTGTATCATATGTTGTTTTTTTCGTTGTTGTTTTTTTTTTAAGGAGGATAAAATTTACATTCTATAAGCACGCTGTCCACCATTAGATGAAACCGTGCAAAGATTCCAACCAATAGGAATGCTGTGAATTCAGATTTATAGAACATCCATGGTAACTACCAATGAATAGTGAGCAGTATTGTTGGTGCGGCTCTGTAGAAAAATGCAACATAAACAAGCTGCAGCACACCACACAATAAAGTGTCACAACTACTCTAGCCTGTCAGATTGGTACTCAGGCATGTGAACTAGCAATTAATTGACCCATTGTGTTTCCTGGAATTATTTTGTATACACTGGCACAGCCTCGTCTTTGATGAGAGTTCTGTTTTTTGCCCATGATCCTTGAAGATTTACACGTACCCATGATGCCTGATGATTAATTTGAAGTTACACACACCCTGTACTTCCTGTGATGAAGACAAATTAATGGATTTCCCTCTAAGAAATCAGGCAAACATCGTTTTTGCATTTTTTTTTTCATATGTTTAGTCACTGTTATAGTATAATAATATTGTACACCAAACCTGATAATTCACGAAAGCCTTCCTTTAACACATTAGTTAATTAACTTGTATGGCATCGGCAGTGCATGTTGTACCTGTAAATGGTTTTTAAGTTCAGGGATTGAAAAGGAAATATTTTCTTAACATCAGACAGGAGATTAAAAAAATGTTAAGATTGAAGTCATTCAGTTGCAGACATATTGTTGACCTGGTGTAGCAATGAGCCATGATCAAAAAGAGCATGTGCACATGTACTATTGGCTACGCTTTACGCTTTAACAGGGTATATAAACCTCATGTGGAGACAGGGAGGTTACTACCATGCAGTGACTGCAGATTATGTTGGCAAGATACACAATTTTAATAAAAAACCTTGACCAATTGTTTTTTGAAATAAAATATGTTTAAACCAATAAATAACAGACTCAACAGATAAATCAGTAAGTACATATATATATATATATATATATATATATATATACAGAGGCACTTTAATGATATCTGTGGAATGTAAAGGCAAGAGTAGTGGTTTGCTTTGGTTCTGTTATAGCAGCTGTATGGAAAGAAAAGCGTAAGTTAAAGTTCCATGTGGAGAGACAGTCAGTTATTATTTGTTTTCCTTTTGATGAATGTAGTCCAGAAAGCTTAAGGGGGTGTACAGCATTTTCATCATTCCAAGAAGGTTAGCACTTTGTAACAACTTGGAAAATTTCTCTGTATGTCATGTGGTAATACATTGTACCACTGTTACTTGAGTAATGTCCAGCACATGTATAGTTGAAATGTTGAACCATTCCTACATGTATATGAGGTACATGGCTAGAACTGTTCAAATTTATTTCAATTTAATTTCCAAGTAAGGTAAAAGTCTTGTAATTGTGGGCAATTCAGTATGATGTTTGGCTCCTTTTGCTCAGATGTTGCCCACACAGGTAAAATAGCTTGCAGGGTTACATAGCATGTGATCTGTAGTTGGTGATTGAAAATTAAACCTGATGCATGTAAAGTGATTGTGGAATGTTTGAAAATACAATCAAATGCTCCCATTGAAAGTTTTTTCGGAATGCCTAGTTACCCTGTGCTTGCAAATATACTGTAAGTGAAAGTGAAAAATGAAGTGAATCTGTTGTAGCAGCTACAGGGTTTCACTGCATCAAGTTTTCACTCAGTGTGCAGACAGAAGAAGCTGTTGTGTTTATTTCCACTGATAGTTGCATCATTTTCCCTGAACCACACAGCCATTTTCCGTCCATATAAAATGAACAACCAACATAATCATCAGAAGGAAAAATGATGCCACGGTTACCTGACACAAAATATACAATTAAAAGGCCTGTGTTCCCAGTGTGTGTCATGTACAAGCTAGGGAGTATCAGCATATAAAGGTATATTGTTGTAGATTCTGCTCTCAAGCAGGCCATCTGCTACTAAGGGTGCACTGTTTTGTGTGGCCTTGTACACATGTGTATATTGCAGTTTCCTGGACACCCAACATCCTATGCAGAAATGCCACCCATTTCCATGCCATTGTGTTTGCACTTGCCATAATTAGTCTAAATATTTTGCACAGTGTACCATTCTCATGGGAAACATGTGTACCTGCTATGGCTGCGAATCCGAAAGAGTGTAAATAGTTTACCTGGTGGGCACTGTGACTCTGTGGAGATGAATATAACAGGAAATCATCTGCATTGAATTGATTTCCTTAGGCAATTGTTTTTCAGTCCTTTATTGCTAAAGGGTCTTGTTTTTATATCATAACTTTTAAGACCGAGCCAAAGAAGAAGAGAGGCAGTAACACTGCAGGCATGCAGTGCATGCCATGCTTTAATTTATTTAAGTAATTACTTGGTGTTCTAATGGAAAATATGTTCAGTTTAATGTCCTTTGCGTGAGCATACATGTACATAGTGTATATACGTGCATGAGTAATTATGTGTGATCTGTATCATAGGGAATTGCATTTTTTGCTGTTGTTGTTGTTTTGTTGTTAAAAATGAAGTGAGATTTTTCTGCATTTTTAGTGATCATTTTAAGATGCGATTGACCTGCCTTGGTACCATAACTACTCCTACAAATGACAGTGTATACAATTAGCGTGACAAACGTGGTTGAATTAAACTGTAGACATCTGCGAATATAAAATTTGCATGATTTAATGATAAAACGAAACAACTTTTCGGTTGGAACTTTCGTCATGCCTCCTATCTGACAGGAAAAAAATAGTGTGACTGGTGTGAGCCAGTGACTGAAATGTTAAGGATGTATAGTGAGTAATATAGTGTATATACATAGTACTTGCTGTCTACAGCCATTGCTATGGGTGGCTGTAACACTCAGTGATACTGTTATGAACAGCAGCACAGACAGTGATACTCTTATGAACAGTACAGCGGTATTATCTGTGAACACCTATTACCTGGTACCCTTGAAGTCTTAAAGTCTAATAATTCAAGGGAAAAGCTTTAATTTGCTCCTTTTGATGACAGATAAACAAAACACACCATACTTGTGGCAGATTTATGCAAAGATAATGAGCTACCTGCAAGTTCATGTGAAAATTATCTCCAAACTCAGGGTGCAAATAGGGAGAGTTTGAAAGTGCAGGTGCAAATGAATGTAATCTAATATCAACATGTCCTTCAGTCTGCACAAATGACAATTCATGGTGTGGTTTATCAGCAATGCCATAATATTTTTCAGTATTGACTGGTTTGTTGTTGTATTAGTTGACTTGAAGAGTCCTCAAAGCTAGGCTACAGCAGCCTTTCATGAGTACATCACATGATTCTAATGTTTGTTTTCATTTTCAAAAGCACAATGGTTATTACAGCTGATATTGCTCAGATACTGTTGACATTGTTAGTATACACTGGTTTCCTGTTAAAGTGCAGCCCACTATTTCTCTACAAATTAGATGGGCACTCAGTATATGTATTCTGAGTCTTCCTACTCTGAGTACGGTGACAGTGTTACAATATTTTTTTATGACAGCATTTTTTTTAAGTGAATGTGCTTACTTACATCACATTAACTTTGTTAATGGAACGGAGGATGGCTTACCATATCAGTGCAAGAAAGGCACAAGGATTTGCCTCGTAATCAAGTTTTGGTCATATCTCATCAGCCTTGGTCTTTATGCAGAATGATTACCAGACTAACGAATTTTTAATATAAAATTCTAGATATATTTATTAAAGTATAATTGTAGAAGATTTAGAAGTATGAAAGAATTATTGTGATGTCTCGACTGGATATTATGGTAACATATAGGTACAGACTTGTAGTAAACTTAGGCTTTCACCAAAGATCTGAAGTAGTCAAACAATAAAAATCACCAAATAAGAAATTCATTTTATATTTATTACCGACAAAACGTGTATACTGAGAAGCAAAATTCTTTCAATTTTTCATGCTTGTGTTTGTATTCACATTCCAAACATTATGCAAGAAGTCTTAGTCAGACAAAGAAAAAAATGAAGGCAAGAGATTGAAAGAGAAATAGAATGTTAACTCTTGTTTGTGGAGCCAGCATCCATTTACTTGATGGCAGACTTTTATGATGGTCAGTCCCAATAGTACAAGAACGTAACCACAGACTTTCTAGATTTTCAAACAGAAGTCCCGTGTCGCTCATTACTTACAGTCCTCGGTGCAGGCTCTGAGAGCCAAGTCAGCAAAGTGAATTGCAGAGAAGCCTTGTATGCTGTGGTGTAACATCTGCCTGTACGTGACGCGCCCAGCAGGTCGCATACTCTGTTTGATATGGATAGACCCCTTGCTCTTCAGGTTATTGTGCTAAATGCAGATAAGAATGCCATTTTTTTCCAGTTCTTTGTGCAAAACTGAGCTCAGGCAAGCTGTGTATACAGAGATACTTAACCCTAGATCCTTTTAAGTACTTTCTTTGACATTGTGTCAGATCACATTACATTAAAGGCTTCCCCCTTCACCTGCTCCGTAAACACACATTTAGAATGACTGTATGCATACATTAGGATCACTATTATATGCTGTACATTCTAGATGTAGATGTAGATGTAGATGTAGATGTAGATGTCCAACAAGGTGCATTATGACTTCTGTTTCGGGGGAAAATGAAAAAGGCAGCAGATACTGAGAGGGCTGCAATGGAACACATGGATGGATCCCTTCCCGCTTAAATCACTTACGAGTGCTTGGATTGTAAATTGTCTTTTGTCTCAATCCTTTTACTTCAACTTCTTGTCAATATAAGACATGTTTGTTGTAGATGAGACCTATAAAGCATGCCCCAGGTCATTAGCTTTCCGTGGTGCAGCTTGGCCACATTTGACCTTAACCCATGACCACCAAGGGTTCACGTCTCAGTCCTGTTCTCCCAAAGAAAGGCTTAATCTTTCAGCACTTTGATCTGTTTAGCATGAAAAGAAGCCTCACAGGAGCTCCATACCCACTCATCATATTGTCGACCAATGTAGGTCAACACTCATAATCCATCTATCAGAATGTAAGTTACAAAGTAAAATGACATACCATTCCCACACATAATATTGTTGACCAACAGAGGCCAACGCTCCTAGAAACCTTGTGTCAAAATGCCAGTTACAGTAACCACAAGAAAGCCCCCCCCCCCCCTTTAAGTGTTCCCTGGTGACCCCCACCTGGAGGTACCTTCGCTTGAAGGACTTGGAGATAGCTGGTAGACCACCATGAAAATTTGATTTTAATACCGTTTTGGGCTGCTGGTCCCAGCCTGTGTCTCATACCTTGGTATGATGCAAGAATTTTTAAGGGTTCGCCCCATTGGGGAGACCCTTTATGTTTTATACCAGTGTCGGTATGGTGGAATAGTGTATTAAACTTTTAAGTTTCAAAGGAGACGTCCGGATGTCCATCTGGATTTCTGTCCGTCCAGATGCGCACATTCTTGTTACCGAAATATCTACAGAATGCTTCCATGTATTTTGCTGAAATTTTGCAATATGTTTATCCTACCTGGCAAGATGAACTGATTAGATTTTGGTGTCACCATGACCTAATTTGCGCAAATAGTAGCCTAATTACATGGCAGACCCTTCAGACAACACTTTGCATTGAAGGTATGTCTAGTTTATTTTACTTACACTGTTGACACTGGTACCAGCGAGTGGCCCCACCTATGGGTATGGTGCAAGACTTTCTATCAGTACTGTACAAAGTAAATTAAATGACAAAAGTCATGCTAGGCCAGCATGACTTGGATACTCGTTGCATTTAAACAGCTCATCATATATCCTAAACCACAGACGTGATTCAAATTTGTTCTTCCTAGTCAAAGATATCAGAAAAATTGTATTTTTATTTAATTGAAATAATAACTAATTGGAAATTATTGTGATGTCCGTTGTGCAATACAAAGTAGCATCTGCACAGCTTCAACCACAGTAAGTCAGTATAAATTTTGAAGTCAAACATTATTTATCAGTCATCACCACTGTGGTGTCCGTAAAAGTGACATAAACAGTGTTTCCATTAACCCCCAAATTGGGGTAACGTATGTTACCCTTTCAAACCCTCAAAAACCCTCTGAGAAAATTCTAAAGAGTCACAAGTCTCATTTATTCACGTGTAAAATTGGTAAAAATCTAGTCTTCTCCCTTGAATTTCCCTTCTTGTGACCCCCTGAAAAAATTTCTAACAGAAACACTGATAAACCTGTGACTGCTGTAAGCTTGACCCTTGAGGTTGTGACCTCTTGACCTTGTTTTATGGTAATTGTTTCAGAATGTAGAATTACTTGCATTTTGAGGAGTTCAACCACATGATCCATACATTTTTTTTCAGACTAGGGGAAGCAAGACAGGAACCGTTAACCCTTAAAGTACTAATCACTGCTATAGTTATTTTCACATCACTGTGAAACATATAGTGGTTAAAAGATTCAAATTATTCATTAAAATCCCCTTCATTCAAATACCAGCAAGCCTAGTCTAAAGCAAAAAGTAGTCTTAGTCAACAGCTTTCCTCGGGACACTTTGGGTGCATTGGGCACAGTGTCCTGAGGAAAGCTGTTGACTCAATCTTAAATCAGCGCTTTAAGGGTAAATGGTTACATGTCAGTGTGCCCACAGGTGATGTCATATTGATTAAATCAAAATTTTAAATGGTCAGTTGTGTAAGCCAATGTTTATACATTGTCATTTGATTGGCTACTTTACCCTGCCAGGCTGTGTGCCATTTGATTGGTTATTGAAACACAACAAGTTGTAATTATGATTTGATGGTCTGCTGAAATGCACCAACTTGTATAATTGTCATTTGATAGGCCACTGAAGCTGGCTAGGCTGTATACCATGATTGGCTGTTGAAGATTTAAAAGACTACGAATGCATAATCACAAGGCAATTTAGGGCTATGACTTCATTGATTCATGTATTCAGAGCTTGTGCATCCATTTTATTCCACACATCCCACCAATAAAACATCATTACACTGGTTCCCCTCTTATAAGGCCTGTCTCACCAGAGGCCACCCCTCTTGAAAGGCCAGCTTTCTTGTGCAGAAGTTGTGGATTTCCATTATATTCTTCCCCTCAAGAGAGGCCACCCCTCTTATAATGCCACCTTTTGGCTGCATTTGGGGTGGCCTTATAAGAGGGGGACCACTGTGCCACTGTACTAGTAATGGCCATAAACAGTGCCGTTAAAGTTTTTTGCAGAATAACAGTTGCTGATTAGAAAATATCTTATTTGTTCATTTTGCGCTTAAGTATAACAAGACAGCAGGTGAATTAGTTAATGAATCCATCCATCAAATTTTGAGTTCCGATATCTACAGATATCTTGTAAGCATGTTGTGAAATAGATAAGCTGTTAATTATAAATGCAATAACAGGTATCATATTTCATTATTCAATTTATATGGCATGTACCATCAAGCATACATGTATGTGTTATTGCTTTTCATGTAGAAAAACGCTAAGTGTTTTGAAATTCCCAGCATGTCACCTGTAAAATTATTGCTGGCAGAGGTGCAATCAATGCTGAAAGGACCTTAAGTATTTGCCAAGAATTGTCAGTGCCAGGCACGCATCACAGATAAATCATCAGTATCAGGATAGATCTTCAGTGATGGCCTCAATTGTTAGCTCATTGAAAATCTGTCCCACTGAAAGAATATTCATTAAAACATGGAATTGTGCAAAGTTTCCTCCCACATGTAATGGATAAATTTTTTGAATTGTCAGCCTTCATTTTGTGTTCTCTTTACCAAAATGTCCTTTGGCTTTTAAGGCTTCATGTAAGCGATTGTCACTTTACATGTCTTACTATGTTCTGGTTAACCTTTTATTTGTGAGACAGATGAGGCAGTTGCCAGGTTTCCTCTTGTTCTTTGGCTACCACGAAAAACCAGAAAAACCACCACAGAGGTCACGTTTAACCTTTCCCCCCCACCCCCCACCCCCACCCACACACCCGAATAAAGACTGAATCAACAGCTTCCCTTGGTATGGACTGGGTACCAAGTGCCCAACCCATACCAAGGGGTGCTCTTTTTTTCCTGGGGCATGTGATCTTGATAGGTCTCATCTACAATTCTCAGTCAAATATTTTTTCATTGCTTGAAAACACTGAAACACATGATATTTGACCACCAGCCAGTTTTGGCCAGTTTAAGGGGGAAATGTTTGAATATAGGTGCAGGTACCTGATAAATTGTCAAAATATAACATGATTCATTTTAGGTATCCAGCAGAAGATGAGCAGAAAGTATGTGCTGGCAGAAATATAGAATTCCATATGGCCATGTCATGGGGAATGGATTTAGACAGCATAAGTTTTAAAACCATTCACTGCGAGCCTTTGGCGAGCAGTGAATGGTTTGAAATGAGTGCTGTCTAAATCCATTCCATATAGTATGGCCATGTGGAATTTTTTTTCTCCCATAGAGCATTAAATCCTATATTTTTGTCAAAAACCTACTTGGTTTAGCGTGTTTGCAGCAGCCTTTTCAACTCCATTTTGTTCACTTTCAACATTGCATTGCTAAGGTTCGTCACTCAAGAAACAACTTTCAGTTACTCTTTTCTATGTTACGTAATCTGATTGGCTCACACATAAAACAACAACCAATAGGATTCTCGCTTTTATTTCATTTCGGTCATAAAATCGTTCCACACATACATGCATGTTGGGAACAATTGTGTTTATACACGGGTACTAACTATGGGAGAAATGTTGGTTGTGGGCAGCCCAGGGTGAACATGGTTAAGCCAGTTTTGCCAGTGACAGGATGGAGTGCTGTACCACCTAGTCATTGGTGGCAGCAGAAGATTTGTAAGCTGACATATGCAACTGTGTGATTACACTCTGCCACTTGGAGTCTTTCACATGGTCAGGCCGCAGAATCCAGTCCGATAGATCTACATGTAGAGTAGGCAGAGAAAAAAGATGACGGTAAAACGTGTGCAGATCACACTGGCTTTATTTCTCGTAATAGGAAGTTATCACCAGAGGAGGGGGGAATCTAGGGCAGCACTAAAGAATCATTTACAAGTGTATGTTCAAATCTGGGGTATCTTCATTGCAAGTGCTCAGCCATTGGGATTTTTCAGTGGGAGTCAGGTTAAGCATATTTTTGTTCTATTGCATGAACCAAACCAGACTAAATCCAGCCTTCCACTCAAAATGACATTTAAATGTAGCAGACCCATGTTTTATATCAGCGGTACTTACATGAGTTCTTGCAGCTTTTGCAGAGCTGCTAAGACTGCAGAAAAAAGTGGTCTGGCCTGACTTTAGGATGTCTAACGTTTTTGTCCTAGAATTAAGACTGAGTTGAAGACAGAGTCAACAGCTTATGCAGGCATCGGTGGAAGTTGAGCGCATAAGCCATGTCATGGAAGGCTGTTGACCTGCGGCAGTTCATCTTTGTACTTTTCAACTACAGTTGTAATTGATGTTGTTCTTCATTACTGTTGAAATCAGTCAAAAGACACAGAGGCGTTTGAGCACCAGCTTGGTATTTTGACTGTTTAAGGGGGAAAGGGTCAAAGTATAGACAGTTGCTTGTAAACTAATTCCATTTAATTGCATTGGCAAAAGCCTTGTTTGGTGGAATTTGCATTGATTGTCAAGTTGTGGTTGTTTGCCTTGGTAGACTTATGACATATGACTTGCCAGGCAATGCATAAGTCCTCATTATTGCTAACCCCCTCCCGCTTAAACTGGCCAAAACTGGCTGGTGGTTAAATGTTGTCTGCTTTAGTGCTTTCAACCAGCTTTAACAGTAATGAAAGACAATTTGGCCAAGAATTGTAGATGAGAACTATCCAGATCACATGCCCCATGCCAAGGAAAGGTGTTGACTCAGTCTTACTTCAAGGGGGAAAGGGCCAGAGTACATGTACATGTTGGTATGAAAGCTGTCATCCGGAGGATGAACTATGCAATTCACATTTACTTCTTGCTAAATGGTTGTACGTACAAGCACTATCTTGTGTAAGGAATGAACTATTGTGTGACCAACCATGCAATATAACAGCACTATATAGACCATCTTTTACCATTTTCTAAATGACAGAGAAAACAACTCAAACAACTTTACATACCATGTGGTTGACCCTTCACATGAAAATAATAACTGGTTTCAACTTTAATGGTAATACTGCAATCAGTGTAATAGAGAGCAAACCTGGCAAGATAAGATATCGTAGTCACAGTTTATAACAGCCTGCCACAAGACCCAGATAAGTTCAAAGCACCATTAACCTTGGACAGATTGCCTAACCGCAGCACTTCCTTGCCACTTTGCCTAGTTATAACCTTCTACTTTCAGCTGAACAGAAAATAAGTATTTGATAACCATTTTGAAAGCATTATCAAAATAAAACAGAATTTTGCACGAGTCTGATGAGATCCAGTAGTAGTTCAAATGCTGCAGATAGGCACCTTGTTATTGTTCCTTGTTCTCAACATGTCATTTAAAGTTCAGCTATACTGCCCTTTAAACACACAAATTTAATATCAGAGGGAAGATGGTGGTTAATAAGGGAACATTATCAAGGTAGATCTAAAGTCTTGAAAAATGAGCTCTGAATTTCATAGGTCAAAGAATGTACGGTGCTTTTGTATCTGAGGAAGTCATAATTGGCATTAAATTAGGCTGATTTTGCAGTGTCACAGAAATTGGTTTGCCCAATGATGTGTTGATCAAACCCTTGACTAGATCTGAGGGCTCCACATGACAATAAAGATGCAACCCACCCACATTCTGTAGACATCTGATCTTTTTATTGCTACTCAGAGAAAATTGAATTTTGCGTTGTAAAGCTCTGTGTTCCAACAGAAAGCAGTAAGATAGCTATTGGATTGCCATGTCACTGACATTCTCGCTAGTTCATGTCGATGTTCTCTTGTCGAGCTGCTAACTGGTGCTGGAAATTGCTGCATAAGGATTCTTGTGTTGATTATTAACAGCAATGTACTGCAGATGTAGTCACAGTATCTTGCAGACACATTGTGTGTAGGGATCAAAATGGGATCAAGCTTATACAAATAGTGCACCCAAGCCAGTGCAGCGAACAAGTCAATTCTTCATCGACGAGAACATCTTCCCCATCTTTGTATGTATTTTATAGTAAAAAGAGCCAAATATAACTCCCATACTATATATCCTGTTCATATTCAGCTTCAGTTTATAATACAGGCCATTTGGGATTAATCCATTAGCTTTCAGTCTTGATTCCTCAGGGACACCTTTCGCTTTATGCATAGGAGTTGGCATCAGATGCAACCTACCTCTGCACACTTGTTTTTCCATCTTTATCAATAACGAAATAATGACAACTATTTGTCTGCTGAGTGACTTCAGTGGATCTCTGCCTTCATCCCCACCCATGCAGTACTGTATGGATCTCCCAGGGTTGCCCATGGCAATGTAATTACAATACCTGTTGATGTCATGCAGATTTCTGCACAAGTGACATTACTGGGTCTTGCAGGGTGTCAACTCAGCACTTGATGAGAGCGGATATATCATGACCTGAGAGGGGTCCATTGGTTTCGTTTATGATGATAGTTTGTCGAGTGTGTTCTTCTGTGACATGCCCCTTCTTTTTTGTTACATGAGGAGCCTTGAGGCCATGAGTGGTCTGCTAACTACATCAGCACTTCATCATTACATCTGTCTCCACCACCGAATGTTACTGTAAAATATAGGCTCACTGTGCAGCGGTAATGCCAAAAAGATGCATGTTTCATTATATTTCCCATGACGTTCTTTATTCATTTCATGTGAAGTGCTGACACAAAGGTTATTTGTTGATACAGTTGTGAACATGATCACAGGCTTATTCATATCTCAGCTGAAATGATTTGTGTTATTTGCCAATGAGTTGCTGTTAGACTGTGATTGCATGATGAGCAACATCGTCACTGATTTAGAGATATGAACAACTTAATGCCATCACTGCTTTGTTGTTCCTACCAGATAATTTGTTATGCTGGTTGATTCAAGGTTTAGACCTTTTATTGCAGCCGCCACTGAGATGGCAGCTAGTGCTGCTTCTTTTCAGTTTGTCATGTAAGAATAAAAAAAAAAAACAGAAACAAGAATATTTGGATTTTGTCCTAATTGCAGCTTGCTAAGTGACTTTAAACTTTGATGGATGCTTTAGTTTATTCACAGAGAGTATACACTGACTCATAATGCTGAGCCTGTGATTACGTGCACTTTGGGATGGGCCTGGGACATGTACGTTTGGTGTCACCAGTTTTCATGTGAACATTTGGATTTTTATTGGTTTTTATCCTCGGCACCTAAAGTGCCAGAGGGTATTGTCATCCCTGCATCATTCTTCTGTCTGTCCATCCATCCATCTTGTCAATGTTATCGCGATATCTAAAAATATATTCACCGTAGCTTTACCAAATTTGTATCAGAGATGCACTTTGAAATGAACCAGGTTCCTATTGAAAACCAGCTTCCTCTTAACATTTTTATTATGAAACTTTTAAAGTATTTATTTCAAGACCATCTGAATGGTGCACAAGGAGACCCATGTTACCATTATATCTCAAAAAATATTTACTCTAGCTTTACCAAATGTATGATGGACCAGATTCCTATTGAAAACCAGCTTCCTCTGATTATTTTAAAATCTTTATGCAACTTTTAATGTATTTATTTGAAGGCAGTCTAAGTGGTGTCAACCCTGACGCTGTTACCGTGATATCTCAAAAATATTGACCACAGCTTTACCAAATTTTTGTCAGAGATGCATCTTATAATGGACCAGCTTTCTATTAAGACCCGCATCCTCTTTGTATTTATAAACATTTTATGAAGCTTAAAAGTATTTATTTCAAGGTCATCTTAGTGGCATGCAAGGGGACAATGTTACCATAATATCGAACAACAATCCATCACAGCATCACCAAATTTTTATCAGAGGTGTACATTATATTGAATCACATTCCTATTGAAAACCAGCTTCCTTGTAGTATTTTTTAAACTTGTTATGAAACTTTTGAAGTATTTAATTTGAGGCCGTTTGAGTGGCACACAAATGGACATTCATGTTACCATAATATCTCAAGAAGGATTCATCACAGCTTCATCAAATTTTTGGTGCATTTGCACAATTTTATGGCACTTGCGAAGTCTCAAACTACAAAAAACAAAAAAATTGCAAAATTAAGAAAAAAAAAGATTGGGGCTGCCAAGTGTAATCCGTTCTCTTAACGCTATTTTTAAAATATATGGATGAAATATGTGCATTACATGGACATTTGATTTAGGCCAAAGTTTGAATGGGAAAAAAAAAGATAAGAATAGTATTAAGAATATGAAGCTGGTTACCAGTGATTTTCTATTTTTCCAGTAAAGCTCTACAATTCATTTGCAGTATGCCAACTTAAAATGGTATATACATGTATGTAAATTTTGTGAATATTAACAAAATATAGCTTCATTTATTGCACCATTTTAAAATGACTACATCACAGTGTTTATGCAGAGTTACACAAATGATCATCATAATTTTACACAAAATAGGTTTTGTTTAAATTATGTTTGTATATGGTGGTTGAAAATTAAAATCATGCATAATTTAGAGTTCAAACAGGAAGTGTTACATAAATTAAGTACTATCACCAAATCATTTAATGATATCACCAGATGATTTGGCAATATCCTGAAATGGTCACATTTACTGATATCCCCAAGTCATTTAGTGATCCCTAATGTTTGGAAATATCCCTAAGTGATTTAGGTATATGGCCAAATAGGACTAACCGTGAAAACTGCTTGCCATACAAGTTTGGAAAAGATGATGAATGGTAAAAGTTGATAAACAGTTGTGAGGAACAGCAGTGATCATTTTGTATGCGTGCATTTAAAAACTGAAATACCTTCTTCTGGTCACATGGGGTGAAGAAAAACAGTGGGGTCAGTAGCATAGTCTATGAAATTAAGATGATGGGGTCTGCAACATAGTCTATGAATATTAAAACAGTGGGGTTAGCAGCATAGTATTATGCATATGAAAACAGTGGAGTCAGCAGCATAATATTATGAATATGAAAACAGTCGGGTCAGCAGCATAGTATTATGAATATGAAAACAATGGGATCAGCAGCATAGTATTATGAATATGAAAACAATGGGGTCAGCAGCATAGTATTATGACTATGAAAACAGTGCAGTCAGCTGCATAGTGATATGAATATGAAAACAGTGGGGTCAGCAGCATAGTCTTATGAATATGAAAAGAGTGGGGTCAGCAGCATAGTCATATGAGTATGAAAACACTGGCGTCAGGAGCATATAGTCTATAAAATTAAGATGGTGGGGTTAGCAGCATAGTCCATGAATATGAAAAGAGTGGGGTCAGCAGCATAGTCTATGAATATGAAAAGAGTGGGGTCAGCAGCATAGTCTATGAATATGAAAACAGTGGGGTCAGCAGCATAGTCTATGAATATGAAAAGAGTGGGTCAGTGGCATAGTCTATGAATATGAAAAGAGTGGGGTCAGCAGCATAGTCTATGAATATGAAAACAGTGGAGTCAGCAGCATAGTCTATGAATATGAAAACAGTGGGATCAGCAGCATAGTCTTATGAATATGAAAAGAGTGGGTCAGCAGCATAGTCATATGAGTATGAAAACACTGGGGTCAGTAGCATATAGTCTATAAAATTAAGATGGTGGGGTCAGCAGCATAGTCTATGAATATGAAAAGAGCAGGGTCAGCAGCATAGTCATATGAATATGAAAACAGTGGGGTCAGTAGCATATAGCCCATAAAATTAAGATTGTGGGGTCAGCAGCATAGTCTATGAATATGAAAAGACTGGGGTCAGCAGCATAGTCTTATGAATATGAAAACAGTGGGGTCAGCAGTAGGGTTGGGAGGATATACCAAAATAACGTGATACTAACCCTGTACCGAGCTGTGTCATGGTGCATTCCTTATATAGTGAATTTTCACAATACAATAAAAAGCTTCAATTTTACCATAACTTATGAATTTTATGTGAAGAAATTTAAGAAAATTATCCCTGTATGGAGATGCACAGCCAATAAAACACATTCCATGGCCTACATCATTAATTCATGGCTGGTGTATGAAGACACAGCAGAATGATTTATCAAAACACCAGCATAGAGGCTGTCATACTGACAGTTGTTGCATGTAAATTCAAAGAGAGTGATCACTTCATACACTCTGATGATATATCATGATACATAGTGTGATACATATACATGGCTCTGTACCAAAAAGAATCGTGATACAGAAATTAGTAACGATACCCAACCCTAGTCAGCAGCATAGTCTATGAATATTCCGGGACATTTTTATTTACCCCACATGCACAGCAACAACAAAAAAAGCAACAATCAATATGTACTTAAATTTACATTTGTCAACGGATTCTGCATATTAAATGACCAAAGTTAGTCTTGAATAAGGACCTTTTTCCAGTGTGAAACCTAACCTTACTGGTTATATACATATATGTACACAATATTCATGATATTGACAAAGCTGAATCTTGATGCTGATCAGCATTGTAGAATAACAGACATGCTGTCACGACATCATTTTTGTGGTGCAGGAAAATTTGCATTCATGTTGAGGACCGTCTGTTCGGTACAGATGTTGCATGACATAAGGTAAATCTTGAATGGCAGCTTTCTTGGCATCATCATGGGCTTTGCGACTTGTTCAGCAGAAGAGGGATCCATTTCTGTGACGTTGGTGTTGTTTATGTACCACAGGTTTTATTGTGACCCGAGATTCAGGCATGCAGAAGTACCTGCTAGGCTTCATCTAATTCCTAGTTGGAATTTTATGTGGCTGAAGGCAATTACAGGGATTACTTTGTGCACTTAATTAAATACCTCATGCTACAAGCAATTGTTGGTTAACAAGACATTTCTGCTATTTTAATTTCAAAATTCAGCACCCTAATTATGTGTTCTGATTTCGACATACCGCCTTTTTACAGCTAATGTGATATTACCATAATAGCTTCTGCTCTTTATTGTTAGGGGTCCAGGTGTAATTTCTGGTTCCAAATTGAATTTTGCCATAAATTTATCGGCTTGCACACACACTGAATTATGACACACTTCTTTACATTACATACATTCTGGATACATTTATATTTTATAATTTTTTACTTACCAGGAACTTTACCTTTTTGTATGTTCCAGCGTGACACTGGGTGGATTTGGAGTGGACAGATTTTATTTGGGACTATGGCGAGAAGGGATCGGAAAACTGTTCAGTTTTGGAGGCTTGGGTGTGTGGACACTAGTTGACGTCATCCTCATAGCCATAGGATATGTAGGGCCGGCAGATGGATCACTTTATATCTTCTAATCCCCAAGGTTTAGGGGTTAATGCTCCTGCATCCTCATCAAGGACATCAACAGCATCTCATCAAGCAGAAAAAAGTGACTTACATCATGCAACATCATATGGCAGCCCAGCCGTCAATCTCACATTAAGTATAGTCACGCTATATCTGACACAACCAGGAGGATCCTTACCTTAATTGTATTGCTCACAGAGACAAGAGAACATGGGTAAAGACAGCTGATTCCCAACATTAATATGTTTTATTGACCATAAAACTGCATACCAGAGAGTTCTTGTGTCATCCAATGAAACACCATGAACACCTATCAGCTGAACTGGAGTCTGGTTTCCTGAAATGCAATCAGATGGAAGTCTGGTTGGAATCCAACCACATGATGTCAGCAAAATGTTACTAAATTTAGATTATGAAACATACAAGTGAGCAATAGGTGACATATTATGTGCATTGGGTTGTTAGTGTTTATGTTGCTGGATGGACCGTTTTGATAGCAGAGTGTCGGTAAACATGCCAAGGATAAAAAAATTTTTAAAAAAATAGCAAAAACAAAACCAGAAAGGAAGCAAAAAAAAAAAAACCAAATCCCAGAAATATAAAGCATACAAAAGTCACTTTCCATACATGTGGTGTTTGTAGGGTTGCAGTACAAGATAAAGAGTAACTGTGTCTGTGGTGTTACATACTGTTTAACACTTTCCCTCTCACACGTTTCTAACTGCTGAATTCTCTGATTCTGCCCCATGTGTTTTGTTCTCAAATTTTGTAATGAAATTGATCTCCTGGAAAGTGATCACCAGGGCACGCTGCCATATCTAGCATGTGGGAGCACATTGGGATGGACTTGTGAGACAGGTATTTATATATGTGGTCTCTCTGTACAGAGCAAGTGGGCACTGCAAAGATGTTGCCTCTTCTGAGAGATGGGTTAAAGTTCACTGACAACGGAAGGAGAGGCATGCCCATAAAGAGGAGGCAGGAAAGAGTGCTCTCCCACAAAAGTGAGAAAATCTGAATTTTATTTTGTTGGGGGAAAAGATGCACTCGGCCCAGAGAACCCCTTCAAGCTGCAGATATAATTTGCTAAATGCTGTTTGACCAATATGATTTTAGAAAGAAAGTGAGATTAGACCTAGTTTATAAATGTGTGATTACAGTACTGCAGAAAAGCACCACACCACCCAGAGGGCCAGTGGTGGAGCCACTTGCCAGTATGACTGCCCACATTTTAATTGAAATAATACTTCTGTATTATTTCGATTAAAATGGTGTGGCCCACAGATTGGTACATGTACCACCAGCCCACAATGTGCTTTAAATGAAATTTTTCGAGCAGTTGTACCCTATGGTAGTCCCTCTGACCACAGTGCCTTCTTTTCCTCCTCTTTCTCGCATAAGTTCTGTTTATTTGATTGTTGCAGCCTTCTGCAGTGCAGTTTGGGTAATCGCGTTCCCTTGGGCCGTTTTCGATGGTGTTAATTTATTTTACATCTTTGGGGTCACATGGTCGCTGTTTGCAGCAGGTGTTCTGTACCCGTTTTATGTTTTATTGGCTATTCAGACTTGTACACTGTACCTAGGATACTGACCCGAGTCATTCTTTGCCCTGTAGTCATTTGTACACATGTATCGTCATTTCCCTCCCATTATCCCTGCCCGCTTAAACATCCAGAAGAACCCAGTATTTTATCTGTCTGAGTCTTGTTGCATTATTACGTCTCGTATGTCATCCACAAAACACTTGTAACCCTTACAGTGCCACCAGAAAGCCTGGCACCTGTTCTGAAGGGGTCCCCCGGTGGCCCACAGGAATGGACTGTCCCAGACGTACCTTTGCCTGAGGGACCCCCATAGGGTAGACCTCATGGGAATTTGGTTTTAAACACTCTGTTGGCTGCTGTTAGCAGCCCATGGCCCACACCTGGGTAAGATGCAAGAATTTAATTTTAATTACAGAGTGGACAGTGATGCTAGCATGTGTCCCACCAGTGGTCATGGTCTAAGACTTTTTGGCAGTACTGAAACTGGGCTCTGTCGTGTCCTTGGTGCGTCCATTGCAAGCTTTCTGTTTACAGCTTTTCCCTCAGTGATGACAATGGGAAGCCCATGGCTGTTTCATATTATTTATTCATAGAAGTTATCCAATTTGAACTATGTGCAGGTGTGACATAGACTAGTAAGGTCAAGTGGGTCATTAAGGCCGAAATTGATGTAGAATTGTGATATGAAGTACATTGTAAAGCCTGGTTTATGGAAATACTGGTGGATAATCAAGTAATTCTGCCATGTCTGCAGACCAAGTGGGTCATTACATCTAAATTGATGTAGAATTGCCACATGACGTGTCTTCTGTTAATTCTCTACTCACAATTTGTAAAGACTGGTTTATCAAAATACTGGTACAGAGTCAAGTAATGCTGTCACATCTGCAGACCAGAATTCCAGGTTATTGGAGACTTTGTATTAGATTACTGCTGAGGCAAATTCTGGAGAGCCATGCCAAAAACACCGGAAAGTGACCCTCCAGGGAGCCCATGGGCTGTCTGCAGTGAGCAGTGAGACATTCAGGAGGAAAGTTGTGAGGATTTTGCCATGGAAATGAAGTAATGGACATCTGCTGGCAGTGGCCATGTGCTATTCCACCTATAAGGGCAGCCCATAGACCAGCTTTGGACTCAATCAGTACCACCCTATCAGAGCAGCCCAAGGGGTGCCCTGCAAAATGCCTGACTACCTATTAATGGTTTCTTAGACAACAGCTGAGGCACCCCACCAGGTGCAGGTAAGCCATGACTTCTGGTCGCACCAGATACAGAACAACCCACTGGGTGTCTTGATTGCTTGCAAATGCCAGGAAGCAACTATGATACATTTATGAGAATGTAAGACCTTTGCTGCAGGTGGCCTCAGTGAGAGTTGATTGTTAATCCCTAGTGTAGGTCATTTTGACATATCTCTGCACATACCTTCAAATGTTATTTCTAGTTTGTTTTGGTCATGCTGTTGTATGCTATTGTACTTAATTGATGTTTGAAAAGCTTGTCAAATAAATAAGCTGTAAGTACGGTGGTTCCTGTCTTGAGAGACCACTCCAATGAGAGACAACCTACTTTGGAAAACCTCCTTTTCAACATACTTTGCTTAGTACTTTTCTTGTTATTTATACTCCTATGAGAGACCACAACTTGGTCATCTCTAGAGGTGGCCTTTCAAGGCAGGTTTCACTGTATCAGTCTTGCTGAGAATGTACCCGTAATTGTTCTTTTTAAAATAGAAACCAGGTGGTGCCACATGTATTTCCTGATTTTTAAGGATTTTTTCAAATTTCATGATGATAAATACTAGTATAGATATATCAATGTTTCTGCATGTAAATGCAGAATTCTACTAAACACTAGTCAAGTTCCTCATCAAATTTGGTGGAATTTACCTTGGCTGGATCTCTACAAAATTTGCTCCATCAATAAATTATGTTTTTCTTATTTTTCTAAACAAGTTCTTGAGTAATTTTTTTCCTGTTGTTATCCCCTGACCAATGAGGGGGGGGGGGTGTAGTAATTGGCTCTGTCTATGACTGGGTCTGTCCTTCTATGTGAAACAGTTTTGTCTGGGCCATATCAGAGGAACCTGCAGAGTTGACCCTTTGGAATTTTTAGGATGGCATGTCTTACCTAGTAGATGTGTCTTTTTCACAGAAGTAGATAAAAAAGGCACATAGCTGGGTCATTGTGGCCTCTGAAATTATTCTCCAGATCATTTTTTCTGGGTCATTTCTCCCAAGTTTTATACATATTTATCTGAATTGTTGATGATTTATAGGCCTTTAATTGTGTGTGTGTACTTGCTCTTATAAAGTTACAATTAGCAAACAGCCTGTCTCTTCACTTGTTCCTCATCCAGAGGGGGCTATTTTGTTTCCATATTGTCCAACAGTGGTTGCAGAGTTCAACTTTTCCAAGAGACACTTGTACCACTTTACATAACACACTATGTATTATTAGTATACTACATATGCTGGGTTTCTGCCAGAGTGAAATTTTAGGGCACTTAAGCATTCATATTCTCAAGTAAAAATTCTAATAATGAAGACTTTACAGGGTATTTCTGGATAATATATGCTAAAATTGTTCTTTTCTCCTAAAATCTCAGGTTAAGCAAAAGTACCCTTAATTTTTTTTAGGGTATGCTATTTTACCCTTTTTACGTTTTGGCAGAAACCCTGATCCTAATGATAATTCAGACTGTTCTGACTTAAGTAGATCAGCTTGAGTCATGATTGGCACTAAAAGAGTTAAACAGTAAAAGAACTGGGCACAGCAGCAAGAACCTTGAAGAACTTGCCAGTCATGGAATCACCTGACTAGTCTTAGAATCATCTTACAAATTACGGAATCACCTGACCAACCATATCGTGAATTTCAGTTTTATTATACAAAGCATGGACCAAAAAGGTTGATCATTGTCAAGAAATATTTTCAATCCTGATAAATGCTGAGTAAATCAACCGATCAGATAATGAAAAATTGGTATGAATTAATTTACTAACATGTCCATGGGCAAATCACGTGGAGCTCATTACTGCAGAGATTTGTTACTGCACAGTTGCTGTTATGACATTATGGTGAAATTGCAGGTGCAGCATGTAATAGACCAGAGACTGAGAGTCAGGTTTATGTGTAAGAATACCAATGTTCTTTTAAGGTAATGTCCACCTTGGAAAAATGATTTCACTTCTAAGCCAAATATCGCAGAAACATGCATAATAAACCTACATACTCAATTCAAAGCATGTTTTGCAGAGTCTGTCTGCACTAAAGGTGGAACTCAAACTCCAAAGTTGTTGTATAAACAGAAGTATTTTCGGTAAAAAGCATGCTGGGATCTTTCCCTTAGAACTGGGAACAAGTAGCTGTATGTTAAAGCACAGCATGCAGTTCAGCTTTATCACTGATAGACAATTAGATGTAGGTGGAGAGGCATTTAACTAGTGCCAGATAACAGTGGATGTTCATCATTTGCTTTGTCTACCATATGGGTATAGTAGGCACCCCGCTGTCCTTATCAGCATAATAATCATAATGTGCATGTCAACAAACAGATGAAAGCTTAACTTGGACCACCACCACCACCACCACCACCCCCCCACCCCCCATTGTACCCGACCTGGCCTTTCATCTACTAGGGTTATGGGGTATCCTGCCTCTAAAGTAGTGTTTCCATCATGAGGGTGTTTTTTGTTCAACTTGTGAATATTTCTCAAAAATATTTTCAAGATAAAATGGTCAAATTTTTACTACTATGATCTCAACATGTTTCTACTGTATCTGTTTCTGTACAATGGTGATACAAAACTAGAAAATGGTTGTTTTGGAGAAATTGATAGGGCTTGTGGGACTCTTAATTTTTGATACACATTTATAAAAGAACTGATAATTTCTAAGGAAAACATCCGATACCTTATTGCAGTAGAAACTTTTTACAGTTAAATTACTTTTTGTTTGATTAAAATCAGAGAATTCATTTCAGAGAAATATTCATGTAAAAAGGACATTTTAGAGCAGAAACCTATTGTCAGTAATCCAGATCCAAAGGTTAACATGATCCATTGACTACCATGTTAACATTGAAAGTGTTATGTTAATTGTATTGAGGCTAGAACTACTAAATTTGGACACATGACAGACAGCATTTATTTTTACCAAAATTTCCCCATGTCTCAAAATGAACAGAATTATACAAAATCAGTTAGACATTGCCTTAAGAATTGTGCAATATTTTGTGTAGACTATCTGTATGTGGGCTATTACATGCCACGGTTCTTCAAAGTTAAGGATCTTGTTTCTGGTGAAGCAGCACTGTCTTCATATGCCGTATGTTTCCAACATCTTACTGGACTGCCAATTTGTAATTGAGAATCTCCTCCCATTGTAGCAGTTTGGATGACAGCTGGTGCTGACTGGGGGACAATAAAATGTGTCTGGGTGCATAGTTGCAAGCAATTATGTGGATCCAATCTGTATTGTAGGCAGCTGAGCTAGCAGACAGATGGGCCTGAAGCATTGAAATCAGACCGACTCTCTCATAATCCCAAATATTTGATGGCCTTTAAAATGTGGAGTCATAATGTTGTTTACTCAAGTAAGTATGTTCACGGCATAACATGTGAGTGAAGATCTAAAAGATGACACACATGATGCATGTGTATCGGCTTACAATCCACCCATCATCCAACTAATGGCTCGGGGCGCACTGGGTTAACATAATGTAAATGGGACAACAGTAATTGCTGTTTGAAACAGAAGGTACTGACAACATCCTTCATTCACGTACCCTATATGTACATATCTGAATTACTGCAAGGCATTGGACCATATATTGACACAAGGAAAATAACATTATGATGATGGTTCTTGCGTTATAAACACAAGTGAAACAGTGTGGAGGTGTTCCTTGCAGTTTTTCACAATAGATAGTCATAAATGTGAGAAAAAGAGCTAAAGTCATTTTTAACAACAGTAAGAATGTCAATACTACAGGCTATTCCCAGTAAGTAGGTGACTGAGTAATGTATAAGTATGCAAATGTGCTGCAATCACCTCTATGGTTATGATTGAAATAAAACACAACTGCTATTAATGGGATGTCGCCATTCAGGAAATGTTCTTGAAAGACGGTTGTTAAGATTTGATGATTTCTTCCCTGTTCATCTCTTGTGTTTGTCATGTTGATATGATTTAGCATGGAGGACATTCATTATGTGCTAGAGTATGTAACTCTCTATTGGCATAGTTTCGGACAGCCGAGCCAGAAAGTATGAAGCCATTTCACTAAAGACTCGTCATGAAACTGCACAGTAAGGTCAATAAATTATTGAACACACTTGTGTTTTTGGACCTATCATGTTCCACTCTAACAACAGTGTTCAAATGGGTGCTGCAGCAATAGAAACTGGTAAATATCATTAATATTTGGATAGTAGACTATTTGTTTTAAGAAATGTATGCATGTTTTTACAATTTTGTGCCATTTTACCTGAACAGAGTATGGTTGTGCAAATCATACTGTATTTACCTTTGATTTCTGTACCTGACAACTTAGGTTGACTTGACTAATTTTAAGTTGCAACAACTGTTCTGAATGGTGCGAGAATCAATGGGAGTCATAACTTAAACTGAATTTGTATGCAAGTATGTATGTAGCAGAACATGTATTTCTTGATTTGATGTTTGTATTTTTGACTCTTCTTGTCATAAATAGCCGACAACTAAAATGGCTGCTACTTTTGTGGGCTTTAACACATTCAGTGGAAAGTTTTGACTTGCCATCATTGTACATAAAATGGATATTAGATTGTATTAAAACTGTTTCTTTGTGTCTATTAACCTGCATTGTGTGATGCACATAAAGATTTGGTCAGAGCTGAATGTACAAAGTCAAGACTTTCCTATTGGCTATGTGTAGATCATGAAGAGAAGGCTCGATTTTTTAAAGGGTTACAGGACATTTGTGTGGGTGCTGCTTTGATCAAGTCTCCTGTTCATTTGTACATACAGTGTAATATGATGACATGTATACTGTTTCCTGTAACCTTGTCCATAATGAACTGTAAATAAAAGAACTTATTTATGTATGATATTCGTTTTATCTGTTAGCTTTTACATGTGTGGTTAATTGTAGCCTTTACTTGGGGCTTGCATAAGGAACTCCCCCCAGCAGATTTCCCCAGAAGGGTGAATAGAATGTAAGCCAGGAATGCAGAACCAACAGTGATGGCAGAAAATACCTTCAACAAAAATCTGACGCTAGAAGGCTGTGCATATGGAAAATCCTCTACTCCGCTTTTTTACAACAGAAAGCCAGATGTGCGTGTATGGGAGACTAAAGACACAAAAAACTCTTGAAATTTCGAAAATAATTAGTTTAATATCCAAAATTTAACAAAGCGCCAATATGATAATAAATGCAGATGGAAGCGTCCCAGTTAATGTTACAATACATTGCCAATAAGACTACAATACCCTGAAGGATCTTGCTTCTCCCATGAACGGAACAGTACAAAAAATGGATTAGGTCTCCAATCAGTAATTTTACAATATTGCACCCTCTAGTGTAGTCAGCAGTGTACTGAACTGCAGATCACACTGTCCACAATGCTGCAGTTGTTTGTCTCTGGCACACCATGGTCACTTCCTGAATACCTGGTGCAACACAAATCATTCCTTCCTTGTTGACTCTGTAAGAATTGTCTTAACCTGTTGAGAAGCGCATCTTGAATTTGAGTCCACACAACCTTGCAGCTGCTAGGGTTGCTATATTTTTAAGGGTACATTTGCCCCCATGGGATACCCAGTATGTTTTCAGGTTGTCCGGATTGCCGTCTGTCCGGATGTGCACATTCTTGTTACTGCAATATCTACAGAGTGCCTCCATGTATTTTGCTCAAATTTGGCAATATGCTTATCTTACCTGCCAAGATGAACTGTTTAGGTTTTAGTGTCCCCATGACTTATTTTGAGCAAATGGCGGATCCTTCAGTCAACACTTTGTGTTGAAGGTTCACATATATGCTAGCCCAAAGCTATACATTGCTGAATTGTGCTGTACATGCAATAAAAAATTGCTGTGCTGTGTTTAAATAAAAATTGAAAACATGGTTGTTTGTTTGTCTTTACTTTGTAACCAAGATTGAGGTGACCAAAATATCAGTGATCATGAGAAAAGTCATTCACTACACATACACCTCAAATATGGATAAATCATCATCATAGTATTGAAGATAATTGTGTTCTGTTGCCCATGAGTATGAAAAATAAAAGTGTATTGATGATTAGTACAAGTACAAGGCGCAAATTTCCATGGATTCTTCTCATCCCAGTTCAACTGAATTGAAATTTTATATGTATCCCAGTGAGTTTGCTAGTTAATAGGACTACAGAGCGTTTACCAGCGGTAGCCGGCGTTTGTCAGCGTTTCATAGTGGTTGCCAGCGTTGAAAGGGGGTCAAACGCTGGCTTAACTCCAAGCTCCAAAAGGCTAAATTGGATTTTGGCGTTTCCCAGCGTTAGTCGCCATTTCCCAGCATTTGTAACGCCAGCTAACGCTGTCTCACGCTGGCAAACGCTGTGTAATTCCCGGAAAAGGCCTGAAACGCCAAAAAAAACCGCACCTACTAACGCCGAAACAAGTTAAGTGCATCTTCACACCTTCTCAGGCTGCAGGGAGGTGGGGGGGAAACTGGAGAGTTATGGGTGATAGGCCTACACAGCTTGGCTTACCACCCATAGAGGGTAGGATAATGTGTTACTGTTAGCTTCCCTGTGATCCTTTTATCCTCTTTGTTGTGTTAACGATTGGTATACTGATAAAACAGTGCTACTGGGCATGCAAGGTCCATTCCACGGAAGTTCCCTGAGAAAGGCCAAGGGCATTGCACAGGGAAACCAGAGCCCTGCCAATAGGATTTTAAATATTCCCTCTTTGTGTCACAAACTATAATAAAAGTTTTAATTGAAAAAGTTATGGTACTTACACTTGCAATGTATCAAGCATTTCAAATGTTGTGCCGCTGCACTGCCAGCTCTTTACATGTCTTGATGTCTCGTCATAGATGGCTGTCATACAATCATATTTCAAAGTATATTGGATTTTATTTATTGTTTTGACATAGAGACTTAATAAGGAGTAAATCGAGCTTTTAATGAATTTTTTGGCGTAGCTACTTGAACACCACCAGAAAGGTCTTCTTGTCGAAAAACAGAATATAAACTGTGCAAATCCTCGTTGGAGAGGTTTAATAAATTTTTTGGCGTAGCTACTTGAACACCACCAGAAAGGTCTTCTTGTCGAAAAACAGAATATAAACTGTGCAAATCCTCGTTGGAGAGGTTTAACTATAGTTAGACCTGGCAGCAGATGCTTACCACAACTTATTGTGGTAATGTCATGTTACATGTACCACAAGTTATTGGATATGCGGATCAACGGGTCACTGTTGTTGCCAATTTGTCAGCAAAACTAGCATTCACGGACACTTACCAGAGTGAGGTGACGATTATCACAGCCTTCCTGAATGTTTCTTTATTATTAATTAACATGTAATACGACATTACCAGGGGTACCATCAAATAGCCAGCAAGGTCTCTCGTGTCACTAATACCTCCAATGGGATAACGGAATGAGCCAAATGTTCTTCTGGCGAGAGTAGTAAATACCACAGGCCCAACAATTAGAATTTACTGTAAGAAATCATACATAATACCACTTCTTATGTTTTGGAATATCGTCAGAATATATTTTTATGGTCATAAATTGTATGGACTGCAATAATAATAATAATAATAATAATAAAAATAATAATAATAATAATAATAATAATAATGATGATGATGATGTAACGTCACATGGAGCTCTTTATAAGAGCTCCATATGAAGACGTTGTGGTTTTAGGCCCATCTGCCACCATCTTATTAGCATAAATAATTGACCGCACAGATGAATGCACAATATCAGATTGCAGATATGGCCCTATGTGGGTCATTGAACGCACAGACTTTCCAGAGTCACCCTCTTTGCCCACTCTGCCTGCCTCTTCCCCCTCCCTCCACCCCCCCCCCCCCGCGTATTAGCACGAAAGCTTGACTGATTGAACGTTACGAGCGCCTGTGTGCATGATGTAGTTCAGTGGACGTTTATTATCAAATAAATGTAGTACACAATAGGAATTTTCTAGTGTGAGTATAATCTTATAATGTAAATAGTCTGCCTTAAAGACAGTCCTTTGTCCCGGTACAGGGATCTTGTAACCCACAGAGAAGTCGCTGACGACAAGAATTAATTACCTGTAAAGAAGGTAGCAAAAGACCTCTTCGAGCTCTTGCAGGGCTTGAAAGACTGGTCATTAAAGGTAATAATCGAACAGACCGGCAAATTCAGCAGAGTGTTCAAAGCAATTTAGAATAAACGAGTTTCTTCCAATTTACTCATTTGCTTTTTTACAATGTGTCCATATCCTTGGTTACTGGGTGATACCTAAACAAATGTACCATTTGCCAATTTCAAAGTGTAAACAACTATAGCTTGTATAAACATTATAAAGGTCAGCTTTGGAGTGCATGCACACAGGGCATAATTCATAGGTTGGTTTTTGTATGTCCTTGCCGTTGCATTGTGAGAACCGAGAGTGGTAAAACAATATTGTTTTAGCTCCATTAAGCTGCTTATGTGAAGATTCACCTTTTTGCAACGTACTTCGTAAAATGCCATAAACTTTGTTTCCCTGGAATATACATGCACAGGAAAATATCACCAATTTAAGTTTCCTTGTTGTTTTTACTGAATTTAACTGAAATTACGTCCATAATGCTATGTGTGTTCTAAAAAAAAGGTCCCCTGTTTCCTGAAAATTTAAGAGGGGCAGATTTTTTTTAATGAAGGAAGCTAGCAAATACATTTGATTTTCAGATTTCAAATTATTGACATTGGACATTTTTTTTTAAATACAAAGGATGAGGAAGAAACAAACCCTTTTGGCACCAAATTGTTGAGTTAGCATTGCATGTCCAGATGCTAACTCAGTTGATATTTCACAACATTTGCAATGTTACGTGTATGTGAACAAGAACATACTGTAATTCCCAAGGTATTTGCATGGTCTGTCCCCTTTACGGAGAAGAGTGGTTTTGAGTAGGTTTCTTTGACCCGTCGAGGAGTATAAAGGAAATTAAACAATGGGAGCTATCAACCTTCACTAACATTCTACCAGGGACGTGCTATAGAAATTGAATTTAAAAATAGCAATACGAAACACCGAACACTGCTTGGCAGCCAACCCTGTGTGATACAAGCTGCAACGAAACACATATTTGCTTGGCTTTTGGCAATTTAAGAGTATTTATCTGAATACTTTCCAAAATTCCGTGTCATTCTCTTCCAACTTGATGTGACAAAACCATCCAGGCTATCCTATGTTGCAATGAATTTGTGTCCTGGATATTTTTCCAACACATAGTCAAAATCTCTGTGTTCGTGGCCATAAGCTTAAACCCAGGATGTTTAGACTGCTATGGTGCTGCCGTGGATATTTCTACCTTCAAGTCGGTGAGACCAGGCCAGAGGAAGCATGATAATTTATGCACGGTCAGAATGCATGGAGATTCTTTTCCCTTACCAGCATAATGACCTTCATTAAGCTGCAAACCTAGGAGTTACTTTGCGATGCACCAGACGGTGATTCCCAGAGTGTCATTTTCAACCCGACATGATACCAGCATCACATGTGCAGGAATTCCATTAAAGTCGTCCTAATTACTTCCCACTTTCACAATATCCATTTTTGGTAGGAGTATGACATATTTATATTTTATTGTTCGGTTTGGAACCCCGTGGATATATTAATTTAAGAAAATTTGATTCTGTGTTAATCAAATGAAATGCAAAGGTGACTTCCCATAAATCGTATCTGGCCATTCACCTAAAAAGAGAAAGAAATAAAATAGGTGAGATCCATATTTTCATTGATTTTATGTTAATCATGACAAAGAACAAGTGATAGTTGTGATCATTATTATTTGGTAAAATGGTATATTTCAGTGAAAAGGTAGTTTAGGAAACATCGCATTGAACAATGTTCAACAACAAAATTTAGACCAGTTTTCAATTATGAAGCCACGTGCATCAGGTGTGGGTTTTTTGTCATTTGTAGCCAACAGAATATTCAACAAAAAGCAGCATGTTTCAAGAACATTCCGAAGAGATGCAGCACTTGGCTAGAACTTACGTGACCTTACAGAATGATCAATTGATGCTAGATCTAAATTTCTGAGTTGCATTTGATATTATGGGACCCTTTTTTTGCCTTAGAAGTGTTAAACATACAATATGTATTCAAAAAGGCCATTGCATTTTCAATGGAATTTCGACTCGCTCGAGTTTTGGGACATAAATTTTGCCTTAAAAGTATAAGATATGCGGGTTCCATGTCCCGAGAAATGCCGAGACAAGGAAGTGCGATATGAAATAACCCAATGATAAATTATGCTGCGGTCAACACTATGGAGACATGGTCTAATGCAATGTAATAATCAGTGAGTAATGGGTATTGCATTGGTGGTAATTGGTAAACGCAGACGCTCAGGTACCTTGAACATTTTTCTGCAAATACCCCACATTTTCAGATGTATTTCATGTTTTCAGATTAGTTGTGTTTACACAAAGTATAGTTTACGCAACACCTGGAGCATATATATATATATATATATATATATATATATATATATATATATATATATATATATATATATATATATATATATATATTCAGCAAAGTTATATCTTTCATGGTTATCTTACCTTAGACATAATTACATGGGTATACAGTGTAGGAGTGGAACAGATGTGATGAAGCAGAGATCGATGCTGACATTTGGACCTTTTGGAGCAGGTTTATTGATGTATGGATATGCCAGTTCCCTGCCATTGATATCAAGTACCGTTTTGTTACTCGCATTTTATGTATTTTCCTGACAAGCTACAAGGTTGCCACAACTCATCCCTAGGTGCAAATTTATTTGAACCTGTCTCTCTTCAGCAATAAAACGTGTTTAGATGTCTAGGATACCCTTTGGGCTCATACGCTGTTTTACAATAGTAACCGAAGATGGTTGTCTTCAACACACCGTGCAATCTTGGGAAATGGACTCCTTGCGAGTTCATCTGTTTTAAGCTTGTGATTGAAATGGAAACCCCGTGTTCAGGAGGTACAAACACGACAATTTGTCCAGGGGTCAATAAAGGGACCTCTGAATAACTTGCTTCTTGGAAGTCACGCTTATCGTGAGTTGCGTGATATAAGTCGTAGCGCATTTTATGCGTCGAAAGAGTTAAAGATGTAAGGCAGCTCAGATGAAAGGTCGAAGTGATTAACATTTATGATTACAAAAACTTGAAATTCACTCATAAATTGCCACAAATTCGACAGAAGGAAACCTAAAACTGAATTACAATTTCATGTCATTTGTAATACCTGTTGCTGCGATGTTAATACACAACTGGATAATGTAGTTAAAAGTACATGTATGCCTGTATTTTGAGCTTTCACTTACCATGAAGCATACTCTTTGAGGGCGCCACATGGGGAGGGGGAGGGGGTTGGGGTTGCAGAAGGTAGCACGGTACATAATGTACTTTTTGAAAAGTTACCTCTTATTTGGTAAAATTTCTGTGGACATGAGCGAAAACTTCTTTACCAGCTTAAGGACATCAAACAATTTCATGAGCAGACATATCTAATATTATATATTCAAAATAGTTTAGCGACTTCACACCTGCTCGACATTGGATTCATTTGAATTTATCCTATTTTGAATTTACAATATGGTATGAATCCCAAGCCTGCATTAACTTCCAAGTTCTGCAAAAAATGTTGCATTATACATGTACCTGCAAAGATATTAATATTTAAATTAATAATGAAACATCTCGAATGAGTAGATCTGTGCACAAGAAAGAAAGAAAGAAAGAAAGAAAGAAAGAAAGAAAGAAAGAAAGAAAGAAAGAAAGAAAGAAAGAATAACTGGACTGGAGCAAGTGTGCTATCGGTGTTATTCCACTAATGCAACTTAATTCACTCGCAAAGAGCTCGTATATTTTCTTCGAAAGTTGGCGAACCGAGGATTACATTTTTTGCAGAGATTTATTGCAGGCGTACCATAGGTATGCAATAGGTCTTCAACTACTTATCTTCATACACACACATTTTGATTGAAATCGTCAAGTTGTAGACGTAAGGATCTAAATATACGCAATACTGTGAAGGGTACACATGCAGTACAACTTTTTTAAAATGTAAAATGTCTTATGTTTTCAAACTTTATTTATCCTCTTTTGTCACTTTGTCGGTGAAAGATAAGTAGCGTGAGTTTGATGTTTTATGAATTGTAACTCATTCAGTTTCAAGGCTTGGTAGAGTCAACAGCTTTCTTTGGCGCGCTTTGATGCAAAGCCCCCAGAGCGTGCGCAGGAAAGCTGGGGACCTATGCATGTAGTCATTCTTATTGTCTGTGCAGTGTATTGGCTATATTTGCCACACGTTTGATATCAACATGTCTGCAATGTATTTGTTATCGACAATGAGCCAGAGTTTTTAGTCTTGAATCAAAGTTGTATCAAACATCGAAGATTTGAGATTAGAGGCACGAGATTTATATCAACTGCATAAACCTTACAAAAATGTAAAGTGTGCAAAACTTTAAAAGTGAATGCACACTTTTTTTTACGGACGAGTTCCAGTCACTACAATATGATCTGTCGTACATCCTTAAAGTCTGTAAGCAAAACCGACCTCTCACAACACTGGGATCACCCTCAATATGCACACGAGAAATCATATTGACTGCCGTTCGTGCGCCCCCGTAGGAGGGGATGCATATGGTGTTTATTCTCGTCGTCCGTCGTCTCTGCCGCCGCCGCCGCCCGAGTATTTTATTTTCCTTACATTTCTGTTTTCCCTGGAACGATTGGCTCCTAATTAGGTACAGATAATCTATGGGTCTGGGAAATTCCCATATAATATTTAGCCTTGAGGTCAAAAGTCAAGGTCAAATCTACATTGCATTTTTTTCTGCTGACTCATCAATTTTCACATATTGGCTTATATCTTCTTAATAGTGTAGCGTAGGCCCAAGATTACTATTAAACATTGATAGGAAAGTACCTATGGGCTTTCAATATGTATGGTTTATTTTAATCCTCAGTGACCTTAAAACGTCAAACTGCTTACATTCCATTGATTACCATGCAAGTCAATGGTGGCTAATTCACATTTTTAACTTCCTGTCCAAAACAATTTACCAGATTCACTTCAAATTTGGTGGGGATATACATTGAGTGGGTATCTACCAACTTGTTTAAATGATCATGCTCCAATGATTTTTTTTTTTTTTTAATTTTTAATGTGGTTTTTTTGGGGGGGGGGGGGGATTTTTACATTCCTATTAGTTACCATGTAAGTCAATGGAGTCTGCAATGGCAGTTCACATTTTGACTTCTTCAAAACGGTAGGCCAGATTCACTTGAAACTTTTAGTACTGATACTCCATAGATTTTGGTTAGTTTTTTCATAGATTGAGCATGACCTTTATATCATAGGTCAAGGTTACAATGCCTTGCAGGATAAGATGAAATGGTTTCCCGGCCAAATCTTCAATGGGTATGATTGATGTCCATCAAACTTGGTCATTATTTACCCAGGTGAAACTTCCCTTACATTTGCTAAGACGTGACCCTGAGGTCAAACGTAGAGGCGCTTTTTTTTGGGGGGAGGGGGATGCATAATGTTTTTTTTCGCACGAAAAACTCGCTTCTAGTATTGAAACACAAAAGAGGGTTGTTTTGTTTGTTTGTTTGTTTGTTTGTTTTTGGGGGGGGGGGGGAGGCCAAGGCAGTGTATTTTGACCTTGACGGTGACGACTTCTATTGACAATGTGAAGACTCCACAACTGTTGTTGACTGACATCTGTATTGTTTGCATATTTTCTAAGAACTCTTTTTAGCATATTTCATTTGCCTTCTTTGTCACTATTTTCTCGTATAACATTTGTTTGGCAACTGGATTTTTTTAACATACACCGTGTAGGTGGTGCTAAAACAAACAAGCACCTTACCAATGGCGCATTGTTTGCCTCCTCGTGACAAGTTAAAATTGAAATCTGTCACATGTAAAATACAAGTCAATAGAATAAAGAACCTGTATTAACTCAGAGAACAAGAAAATTCAGCAATGCTACATTGGAAATTAAGAATACAATAATGTGCTTAAAAGTGCAAAGAAAAAAGTTTCTTTTCTTACAATGTCATGGACATGCATGGTGTGAACCAGTTTAGTTTGAAGGCCAAGTTCCGCAATTAATAGTTGTGACCTGAAACGGCCTCTGTGATTTTTATTTTCTTTTTCTTCTTTCCCACCCCCACCCCCCCCCCACCCCCTGCCCGCTTGGCCCAGCCACGTAGGAGGACCAGGATTATTGGTAGTTCAGTTTTCGAATCTGGACATATGATACCATCAAGGACGTGAAAACAACCACGTTACTTTTCAAGTTTTGTTAATTGACAAGGATTCTGGGCCTTCGTATTGAGCATTTTTTCCAGGGGGTCTATCATGAACCCACGTTACTTTTCCAGTTTCGTTAGTTGACAAGGATTCTGGGCCTTCGTATTGAGCATTTTTTCCAGTGGGTCTATCATGAAGCCTCAAGATATGCATGACTTGACTAGCTCAAACGGTAGGCCTTCATCGTACCGAAGTATGCACAGGCCTGTAGACAGATGTAGGCTTTAAGCTGTGTCTTTGAGATTCTCTGACCTACATTTACGTGCTAAGAACTAAAATTTCCTTTAAGTCACAAAAGGAAATGTGACGATATAATTAGAATGCATTTAATATGAAAGTAATGATTGTTTTTAAAGGAGCATTTATCGTTTGAGAAACATACAAAAAATGCACTCAGACTCATTATGTATGTATATATATATATATATATATATATATATATATATATATATATATATATATATATATATATATATACATATATATACATTGTTAAGTCTGTGTGCAAACACATACTTTTTGTTTTTCCTCATATATTTTGATTTTTGTCCATTTATTCAATCTATTTCCGTGAAGATTTAGTCCTACGTTTTTCTCGAACACTATTGTTTCGAAAAGTACCAAACCTAGCATGGCGATTAAGCTAGTAGTGAAATGAATCCTCTGGTTTGGAATAACAGTATGCTGAAAATTAAGCAAATTGGGGTCTTTTGAAATTTCAAATGTTAAATATCATCAAAACTATTGACGGTAGAGGTACCATTCCTAGTTCAATTCATAGGTTTGTGCTATGGACGCATCCAATTGACCACAATAAGAAGTTGTAGAATTTTAATTCATGGAAATTAGGGGCACTTGAAAAGTTTAAATATTGAATAGCTTCAAAACTATTAAAGGTAAAGGTAACATTCCAGCTTTAATTCATAGGCAGGTGCGATAGGCGCTTCATATGAACTACAACAAAGAGTTGTAGAATTTTAGAATATCTTCCAAACTATTACGGACAGAGGTACATTTCAAACTTAAATTCATAAGTTGTACCGCACCCAATGAATCACAACCAAAAGTTACAGAATACTAATTTATGCCGATTAGGGGGCACTTGTAAAGTTTAAATGTTGAATATCTTTAACACTATAAAAGGTAGATGTGCCATTCAAACCTCAATTCATAGGTTTGTACTGTAAGCACATCTAATGGACCTGAATCAAAAGTTGCTGCATTTTAATTTATCGAATTCCGGAAAATACACAAAATTTAAATCTCGAAAAATTTCAGATGTACAACAGATCGAGGTGCCATTCCAACTTCCTTTGATAGGTTGGTAACATAGCTGCATCCAATGAAATATGGACTAAAGTTGTAGTATTGAAATTTTTGCTAATTAGGCGAATTTACAAAATTTAAATCTGGAATAACTTGAAAACTATAATAGAGAGAGGTGTTAATTGATAAGTTTGTGAGATAGCTGCATCCAATGAACCATGAATCAAAGTTTTAGCAGTTTGATTTATACAAACTAGGCAAATACTCAAAATTACATCTTGAATAACTCAAAACTATTATAAATAGAGGTGCCAGCTATTCCAATCACAATTTATCGGTTTATCACACAGCTCAATTGTCTATGTCTCTTTTGTACAGTTCAATAAAACATTATCGCTGCAGGACTTAAATAAATACTGTATGTGAATGCTTTGAAAGTTTTCTAGCACACAAACTAATTTCCTGACATGCAAATCATTTTTTCTAGTTTCTTTCTTATTGTTTTCACACAATGTGCGTTGAGCGTTGTTCCTGCAGAGCGTATATATGACTGCTTACATTTCAATGAAAATATTTTAAACAATATAATACATTGAAAATATTATGCCACCGCCTATAAAGTGACATACAGGCTAATGGATATTTTATTACTTTTTAACGTGTGAGACAGGCCTGCTTCTGACAATGCCTCTTCACCTCTTCATCATCCGGAGAAGAAGGAAAGGCGTCAAATGAGGATAGCTATCAGAGAGATGCATCCATGGATGGTCACTCTCCTGAGGAATCTGCGAGTAATGTTAATGTGGAAGCAGAAACATCAGCAATGGATCACCAGCTTCAAAAACACAGATAGTGTTGCCAACGTAGTTGACTGAAGTGAAGTGGCCTGTGAGAGCAAGGATGGTAACATAGTTCCCCCATAACACGGACAAGTGTGTGTGTGTGTGTGTGTGTGTGTGTGTGGAACACGGGGCAGAGAACCAGTATATATATATATATATATATATATATATATATATATATATATATATATATATATATATATATATATATATATATAACATGATATGATTAATGGTTTTCCTTAAATATATTTCAGCCTCATCTTCAAATATATTCAGGTGCTGTGTGTATGTAAATTGTGTGTATAACACTCTCTTGACGGTAGAAGCCTATGATTTTTAGAGAGCATTCGCGCTCGGGAATATATGTAAAGAGTGAAATTTTTGCGGAACGAAGCCATGCGATGTGTGATGACTTGGGGGAGGGGGGAGGGGAGGCAGGCGCGTCTCTCCTGGAAAATTGTGGTGGAAGCCGTGGAATGCGAGCCATGTTGACCGAATACAGCGAGTGTGCCTGTGAACCATGTGGTATGAACATGCATTGTTCATGTTATGCATTCGCTGAATCGAGTGTGGCTCGCATTCCACCGTTACCCTCAAAATAGACACTTTGAACCACTCAATTAGCTGGGGCTAGCGTGTGTAAGAAAATTGTCTGTGGTGGAAACACGAAATATGCTTAAATGCGTCGGAAATATATGACCTGGCGTGAGAGCGTGACAATGACACTGGAATGCGTGAATGTCACGCTCAATGCATGAGACTTGATAGGTCTGGTTTTTTTCACAATCAAGATAGATACAGGAATCGATCCAGTTTCTGAATTAGTGTAATCAGATTAACCAAACAAAACGAAGGTATTGTAATGGTTCACATATATTATGTCAGCCTTTGGAATTTAGCCAGCTATGATTCAGTTCCACGGCCACCTCTGCTGACATTCCAGGTTTTCTTGGAGTGGGGACTGACGGTTCTTGGCCTTGGGCTTGCTTCTCCTCGTTCCTACGCGATTTGATAAAGATGATACTGTTCATTTGAAATTGCCTGCGGAACTTATCCTGATTCTGCCAAGCTATCTCTAAACGTTTGTGTGCATTGGCATCTCTGAATACTAGTAGATTGCTAGATTGCTTAAAAGAACACACAGGCCTCAGCCAGACCTGACTATCTGATGAAATGAAGCAAATATCACTGCAGTTAAAGGCTGATAATGATGCTGTAGCAAGAATATTTTGTCTGCATTTGTGTATGTTATAGACATCGCTGCATTAAAATGGTGTATCCATTTACATGTGGAAAGTATATTCCTACAGTACTTCAAGTTATCATATAGTCCGTATGTGAGGAAGTGCATCAATCAGTCAAGTAACCGCGGCAAATACAACTGCCCAGCATTGAAAAAGTTTGTTTCCTGAGGACGTTTGATTTGCTCTCTGATTAGTTTAAGTGACATATGACGTCAGATACATGGCCAGGGCCTCGCATGTCTACTGTGTGACCGAAATTAAAGTTCCCATGCAGCTTTTATCAGCACCATAGCAGTTCACACGCAAAAATCGTTCAAGGTAAACCAAAACTCGTCGAAAAGTGACAGTCAGTACTTTTCGTTCTCACATAATTTTTTTTTTGTTTTCAACTCTGTGCAGTGGTACTGTTAATAAGAGTAATTTGTGTTCTGGAAAGCGTTATTAGAAATTTGGATATGTACTGGTATTGCGCATGCTATGATAGTGTATCCCTAATTGTGTCCCCAGGGTGAAACATTTTAGCACCCTTCCATGCAGGCAGCAACATCCAAAATGAATACCCTTTAACGAGAGCATACACTTACATTCGTTGAAAAGATGAAGACAGCAACACAGAGAGATATATCCTATTTAAGGACACCAGACGCTCATCGGCATGTCGAGAAGCAAAAAAGATACCAACATCTATATGTCACGAACCTCCTGTAAAGGCGCTAGACACACTTATTTCGCGAAAAGAGACAAATATGGCCGTCTTCCTGCTTTATTCATTATTGCGTTCGTTGGTGGCCACATCTTGTGCTGTCAGTAGTCTTAGCGTTAGCATGGGTCTGTTTATTCAGTAGTCTGTGGTGTTAAAATTTAAGTCTAAGAAATGAATGACTCTCCATAATAGTATGGCTTGGATGAATGTTCATTTATTTTTATAAAATTAACATGCAATCAAGTAGATGTATAGACATAATAAACATGCCATGTTAACACTGCTTCAGGTTTTCAAAATAAAACAACATTGTTGTTTCATGTATTTTGCATTACTTTTACAAAGGTCCAAAATTGCCAGTACAAATGTACGTCAATTGTACAGTGATTGCATTCAGGAAACCTGCTCCATATTTTCCGTTTTAAACATGCTCGGCAGGTGTGATGTTTTTAAAAAGTGGTAATAGTCAATTGGTGTTTAGCTCTGCTGATCTAAGATCGCCGAGTATTGACCCTCTAGATCAAATTGCGCTTGATTACATTGTACATTTAACTGTATTTGATGACCTACTTTTTGGGTCGCCGTGACCCAGTCAATATGGAGTTAAGCCCTTGTCCTAATTTATTGGCTTTTTTTTCAATAATTCGAAAAGTTATTACCTGATTTGAACAAATAGACCATGTATGGAATGCTGGATGTGGGATGCATATTTTGAACAGCAAAAACCTTTTAATCCGAATTGAAGGTCAATGTCAAATGGCCAGTTCGAATATAGGGATCATCTCGTGAATGCTCTGCACACCACAACAATTTTTGAGTTAGGTCCACATAATGTTTAGACGTTCTAAAGTGTATGAAAATCTTTGTCGACATCAATGTAGGTTTTGCCACCTATTGTTTTATGTAATATAATCTCAAAATGTTAAAATGGTGTGACCAGTCCAACATTCCTATTTTTTTGGTCCATCTTCGTGAAATTTAGTGGGATTGTAGAAGATGTTATTGTAATTTGACGGAAGTTATGAGCGAAAATGTCTTGAAAGTTACAAAATTCCACATCTCAAAAAATAATTGAATTAGATAAGCCAAAGTTATTGAATTCAGTGAAACCTGTCTATCGTGGACCCATTTGGGACTGGCAAAAAGTGTCCATAGTTGGCAGGTGTCCACAACAGACAGGTTTTTTTAACAAGAAAATTGACCTTTCGGTATTGGACTTAACTGTCCATATTATACAGGTGTCTGCATTATAGAGGCGCACACAAGGACAGGTTTTACTGTATATAGATCATGTCCAATGCTAATATGTTATGTAAAATCTGTGACCTTGACATGTTTTATAAGATCACCAGCCCATTGAGTTGGAAGAGGTGATTTTGTAATGGTAAGGTGTAGCTTGGGCATGAGGGGCAAGGAAAATTGAGCCTCTAGATCAAAATTGCGCTTTAAGTACATTGTATTGAACTCAACTTGGTGATCTACGTTATTGGTCACCATGACCAAAAGACTGTATGACCTTGACCTGTTTTAAGGTCATTCAGCACTTAAGAAAAGAACATTTAATTCAATATCTTGATAAAGAATAGGGAGAATGATGCCAAATGTGCCACAAATGTGTTTCACGTTGAAGCTTGATATTGCATAATGTGGGTAACCTTGATTAATGTTAATGAGTTCGCGGATTGAATACATTTCCAAAAATGATATTTTGGTGATGGTGGTCAGCAGAGCAGTAGGCCCACGAGCCTCTTGTTTGTAAAGCTGTCACCTGTCTTTGTGACCCAGAATGTACGTGGCATCACTGGTTGAAAGACTGTCCACTTTATGTGTTAACTCTTCTAGTACCACATTTGGTCTGAGTCGAGGAAAGCTGTTGACATGGACTGATATTCCATGTAACTACAGGCATGCTGCTACTTGATTGAAAGGTCTTTTTTACAAAGAACAGGAATATTGCATCCTTATCATAATTAAGAACAGTACCTTCTGTGTAGTTCGAATTTAGTCGCAGTTGGCACTGACAGAGTCAATATAACCATGCTGCATTCTAACCTGTCCTGTGCATATGGTTGACATCTTATTGGCCAGCTATTGGCAACAACCCTTCTCGCAATCATCAACACAGCGGGTCTTTTACACAAAGCCATTATCTCAGGCTGGCCATGATTTCTCTGGTCAACAGAATCACGATAAAATGCAGGGATATTCCATCATCTGTACACATGAAGTTAACATGTTCCATCAACATTCAGAAGGAACTCTCAAACCACCACAATAACAAAGAATAACGAGATATCGGCCTAAGCTGAAATTCGACTCTTGGTAAAGTCACTGTAAGTCCAAAAACATGTATATGAGCTTAGCGTAATCGAATAACTAACCGCGACAACCCAGGCTTGGCCATCAAATGGCTTCACCTTGCAACACTTTCATAGACTCTGTGATCTTCCTGTCAGCAAAGCTGACACACAAGGTAAAGAGACCTATACCTAGCTTTAATCTTCCCCACATCGGTCGAGATTCCAAACGTATTTGCCAAAGATCTGGGCAGTTTCAAATGAGATTTGTTGCATTGAAATATCCAATCATCATCAATTATAACGTGCCACTTCTCTGTGCCTTAACGATTAGTCTACATCACATGTACCTGCCGACATGGCAACTACATGTACCTTCAAAAACTGGTATCCTGCGCATACCGCATAACCACTCTTAAGAGATATCAGCATTGTTTTCCTGCATCATACAATTTCTGCTGAAAATTTGGGTCTTTCTGGTTATTCAGCTGACCAAACTTTGATATAAAAATGCTGGACGACTCAAACACGGTTAAGGAAACCATCACCTTCATTATCTCAAGCCCAACAAATATACCGGTGAACTGTTAGCACAATGCACTTTTACTATTTTTTTCAGTGCCAAGTAGTGGACTGAGTCAAATCTGTGCGCCCAATGCGCGCCGAGAAAAGCTGTTGACCTGGACTATCACATGTGGAACTATTGGCATGCTTGCACCTGAATGAAAGGCCTTTTTACAAAAAATATGAATTTAGCATCCCTATGATAACTCGGATTAGTTCGACGTAAGAACGCCGACTTCTGTCCCAGTTGGCACAGAAGGAGTTAAAATATTCACAGTAACAACCATTTCCCTGCTTTGATCATCTCTACATACACCAAAATATACTATTCTGCTAACGGCAAAGTCAAAAGAAAAAGTACAACCCTATTTTGCGAAACTAAAATATACACCAGTCACGTCCCGAAGCTACAGAGAGACCTTTAGTGACTACAGTACAGTACCAGACACATTTCTTCACCTTTGTCAGTCGATCCTCATCGCTCCAAGAGAGATCAACACACACGCAAAAGAGTTCTTCACCAACATATGTTACCGGAACTTTCCATTCAAATATGTCGACCTGCATGAGAAAAAACTGCATCGGAAGTAAATTGATTCAGTCCTATTAAATTTTAGATTTCTTTTAAGAAAAGACTAATATTTTGGAGGAGGAGATGCAGGGCGGAGGGCATTAACACAGAAGGGTCTGAAGGGGCTTTAGAAATTAAACAAGCAAGAACATAGATACACGTTACATTTGTGGAGTTAAAGACAAAGACTGATTTTTCAACATATGACAGAAGTCATTTTTTGAATAAGCAGACGAATATAGAATTTGTTGTGTTATTTAAGATTATTTTATAAAGCTCAGCGATGTATGGCAAACCTTAGTTTTTTTCCACTAACCCCAAACGTTTTGTATACAAAATCCCCAGTTTTGTTATGAAACCCAGAGGTTTGTTTCAAGATCCACGCATAAATTCGATTGCTGTAAAGTCAAGGAAATTAGTAGGTATTCTAAAAAGCCTCCAATATAAATTGAACAGACGGGCGCTGGAATCTTTATACTTCTCTTTCATTCTGCCTTGTTTAGAATATGCCAGCGTGGTCTGGGATGGATGCACACAATCGGACAGGGATCTCCTGCAAAGTATTCAACTGGCTGCAGCCCGGGTTGTAACAGGAGCAATGAGTCGAACAAGTCACAGTAAAATATACGAAGAAACGAGCTGGGAAACACTTTCCGAACGAAGACGCAAACGAAAATTAGTCCTCATGTTCAAATAGGAAATGGTTTTGCTCCTGCCTACCTCTGTGACCTATTACCCCAGACAGTTGGAGAATGAAATGCATATGACAGAAGATCCAGACAAACGAAAGCACCTCCTATTTCTAGGAAAAACATACATTATAACTCCTTCCTGCCATCTACTATCCGCGAATGGAATATTCTTTCAAGATCAATAAAAAATTCGGAAAATGTTGACTACTTCAACCAGAAATTAAGCAAAAGTAATCCAAAAAGAAATGAATTAATCTACTTTGGAGAGGGCAAAATTGCCATAATACATGCCAGGATGAGAATGGGCTGTAACCAGTTGAACTATAACTTGTATAAAATGGGCATATAACGTCATCACTTTGTTCCTGTGGTCATTCTGCTGAGGATTATTTCCATTATTTTTTTCAGTGCAGCATATATCCCATCCAAAGGGACAAACTTCAAACCGATATTGCATCTTTGGCACCCTTCAACCTAAAAACATTACTTTACGGAATATCAGGTGGAAACAAAAACGCAAATTATGACATTTTTCGATCAGTACATTGTTATATTAAATCTACGGAAAGATTTAAGGATTAGTCAACCTCAGTAAAGCTTTCAAGCAGGTACTTCTCATTGCAGTTTAAATTTATACAGATCTCGTCGCCAGTTTAAGATATGGACAATCAAATTAACACGCACTCGCCAAATAGCATCTCCTTTCATTCTCCCTTTCACTTCCTGCTGTCTGTAACGTACTGTGCGTGTATCTATATGTTATCTGGCAGTCCAACTTTGTATGTATGTATTATCACTTTATGTACAAGAGGTCTTAATATAGGCATTGTGCCTGTTGACCGATTGTTTTTTTAAAATTTTACTGAATAAAGAAAAAGAAGGACTTTGTTCAGATAATTCAGGGTTTTGTGCACAATACCACAATTTTACTGCGGCCAGTCAAAAGACGGTTGACAATCACCTCACGTCTTTCGGTGCTCGCCGTCACGAACTGACCCCCCCCCCCCCCCCCCCCGTGAGCATACCCAGTGACGTTTGTCATGTAGTCAGGTCGCAGGTTGCGCGACACAGATTTTCTCTTGCATGGAAATGTACAGTTGCAAAACTCAAAACTGTGGAAAGACCTATTCTGTATGATAGCTTGGTTTAACCTGATTTTTGCAAGTGTTTCTTATTATCAATTATGTGTGTATTTTATTTTTATAAAACACGACCGGTCGAAGAAGGTCATGAAAAAGTGAACTTTGATTTGGCTACCAGATTAACGCAGCAAGTTGAACGGAAAAAAGTCATTTCTGGTGTTGAATGACCTCTGACCTCATCTGCACGTCGCTGGCTTTCCTGAGAAACGACTTGACTTATTGTTATGTCTGGGTGCCAACACAGACATTTTTTTTCCCAAGAATTCTTTCTTTCTTTCATATTTTCTTTCTTTCTTTCTTTCTTTCTTTCTTTCTTGCAGGCTTTCAACTACTAGCTGTATGACCTATTGCTTGACCTCCATGGTGCCAGGCAACCATTTTGCATTCATAATTAATTAGCTTGAACCTGTCTCACAGCTTTTTGTCCATGTATGCTGAGTGTAAGCTTTGGAAGGTTTGGGTCTTGTAGCAAATTGTGGTGTGGGGTGGGGGACTCCCAACAACTGTGTAATGAGGCTTTCAATAAAATACAGAGTATCTCTTTCTGTTCATGCAGGAACAGATTGACTCCATGCTACCATATATTCCAGGCAGACTTTTGCTTCCACTGGTGTCCTACCTGGCCTCTTTTTGCCTGAGGCAATGTCAGTCTGCTGACCTTATCAGTCCCAAGGGTACTCACAGCTCTGGACTTCTAGGCAGAACAAGCCTGAGCCTACCCTTTGTTAAAAATAGACAACATACACAGCTGAGCCAGCCAGACCAGGAAAATGCAAATACTTGTTTCATCTCAGTGAACACTTTCCTGTCTTTGTTTTCTTGTAACCAGTGAGATGAAACCTGTTCTTCATAGCCAATGCTGAGACAGTATAGTTTTGTGTTGGTTCACAGGTATATGTTTTTTGTAGTTTCTTGACAGCTTCTGTTAAAATTTGTTTATGTAACAAAGGAAAAAAGACAGTTTTGTATTGCGTGTATACACACCCCTCTAAATTATAATATGTGTAGACTGTACATGCACATATGCTCATCAATACTGCCCAGAAGGGCTGACCCTCTCAGGAGTGGGCACTTTTCTCTGGTCGCGATGGTGCTCACTGTAGAGAGGTTTCACTGTACAGTGGTACTTGCAATTTAAGACCATCCCTAATTAATGAATGCCAGACAAAAGTGGTCACATAGTACAGGTGGTCTTTCATCTCAGATAAATTAACAAAGAAATAAAAGGCCAATTTCTTTCTTTCTTTTTTCTTTCTTTCTTTTTCTTTCTTTTTATTTTCTTTATGACCAAGTTGGTCCAGAGTTTTTTTCAGGCACTATGTTTCCAAAAACCACCAAACTTGCCATGGTACTGACATAACCAGTGAAATTGTGCATTTCATTTGGAACAGTCATAATGTTTAAAATTACGCAAATTTTTAGAGGCAACAAAATTTTTAAAAGCGCAATATCTTCCAAACTATTGCAGATGGACTCAAAATTTCAATGTGCATAAATACCTTTGTGACACTTGCCACTATAATGGACAGTACAGCTGTAGAATTCCAAATTATGCTAATAAAGGCCATTGACAATCTAAAAGTTGAATATCTCCAAAACTATTGTAGAGATGCCATTCCAACTGCAATTTGTAGGTTGATGGCAAAGCTGCATCCCATGAACCATGAACCAAAGTTGTAGGATTTTAATTTATGCAAATTAGGTGAATATGCAAAATGTAAATCTTTAATAGCTTCAAACTAAATATTAGGCTAATACACAAAATTTAGAATATGTTGAACAATGGCAAAGTATATCATTTCAAACTTTTCTCATTTTGAAGACACCCAGACAGATTTGCTGTGAAGCAAAACTTCTTTTCTAGTTGTCTCACTGTTTCTCTCAACCGACTGGCTACAAACTATTCCTGCAACAAATCAATCGCTAGAAATAACTAGCTGCTGCTAAGCATGCAGTACAGACACCTGAGAAATCAGGCCTGGGAACAAAATAGTGGAACATTAGCACCTTGCTCTCACATGAAGCGAGGGGCCTATTGCCAAAACTTACACTATTCCATGATAGTTCAATACACTGGACTGAAAAAGGTACTTGTGTGCAAGTTCGATCATCATGTCTGGGTGCCAACCCAGACATTTTGTTTTTCCAAGAATTTCTTTCTTTCTTTCTTTCTTTCTTTCTTTCTTTCTTTCTTTCTTTCTTTCTTTCTTTCGTCTTTCTTTACGACCAAATTTGTCCGGAGTTTTTCTCGGACACTATTATTCCGAAAACCACCAAACTTGCCATTATCACTGACCCACCAGTGAAATTTGGCACCTGACTTGGAATAATCATGATGTTTAAAATTATGCAAATTATGGGCAATTAAAATTTTAAAAGCTTTATATCTGCAAAAATATTATAGATAGACACAAAGTTCTAACTTACACATATGGTTTTGAGACATCTGGCCAATCCAATAGCATGCAAACAAAAGTTGGGGAATTTTAATGTATGCTAAATTCAGTGAATTTCCCAACAACCCTCATTTTGACCACGGCTTCTGCTGCCTCCATGGCGGTAGGAAACCATTTTGCATTCATTATACTTGCACCTGTCTCATAGGTAGCCGTCTAGCCATGTCTGCTATGTGTATGGTTTGAAAGGTTAGGGTCTTATGGCAAATGGGAGGGGGGGGGGACTCCCAACAACAGTGTAATGAGGTTCTCAGTCCCACGGGATCAGAGGGACTGGAATTCTAGGCAGAACAAGCCCGAGTGTACCCTCTGTAAAAAATAGACTACATATAGAGCTGAGTTTGCTAGACCCATCAAAGTCTGGATTTACAGTCCTCAATGACTGTTTTCACAACTTGGTGAATTTTGAAAAAGGGTGTGGATTTGTGTCATCTCACTGGACACTTTCATGTCTTTGTTTGCTTGTAACCAGTGAGATGAAGCCTGTTCTTCATAGCCAATACTGAGTCATTAAAGTACATGGCTCAGTTCACAGGTACAAATACATGTAGTTTTGTGACAGCATCTGTTAAAATTTGTTTAAGCAATAAAGGAACGGGGACAGTTTTGTATTGCATGTATACACATCCCTCTGAATTATAATATGTGTAGACTGTACATGCACATATGCTCATCAATACTGCCCAGAAGGGCTGACCCTCTCAGGAGTGGGCACTTTTCTCTGGTCGCAAAGGTGCTGACTGTAGAGAGGTTTCACTGTACAGTGGTACCTGCAATTTAAGACCACCCCTAATGCCAGACAAAGTGGTCACATAGGACAGGTGGTCTTTCATCTCAGATAAATTAACAAAGAAATAAAAGGCTTCTTTTTTTCTTTCTTTCTTTACGACCAAGTTGGTCCAGAGTTTTTTTCAGACACTGTTTTTCCGAAAACCACCAAACTTGCACTGTTGGACGTCGTATTAGGTATAGAACAAACAAACTTGCTTGGACAATCATAGAAGGGTTGCGACAGACAAGGCGTCGCATTATGGAGGCGGTCGCAAAGGAAGTTTCCACTGTATAAAATATGTCAATCTCATTTTCTAATAAAAACCTTTTAATTTCCCTATTGAATGATAACTGCAGCAGTCATTGTCCTGAGTCAGGCCGACCTATTCCTCATCGGCAAGAAAGCATCATATTCAATCAAATCAGAACCCAACAAACGTTGACAATACATTCGATTACAGCAATAATACATGCGAAGTGAAGCTTGAAAACAATGCAATTACTACCTGCTTATGTAAGGATCAGAGTTACTCGGGGCTTCACATTGCACCCAAAAAGAACAGTTTGGTGCTTGTTTTTTTATGCTCATTGGTTCACAAAGAAAATATGTCTCTCTGTCGAGGTAGGTAATATGGTGGAAGACTCGTAGATGGTTAAAACCTATTTTATTTGGAAGATATCATGATGAGGAAACAACCAATCCTACTTTTCTGGATCCCTCTCCTGTGTACACACGGTCAGCTTCAGGCAACAATGGCCGTCTTGCATCTATTCACAGTGATTACAATGTACACCAGAGTTGTATGCAGAAATTGGAAACCATTTACAATTGTAGACCTGTAGATCTCGACGTAGACTATTACAAGGAATACAGGTCAGCCTGATTTTAGAGTATATATCAGTCTTTAAGATCATATGTTTATATGGCTTCCACTAATGCATTTTTCCGATCACATTAACGCTAATTTTCAGAGCTCAAATATCAGGTTTCTACATGACGTTTCTGCCATTTCTACGTATCGCCTTCTTGCATTTGACATTTTCTTTCTGTGAATAGTCCAGCCTATTTCTGCGTAAATCTGCATGTAATGGTAGAGAGTGGATGACTGACATCCACGCAGGCCAGTTGTCTCATCAGCGTTTGAATCCTGTGTCTTGATCCATCTGACGCTCTGCGTAGCTTATTTTGCAAAAGGGAGAGTCGAGGAATACCACCACCCCCCCACCATCACCACCCAACCCGCCCCCCAAATTATCCGACTGACGGCTTATACTATTACATTTGATCAATAAGTGTCTGTCTCCAGACCGACATTATTATTTTTGAGTAACAATAGGCACCTGACGTCGTCATACAAAGGTTGCAGGTTCGAGTCCCGCTCGTTCCGAACATAAAATATATATTTTTTGGCATTTCCTTAATGCTGGTGGATTTAAGTCCCCGATTCTGGAAATAAATGCCGACTCAGTACTTATACTCCATAACCGTGTTGATGTGGCACTTGCACTTAACTATCTCCATTGAACCATTCTTTTTAGAATAGGGATTTGGTCTAGTTGATATGTGCGTTTCCCATTTCAGCTGGGCGACTGGTGCCAAAGGTTGTAGGTTCGAGTCTCGCTCGTTTCGAACATAAAACAACGCTTCCCCATAAAAATCCAGGGAAGTGTTCGGTGTCTAAAATGTTGCATGCATCTAATGGCTTCGAATTATTGGCGAATATTTTTTGAAGAATACAGTGTCATCACTTTGAGATTTAGGGGGCGCGCGTGTGGGTGGGTGGCCAACACAGCGCTAAGTAAGGCTGTTGTAACTGTCTCGAGAAGACAGTTTCAAATATGAAAGGCACTTGTAGAATTAATACCTTATAAAGTGGCCCTTTCTGAGCGTTTTGTTCCCCTAGTATAATACATGTAGATATTTTGTAAAAGAGATATTGAATGGTGTTACTTACTAATCACCCAAATAACTGATAGATATTTCAAAGAAAATGCACAACAAAAGTTGATATATTTTTTGATCGATCAAGGTTCTGCTGTAGGATAAGAAAGTCACCGAACAGATTATCTAAAATCCTGATATAACCTTAAATGCACGCCTTACTAATTTTACTTCGAAGAACCACATATGAATAATCTATGTTCCCTTTAAGTTAAAACAGAGCGAAAATTAAAGAAAGGCATTCTACGAAGAAACCAAAAGGTACAAATGCTCTTTGAATATTCGCTCTTGCGGTATATCATGTGCCGCAATTGTCGTTCACAAATCTTCATGATTCTGGTCTGAATAATTTGTTCCTCTTTTAAGATTAATGTCTTTAAGTGTTTCAGTTCCAAGTTTCGACTGTGTCAACGGGCTTTTTCGACACGCTTTGGGCGCATTGGATGAACGAGCGGTTTATAAAGAATACGCATCAAGTATCATTATGTCATTATGTATTTACAGCATATTCACTTTTTTTCGAAATTGGCAATGAGACATCCAAAGATTTAACCGGCAATAATTTTTTATTGCACTGCAGAGTCCACAGTCTGGACATTTATACATACGACACCACAGAACCTGAAAGGAGAGAGAGAGAGAGAGAGAGAGAGAGAGAGAGAGAGAGAGAGAGAGAGAGAGAGAGAGAGAGAGAGAGAGAGAGAGAGAGAGAGAGAGAGAGAGAGAGAGAGAGAGAGAGAGAGAGAGAGAGAGAGAGAGAGAGAGAGAGAGAGAGTAGAGAGAGGAGAGAGAGAGAGAGAGAGAGAGAGAGAGAGAGAGAGAGAAGGAACGGCACTTCTGTAAAGGTAAGAAATAGTCTTATTTGTATGTTGGGCACCAAACACTCAATAGCGTGATTTATATTACATTTTCATGGACGTTATGAGGAGTTGATCGCAATATTTCCCAGGCACATACGCTACTTTTCAAGGGAACAACATCTGGTCCATAATATTTTCACACTTGCAGACAGACAGACAGACAGACAGACAGACAGACAAACAGGCAGACAGATCGACAGATACAGACAGAGGAGCATTTCTGAAAAAAAAGTAAAAACAATAGTCCTTTTTATATGTTGGGCACCAAACACTTACATGTAATAACGTGATTCACATTACGTATACATGGATGTTATGAGGCCCTGTTCACTGTTGCCAGGCACATACACTACTTTTCATGCAACAGGTTCATGTCAAAAGTTCCATGATTTCCTAACCGGTTACCCGGCACCCGTTGCGAAGAAGCCTGAAGAAGTTTCACTGGCATAGCATGACAAGTGCCTGTCGCCTTGTTTGTCCTACATGTTGAGACCTCAGCCCGGCCTTAATTCATATGATAGAAAATAATCTTCTGGCATTGCGACCCTATTTTCCATAAGCGTTTTTTCCAGCAGAATGCAATACCAGGGCAGGTCACAGGCTGTATGTAGCCGTACGGTTAAATGATCCCCGAGGTCTGCCACCACGAGTTATCAGATTCCCCTGGAAGGCGATCAGCGTCCACCCTTTGAAAAGAAATTACATGCAACAGGCAAGAGATGATTTAACCCAAGACAGAGGGTTAACGGTAAAATAAAGACGCGGCATCTTGTATCAGAGGAAATTGGCGACCACCATGAGCGTCTTACTCTAATTAATCTTATTTTCGAGCAAACTATCCCTTGCTTTAAGAATCATCTATAGTGCATCCAACAACTGATTTTGTGAACTGTAAGCTGACTACAATCACAGTGACCCTTGAAGAGAAGCCATGTAAAATATATGTCAATGACAAGAGCCAGACGTTCGCTACTCTTCTTGCAGCAATTTTATAGTCCGTTGGCTATATGGTAGCTAATAACATACATGTGCATAAACGAAGATCACTGTTGAGATTATTGCTTTCCAATTTAGGTTTGCTGCTCGGACAAGTCCAAATCAACACGAATACTTCGTGCTTAAATCCTAAGGGGTAACAATAGGATTGATGGGCTTTCATACCTGAGAGTACATTGGCCGCCAAGAATCAAACCGAAAGAGTGAACCCTCTTTCGAAAGAGGTCACACTTGCCGCGAAAAGGTGATCCTATAATATATACGTTTTTTTGGCGACAGGTAGCTTATGAACGAAACTTAGTATCTGGAGCTCGCAAGGCGGTCTTGTAAGAGAAGTTGGTCTCTCAGATCAGAGGTCTCTCAAGAGAGGGATGTATGTGTTTTTGAGATGTGTGGTCCTTCCATAGCCCTTTAAATGTATTGATATACAGACAATCGAGCATATTTGTCAGTCAATACATTGGCTCTGTTTATATTCACTGGTATTCGTACAATTCCATGTACAGGCATCCGTACGATTGTTTTTCCAGCATCCGCAAAATGTATTTCCGGGTCTTTATGCTGGGTTTGTGTTTTGATAAGAGCGAGATTTTACAGGCCTGTCGCCTCAGCGTACATCTATAGAGACGCACACAACTCATATTTCAGTTGCAAGCCTGCATATTTGCAGTCTAATATATTCCTACGTCTGATATGTTCCTGTATATATGTATTCCGACTTTGAAATCACAAAACATGCCACGGGAAAAGGAAGACCAGTCTGTAATATTTCATGACAATGTCCATGCAATTTAATAGTTTTACTTGACTTAATCTGCTTTGAACTTGGCCAAGAAACGTTGTTTTGTGTTTACAACTATCTTTATCGCGCATTCGGGGCAAATTACCTCAATATTGGAAAACAGTGCCGTAGCTAGGCTGAGGCAGAGGAGGCGCTTGCCTCCTCTGAATTTTGGCTGATGATATGAAGAGTTAGCATAGAAATAGTTTATTTAGCCTCAACAAGATTTGTTAAGTTTAAGTTATTATACACAACAAATACAAAAAGACCCTATTGTAACTAAGACTTTGAGTCACTCATAGTGATAGAAGATAAGAGCATCACAGAAGGGATACTTTTTTCAATGATTACTTGTACCTTTTCCCTAGTAGTTGTAGGACCAAATTCAATTCATATAAAATGATCAAAAATAGTCACATGTAAGTAAAATTTTGAGAATTTATATATGTATAAAGTCTTTTTTTCCCTTCAAAACCCACTAAATTACACCATTTTATGTGCCATTTTTCAAAAGTTTTCAATCAAACCCATCCCCCACCAGTACCCTTTGCCTCCTCTATTTTAGAAGGCTGGCTACGGCCCTGGAATACACTGAACTGATAGATCATTTGCTATTGTCTGCAAGAGAAACTGTTTTGTGACATGTTTATTGACAGATATTTTTCAATGAAGGCTAAAATTGAAGCCCACAAATGAAACATGTGATTTTAGGGTTACCGACTGCCGTTGATCTGTTTTGCTGCAAATTGTGGAAAGATGGTACGACCGTTGGAATATAGCTTGATCGGACTTCCATTGTTTTGTTGGCAAATTACACTTCATTACAGCAACTTGTCAGGGGTTTCCTTTTTGGTAATCATGAATACAAGGGCACTATCATTAGATATGATTGCGTGTGTTTAGTCAAATTGGATATAAAAGTGCGGCCATATCAAAATACTTCTTACATGTATGTACATGTAAGCTCCAAATAATTTATCGGATCAATGAGCACGTAATGTGGAAGATAAAGAAGCCATTTGGTTGTATGGGATAGCTCCATTAACTCCCATGATAAGTTCATGGGCTGTATTTTACCCTGGATAAAAGTAAAAATTGACACAAACACCATGATTGCGAACTTAGCAGACAACGACTGCAAATAACCTTTCTCCTTTTTCACCTTCGTAACGCATGGGACATTAATATAAATTTGAAATTAATCGTTATAAACGTAAAATGTGCAAGATTTACTTTCGTCGCAGTTTACTGGATCCACGGTGACAGGAGCAGAGAACAGGTCCCGTTTTTCAGATGTGATTCATTTCAAGTGTTTCACCGTTAATACTGCGGATCATTTGGCTTACGTAGTGTGGAACATATTCACCCGTAAGACATATTGTTAACGCTTTTGGCACGGGTTCATTTTTAGTTAAAATCTGCCAAAGCATCAGAAAAATCAAAATGCAATCTCAAGCAATGTGTTGGCTCTTTGCACAACCTTTCTGAAAATGAATGTAACCTTATTGTCCAACTGCTGCGGGCTCAAACTAAAATAAGTACATCAATGTTTGAAGATTGAAGTGGTATGCTTTCCTGACTTAATATATTTCGTGCTTGAGAGTTGAAATAAATCTACAGGCAATTGCTTTTATGGATCAGCAGATTTTTTCATAACATAACGTCGAACATCTTCAAAATCCTCATTAAAATCATAATAATCTATTGCCGACTGTGCTATCAGCAAGTAATTGTATTTTTTAAAAAAGTTACTGGCCACAGTGTACTGGTAATTTATTGCATTTTTTTTAAATAGTACAACATACTGATACATCACAGCAACTTGCCAGAAAAATAAATAAAAAAAGCCTGACAGGAGAGTTTTGGTGATTAGGGTCCCATAAAACCTCATCTGAATGATAAGCCAGCATGAAGACTAGTAAACTGGGCCTATCAATTTTCATCTTTACTCTTGGAGATATGACGAAATATAAGAAAATGTGCTGTTATTTAGACCTTTTATTTTGATTTAAATTGCATTTGTAGCATTTCAAAGATGATTTAATGCACCCTTGGCCGTTATAAATTAACACCTATCTAACGTCAGGGATGTAATGGATAACATCAAATAAGTTTTGTGCACTGAATAGTCGAGTTAGGCGTGTTGGTCATTCATTCACATGCATAGGGAAATCGGTTTTGGACACACATGCACAATGATACGTGGTCGAAATAAAGAATAGGGAGAATGCATAAAAATAATAGTAATACTAAATACGAAGGAACATGAGTGGGGGGGGGGACTACTAACATGTACGGAATGAAATACACAAATGAAAAATACATTGTGTTCAAGTATGACAATATAATGCAAAATAGTGAAGTCTGTATCAACATACACAATGAAGATAAATGCAGCATATTGTTACACATGTACATACAGGATTGTGATGGTGCAAGGCCTCAGGTATGCCATAGCTGGGCTAAACCGCAGACTCATGACTGACCCATTGATTAGATGTTCTTATACTTTTGGTCAGTAGAACATGTTTTTTGGGGGTCCAGTTTTATATAGTTGTCATGATGCACGAGATATGGGAAGGACTTCACAGACCTGTCGCCATGCAAGTAATGGGGGCTCGTATTTTTGTCAGAAAAGGCAGCACCCACAGGGGAATGACCAATGTTCACTACTGTGTCGATGGCGGAACCTTGGTTTCTGTCACAACAATACGCCCGACAAGCAAATGAAAATAGGAGGTCGTCAGGCGAGCGTCGATTCAAGTTCAATCTTCATCAAATATCGGTTCTTACAAGAACAAAAACTAGCCCACAGCTATTGTCACGAACTAAAATGCGCAATATGAGTATAAAGTGTTCAGTCCAAAATAATAAATGACGGACATAGACAGTGAATAATACTATGTATAATCCATAGACCAAATGAACATGTTTTAACTGATAAACAATGTACTATTAATCAGTAGTTCTGTTTTATGTCTGGTCATTTCCAGTTGTATTGTCTGATTATCTATGTTTTTTTATCCTTGGTGATTTTGTATATATCTTTCTCCTAATACGGAGAATAAAATATTATCATCATCATCATCATCATCATCATCATCATCATCATCATCATCATCATCATCATCACATTTATTATTACTGCAAGAGTCCATGGATGGAATTACAAGCAAAGAGTAGCAAACATTTGTTATTCTTTATCGACAAAGATTGCTTGTAGATGCATTCCAGTTGCTGTAATTTCAAATGGGAGATTTTATAAAGTGGATCATCCAACGTGATTCCGTCTGTTGGGAAACCCCAGGTATCAAAATCCTTACCAGAAACCACCCGTAATTTTCACATTTTATGCATAGTATACATCATTTTGATCATGGCGACGATATTCCGAGTTTTATTTTGTATCATATCTAGTTCTTCAAACACGTTTTCGATTTCAAAAATATTTAAGACACCGTTATAGTACACAGGAACATATTTCCTTAGCACATTAAGTAAACAAATAAAAATAAATTATTGTTTTGCTTGGTTTCTTGTTTTGGTAGCTTCATCTTGTACAGTTTGCAGATTGGTAATATATTCCACCGCGTTAGGTAGAGTTTTCAAATATTTAATACCTTTTTATAGCTCAAGATGTACCAAGTTACACTCCAAATCGCATGGAATTGTGAACTGGCAATTTGTCTATATACTGCGAATGGTGTTTGTGTATGTAGCACGTATGGATACATAAATGTGCTCATTTAACTTGAAAATTATTTGCAAATAAAAGCCATAATCGAATAACTGCCAATATTTTAGGCTAACTTGTCGTAGCACTGAGGCTTCTGAATAGATCTTTCAGACAAAGCAATGTGCGTTTGCTACCTCTTTCCAAATGTTTTTTTTTTTTTTTTTTTTTTTTTTGCATCAGGATTCTTAAGAGACAATTGATGGGCACGATTTCATTTTCCTGGGAGTGTTTACTGTGCAGTCTTTACTTGTAGTTATATCGCTCTTATAGGCTCCCCCATGCTATGTGAAGTTCCAGCACAGGAACAAAACGTTTCTTTCTCACAGGCTAACGGTCACACATTGCTTGGGAATGCTCCACTCGAGCGCCTTATTCACCTCCCAGTCCACTACACTGCACACGCAGGAAATACTTATCTTGAAAATAATTAGTTCTTATGTGAAAAATGAAGGTAACACTACAAGATTGCCAAGAAAGGTGAAAAATAGTGACAAGAGACGACAATCTGCGTGACGTATGCGGATGTCTGCTGTAGCTAGATTGTGTCCAGTGGCTCCTCGGAGTGTCTTAGTAGCCCGCTGTGCGTGTGCATAGCACCAGCCCGTGACTTTTGCATAAAGCGTGATTGGAAGTCTTCCTGACATAAGAGTGAAAGTAGACTGTGCAATGATATGGAGAAGGTCTATACATGGATGAATTCCTAATATTCATTGTTTGGTCAACTGAAAGGCTATGTATGTTAGATCAACGCTATGGAATTCTCATTCCATATCACTCGTAGAGCTACGATTTAGCTATTTGGTTTCCACGAGTTCAGATAAACAGGGGGCCTCATATAGACTACATAGGGCCTTTTGCTCATTATTTGAGAACAGCTATTTTTTCACATGCATGTAAATAAAAAGCCTTTGGCAAAATGTCCGCCCTCAAACAAAAATGTAAACACATTTTCGTCACAGAATTAGGTGCCATATCACGGCGCTTATATATGGAACGTTTAACAAAATCGTTAAATTTATTTTTACTTTCATTTTTTTAAAGTTACATACGCTCCGTGGACATGAAATAATGCCATTGTTAGTTGCCTCTCACCCTAATGGTAGTTTATCTGTTGTAAAGATACCTCTAAACTAAGAAAATCTTTCATTTGAGAATTTCCACCTATCTATCATGCGGCAGGCTCGCCCCATCAAATATAAAATTGGAACAAGAGGTCTGTGACAGTCCTGTGCCCAGGTCACCTTGCATGCACAAAATGAAGTTGTTTTGTACCCTTTAGCATAATGTCAAGGTCACCTTTCTTGAAGACTGTACTGTTTAAGTCTCGCGTTTTATACCCAACAGTGTCCCCGTACACAATTAGCCTTGCCGTAACGGACAAAATGTTTTTTTTTTACTCAGCTGACGTTATAGGATAGGCGGTGATCTATCGTTCGTCCATCTGTTCACATTTTCTACTTTTTCAAACCCGTCGCCAGATTCCATTCAAAGTTGGTGGAAATGAATCTTGAGTGGGTCTCTACCAAGCTTTTTCAAATGGTCACTCTCCACTGATTTCCGTTTTCTTCCTATTTTTTAGACAAAACCTGACAAACATCTTCTGTAAAAACCACTGAGCCAATTGCTTCAAAATTGCAGCCGAACACTTCTTGGTACCCCTAGACCGGCGGTTATTATGAGTAGAATGACAAAGGTAAGCTCAGGACGGGCTGTTCGCGCAGCACCCGGAAGGGGTTTGTTCAAATTGTGTTCTCATCGGTGTCACTAGGAATTGATGACACTATTAGAATATCACTTCAGTGCAATTATTGGTCACCATGCAGCAAAGAAGAATTTGTCATTTCTGATAGATATTGTGGGCGATCAATTTATAGGTGGTAATCGGCCCTTCTTCCGTCCGGCCGTTCACATTCACATTTTTGACTTCTCTAAAAACCACCGGCACATTCTCTTCAAATTTAGTGGAGACGTACCTTGGGCGGGTCTCTACTAAGTTTGTCCAAACTCAAATTCACTGCAAATATGTCACAGTATCAAAAATATTGTGGTAACAAAGTTCCCACAAAATAGGTCACTCTGCCCAACAAATAGGCCACAGAGACCTGAAAATTTAATCAGTCATTTTTTGTCCAATAATGCACCCTGTAACAGATTTGAGGAATATTTTTCGAAGGCCTATCGATGATATGGCAGTAACACATGGTGGGGACGTACGGACAGACAACCGGAAAATGTAATGCCTGCCTCCATCACTGGGGAAGGTATAAAAAATCTAGCGTTGATATATGAAAGTATGGCATTATTATAAGTTTATAAGTGCCTTGAAATTTTAAATTTAATCCAAGTTAGGTCTATACAAAAAGCAAAATGATATTCCTTTCATGGGTAAAAAATTGTATTCAAGTGACAAAAAGTCGATGTTTCTGAAAGTGCGCATCGAAAACCCATTGTGAACTGGTTGCATGATTTCTCAGATGTGAACTATTGATCACATTGAAATAGGCCTGGCTCCTATGAAATCGATCATTCAGAGGCAGTTCTGGTCATATGACCAAGGTACCGGTCCGTTCAATTTTTCACATCTTAATTAAGTCTGTATGTGAACACGCACTTCTTGTTTTTACCTAAAATGCTTTATTGTTTATTTATTAAGTCTGTGTGTGAACACAGACTTCTTGTTTTTCCTGAAATACCTAATTTTTTTATCGATTTATTTAATATTGATTGATTCATTCATTCATTTATTGCCTTGTGAATTTTGTGGTCAGTTTTTCTCGGACACTATTGTTCGGAAAAGTACCACCAAAATTGGCATGGTGATAGACCCAGTAGTAAAGATGCGCATCATGTTTGGAACAGTCATGATGTTAAAATTATGCAAATTAGGGACAATTACAATTTTCAAAGCTCTATATCGTCCACCCTATTACAGATAGACACAAAATTCAAAGTGGTACATGCAGGTTTGTGGCACCTGCCAATCTAATGAACAAAAACAGTAGCATTTTAAATTATGCTAATTAGGAGTACTTGAAACATTTGAAAGTTATCAACAGAGGTGCCAATCCAATATCAGTTCATAGGTTTGTGACATAGCCGCATCCAATGAGCCATGAACCAAAGTTTTAACATTTTGATTTATGCAAACTAGGTGAATGCACAACATTGAATTCTTGAATAACTTCAAAACTATTACAGATAGGGATGCCATTTCTACTTCGGTTTGTGGGTTTGTGACACTGCCGCATCCATGAAACACGAACCAAAGTTATAGCCTTTAATTTACGCAAATTAGATGAGTACACAAAATTTGGATTTAGAATGGCGGGTTTTTTTTGTTTTCGATCTTTGCTCTGAGATAAGCCAGGTATTTTCAACTTGTAATCCCAATACAATCTCAAGAAATGTACAAAATTCTTTAATGTTAACATGGTATTCAATGGACCGTGTTAACATCCAGATCTTCATTATACAGACATAGTAAATATCTGATAGCCGTATCACAGGGACATATCTCTAAAACTGATTCCCTGATTTTAATCAAAACAAATACTATTTCACGCAATAGACCCAACAGGACAAAAAGAAAACATGATCAGTTCTTATCAAATATGTGTCAAACATGAAGAGTTCCACAAACTTTCCATTTTCTCAAAGCAGACATTTGTTAGATTTGATAATCCTATTAGAAAGTCCGGATACATGTTTGCTGATACATATAATTATTGATATCATTATAGCACAAGATTGATCCTTTTATCTTGAATATTTTTCAAGATATATCTGAAATTTCCCAAGAAGCACATAATTCTCCCCCCCCCCAAAAAAAAACACTTGTGTACATGCAGCAATTTTTAATTTTACGTCCTGCCTTTAGTGCAAATAGATTCCAAAAAACCTTGCGGTGAATTGAATATTTATTTTGTTTGGATTGCATTTGAGTGTGATGCTTCAGACGTCACTTGACACGGTTGGACATCACATTACCAGGAATTGGCTTTCATACACAGAGATGATGCATGTTCATTGTATCGTCGAGGTAGTATGCTATTTTGAACACTTTCGTTCTTGTTTCTTGAATTGAAGGTATGGTCGACCTATTTGCTTCAGACAGCCGCGCAATGGACCAAGACACCCTTGTTGGTGCATTACATTACTTGACGACTGCATCCACACAATAATCTTCGCGCTCATCATCAACGCCCTTTGCGATTTCGTTTGTGTTCCAACATAAGCCATTTTACTGTTTAGATTCAAGCCAAGCACTAGCTTTTAACTGGCACAAGAAGATTGAGTCAACAGCACTTTTTGGCGTCTTGACGAAAGGCGTCAATTGTGGTTGTTGGCTTATGTCTCCTCTGGGGAAGTGTTTGATTACTTGTTCCAATACCACTTCAATTTGGCATGATCATCTGTTATAGCCACTAGAGTCAAAGGCAATATGTAATTTCCTTGCACGTCACGCCGGAAATGGGGGAATCAGATTGTCTTTTCTTGCCATGTTGTTTTCAGAGGTGGTGTTAAAGATTGTCGTCCTATTTGGAAATAAGCCGCTCAGCGACGCATGTGATCATGGGTGGATGAACTTGATCGGTTGTTCTCATAGCGGCTTGCAGCATACAAACATGGTGAATATCAGTGGAAAGAATCAAAATTTATCAAAATGCTATTTTGTGCATCTGTAAATGTTAGTGCCCCAGTATTATTTATTATTATTCCTTAGGTTCTATATTTTCCAAAAATGTATACTTAATTAGGCTTCTTGAGTGTATTTAGAGTTATCGAAAGAGAAGTGTCCCTCATCACTAAACCCACTGCTAACTCGCTGTACATCACTTTTTTCAGCGCCGTTTCACACAGCTCTCTTGGGCTCGATATTGGCAACTCATTCCTACCTTTGAGGGCTGGTAGGCCTACATCTTGTTGCATTTAAAATACTGTTTGCTGATTTGTACAATTCCCGTTATTACCAAAATTACCAGACAGTTATGTTAACGACAATTGTGACCCTCCTTGTGCAACTTTGCTCTAAATGTGACGATTAGTCTGTCTGAAAGTGGAAAGATTTGCATTTATTATGCAAAAGCCTGAAAAACAAATACACATTAAAAATAAGACGTGGTCTAACTGCAAAAATATTAAGTTCTTGCAAAGCGGCAAACTACAGTTCACGCCAGTTTTAAAATTTGTATATCCCCAGAGTTGGATCAGCCCGGTTTGGAACTCACTATCAACAACCATCCCAAAATTGCTGAGCGACCCCCTAAAATGCCTACATTTAGTATACAATTACGACTTTTGGTTGAGGTCTCCACATGGGTCTATGGACCAAGCCATACCAGTGTGGACCTACACCGAGGCATGGGTGTATATTGGTGTGAACAGGCCCATAAACCCATGCAGAGACTGAATTAAAGAAACTTAATTGTTCTGTCACTTGAAAGGCGACTGGTGCCAAAGGTTGTGACTTCGAGTCTCGCTCGTTCCGAACATTAAATAAACCTTTTCACTTTTCATCAGTTTTTCATTTCTTCATTTGAAATGCTTGCAAACGACTAGTGTTGTCATTTTCGTCTGCCGTTTCTGTGATTTTGCCGCTCCGACCATGTTGGTATTTTACCCAAGTTGAAATATTGCAACATGGTGTGGCCATGTTGAAATTATGTATGGTGTCCGGTATTGCTATACACATGTACTAATAATTATGTGTCTTGTAGTGGACTTTTCAAAAACTTTTATGTTGAAATGTGAAAACTATTCTAACTAGAGATCTCCGATCTCAAGCAATCCCTGAAAGGAAGCATCACCCCACCAACGCTCCCACTTCAGTCATCGCAGCTAATCGCAGTTTATGGACAGAGGATAATTCCATAGGTTCAGTTATCTTTAACCAATGACCTTTATTTTGACCTCATTATGATTAAAATAGGATGAAAATTGGCCCAGTTATGGATGATGAAAATCTTCATTTGCCCAAACGGCCTTGACTTTTGACCTTGAGAGGTCGCATGTAATTACACGAATGTGTATTGTTAGAATTACTACATTTTGAGCCCAACATCATTCGAATGGGATGAAAATTGACCAATTTGTGGCCATATGCAAAATCTTCTAATGACCTAATGACCTTGAATTTTGACCTTAAGAGTTCACATGTAAATTACATAATTGTGCAGTGACCCCAAGAGGGTCCAAATCGGATAACAATTGGTCGAGTTATGGCTCAATCAATATTTCAAAGGGCCAAATAACTTTGACCTTTGACCTTTAGAGATCACATGTATATTGCAAAATTCTGTAGTGTTGCAATAGCTACAATTTGAGCATGAATATGATTACAACTGCATAAAAATTTACCGAGTTATGGCTTAATGGAAATTGCAAAGGGTCATATGACATTGACCTTTGACCTGTGGCGATCACATAAAAATTACAAAATTGTGCAGTGATACATTTCACATATTTTGAACTTAACTTGAAAAAAAATCGGAAAAAATTGATAGAGGTGTGGCAAAATGAAGGTTCTCGAGGGTCAATGACCTTGACTTTGTGATGTCATATGTTAATTATAGATGCGTGCGTTATTGAATTCCCTGACCATTGTGCCCAACCGGAGCAAAACCGGATGAAAATTGTCCGAGTTAAGGCCAGCTGAATATTTCAAGATGGCGGATGACCTTGACTTTACATCTTAGAGGTCAAATTTTGCGCACAGAACATGTGCACTGCTTAGATTCCTATATTATGAACCAACATGGTGAAAGTTGGACGAGAAATGGCGTAAGTTGAGCAAGTTATGTCACGTTGAAATCTTCAGAACGCCAAATGATCTTATCCCTTAACTTTCTCGGTCATATGTAAATTTGCATTGTTAGGTCCAGAGTTTATCTATGTCACAAACTTAAGATCGCCCAAATCCGTTGACACTTTTTCGAGATACAGGCCAAAACGTTTTTTCTATGGGTAGGTATTGGTGACCTTAGAATTAGGTCTTGATCACAATTTGATTGCATCATCGTACAGGGTATTAAAATGGGTTTTAACGTTGGCCAATAGTGTTCCAAAGGCCCTTGGCAACTCCGAGTTATGACTTTCAAAATATTGGGAAAAAAATAAAACTTGAAAAGGTCGTGACCTTGAAACTAAAGGTCAAGGTGACAAATCACATATCAGGTGCAAAGCTTCAGTGTGCAAGTGTAATCATGTGACAATGACGACTTGCAGGGCCCAGCCGTTTCTGAGATTCAGCGCTTACAAAATGATTTTTTTTTTTTGCATGAAGACACATTTTTATTTTCTCGAGACCATATGACGTTGACTTTCAAACTTGATGGCATAGGTCCTATTACCCTTTTGTGTGCCCCAGGCCAGCTGTCCTTAGAGCTGAACACCATTCAAATCAGTTGATAACTTTTCGAGTAATGCAAAAAAAAACCCCGACTTTTTCAACATGGCCGCCGGATCAGAGAAAATTAGGGTAAAGGTCACTAACACTAACCAAATATCAGGTGCATATCTTCAGTATAAATCACACTCCATAGTGCAAGGACACTCCAGTGGCCTTTATGGTATCCGCACGCACTGATTTCCAAAATCGCCAAAATTGTCAAAAAATGGCCATGTGACCTTCACCTTCGACTCGGAAGCCATATTTTCCACTGGAAGAAATCTGGTAAGGGCACCAAGGTTTCCACATATTGTTTGTTTGACCGGATCAGATTGTACGTTTTCGAGTGACGTCAAAAAATCTAGAAGTGACGGTATGATCCAATGTCCAAGAAATCTAGCTTACGATGGCTCGAAAATAAGTCACTAGGACAAGTGTTTGTAGAAAGTGTCCGAGGTTATTATTTTTTTTTTCGGAGATACAAATAGTGACCGAGATATGACAAAATCAAAATTGCGAAAATAAAAAAAAAGTTCGTGGGGCTGTCAATTGTAGAAATATGCGGCATAAACAGTATACCTCCCCCAAGGGGGAGGCTTAAATATATACAATTACACAGAAATAGGCCTTTGCTACTTACAACCTTTTGATAGGTAAATACCAACCCCCCCCCCCCCCGATTGTCGATCGATCCAAGGGTAGACTCAGCTGGCAATGTTTTTCTATGATCATTGACCTGTTATAACTTGCAGACACACACCGTTTAATGTCAGCATTTGCAAATACGTGTAATAATAACTTACTTTAGTGATGATGTTCCTGTAGTAATGATGTTCTTGAAAGGATCCACTTGGTTGCCACCAGCACAACTAGGGCCAATGACAGTAACTGGATTGTTTCAGAACAGACATCCACATCATTACGTTAAACCTTTTACAAGTACCAGATATTCTTAAGTTAAGATCCTTAAAATTTTACTATAGATATTTAGAAAATAAAACCCCTGATTACTTTAACAACATATTTGCAGCTACAATACCTTCTCACCGATATTTCACTCGACATAGAAATGACAGCCAGGTTCCTATTCCTTCTAGAAATTCGACAAAACATTGTATTCGGTATTACCTTCCAACCCTCTTAAAAAACACACAACCCTGTATCAAAGATAAATTTTTCACACATTCTTATAATGGTTTTGCAACCTACATAAAGCTTTTCTTCGTGAAGCAATATAAAGACACTTGTACAGTTGCACACTGTTATGTTTGTGGTAATTAAGTGACTTTATATTTACCCTGTATATTTAAGCTTCTAATCTCTGTTCTTACTATTTTTGCCAGTTGTTTGCTAATTATAATTTTACCGAAAGGTGGCCTTGGCGATAGCGGATCATAGAATCCTTAGCCAAGGTCATCCTAATATCATTTAGTTCAATTATGAGTTCTTGGTTATTGCTTAATTACCACTTTGTCACTACAAACGTTGAAATTCATGTAACCCATTTCATATCATATTGAATAAACTGTTCTGAGTTCTGAGTTCTGAGTTCATTAGATTACTTTTTTCACCAGGCAAGAACCAACTTATGTCTCATCAAAACATGTTGCAAATTGTAATTCACACATGGCTGCATGGTGCTTGTATTCCAATATGGGCTAGGTCCATACTGGAATATTCCAACGTGTTTCCTGATCCACTTGAACAACGTGTGCGTTACTCAGCAGTTAATATTATCTTCGAATATGATTAGCTAAAATTTCTTGATGACGCTTCACTTTGTACGCATTGCTCGAAATGTTTGGACTGGCTGCACGCGAGGTCTAGACTGGGTCCACGAACCTGACGAGATCCGAGGCAGTCGATCAACATCTTTAGAACGTGAGACGCGACACTGTGTCCACCTACAGCACAAACAGAAATGATCTATTAATAGGCCTGCGGCATTTGAGGCTAAAATATGAATTTGGTCTACCCGCCTGCCTTATAGCTACAACATAGCCTACCTGATGTAAAATTTTGTCTACTTTTAGAAAATGCCTGTTGTGGAGCTCTCAGATGGTCCAGTTTTATGCTATGAGCAAAAATAGATACCTATGTCTGAAAAGCAAAACCATCACCTTAATGAAATCGAATAGATTTCTTCAATATAGGTTTACTATTTGAAATTACAGAACCGTACGTTTTAGGTTCCTTGAGGCACCAAAACCATCTTACAAATAAAGCTGTGATTGTAGATTAATGTCATGTACATATATTTGTATTATACAAGTCTTTTTGGCACATGCAAAAAGACCCATATGGCCATTTCCGATTTCAATATTGTTAAATGTTCAGTTACTACAAATCACTTCGTTTTTCAAAATATTTTGTCTTTATTCACACGGAGTGGGCAACTGAGTATATAGAATAAGTATATATATATATATATATATATATATATATATATATATATATATATATATATATATATATATATATATATATATATATATATATTAGTGTCATCCCAGACATATTGTTTTCTCAAAAAACTTGGCATGGTAACGGAGCTAGTAAAGAAGTTGACTTATATGATTTGGAATAATCGACATGTTTAAAATTATGCAAATTAGAGCCTTTCTAAAATCTTAAAGTTTCATATCTTTCAAACTATTGCAGATAAACACAAAATTTTAATGGGCACATCTAGGTTTGTGACACCTGCCAATATAATGGACAGTTGATAAAAAAGTTGTAGAATTTCAATTAATGTTAATAAGGGGCATTTAAAAATTTAAAAGTTGAATATCTCCAAAACTATTATAGATAGCGATGAAAAAGGAAAAAAGGTCAATATAAGGATTTGTGGCAAAGCCACATCCAATGAACCATGAATCAAAGTTACAGGATTTTTTATTTATGCAAATTAGGTGGATATGCACAATTTTAAATGTTGAATAGCTTCAAAACTTTTATAGATAGAGATGCTATTCCAACTTCAATTTGGGGTTTGTGGTATAGCTGCATACAATGACCCATCATCCAAAATTGTACAATTTTAATTTATGCAAATAAGATGAATACAAGAAATTTAAATCTTGAATAACTTCAAAACTATTATACATAGAAGTGCCATTCAGACCTCAGTCTGTAGGTATGTGGCAAAGCCGCATCCCATGAACCATAAACCAAAGTTGTAGGCTTTTAATTTATGCAAATTAGGCAAATACACAAAATTAAAGTCTTTGAATAGCTATCAAAACTATTACAGATAGTAGTGTCATTCAAACTTTACCTTGTAAGTTTTGTGACGTGGCCACATCCAATGAACCAAGAACCAAAGAGTTATGGCATTTTAATTTATGTAAATTAGCATAATACACAAATTTTAGACTATGCTGAACAATGGCAAAGTATAGCATTTCAAACTGTTCTCATTTTGAAGGTACCCAGACAGATTTGCTGTGAAGCAAATCTGTTCCAATCATTTTTCTGTTTGCGACTTCTCTAAAATCACTGACTGAACTCTATTCAAAGGTGGTGGGTGCTACTTTGACTTGGTGTCCATCAAAGTCGCTAGGCGATGCTTCCTCCCGGTCCCGCATTTTTCACAAAAAAAATCGTGATTATGAAAGAGAGTACACATTTCCATTGGTACAGTGATAGGCTGCTGTGAATACATGTGTATGTAACGTTCCTAAAACACAGTTTACTGTATCCACTTCAGACTTGGCGCTGCTGCAGATGTACCTTTGATAAGTCTCCAGCAAGTTTTGTTCTATGGGACACGCGTCAGTGGCTTTTTTATGTCTGGGTGCAAACCCAGACATTTTGTTTTTCAAGAATTATTTTCTTTCCTTCCTTCCCTTCTTCCTTCTTTCCTTCCTCTTTTCTTTCCTTCTTTCTTTCTTTCCTTCTTTCTTCTTTACGACCAAATTTGTCTGGAGTTTTTATCGGACACTGTTATTCCGACAATCACAAAACGTGCCTTGGTGACTCACCTACAGGTGAAATTAAGCACCTTACTTGGAATAGTCATGGTATTTAAAATTATGCAAATTAGGGATAATAAAAATTACAAAAGCTCCCATATCTTCCAAATTATTGCAGACAGACACAAAGTTCTACCTATTACATGTAGGTTTTAGACATTTGCCAATGGGCAGTGACAAAAGTTCTAGAAGTGCAACTAAATATGGCAATTTTGAGACCTTTTTGCCATGTTAATTGTCTGAATATTTTCTTGAGTAAGGGGGAAAAGGGAGGCAAATTGTGTTGAATATAAAATGGTTTGTTACATTGACACAAAATAATTCAGACAAAATTGCACTGATTAGGTGTGCATGCGATAAGGACGTTCTTTGGGAGCTCTGACAATTTTACCATCTTTTTGCTGGATATGCTCGGTAATATATATGCTGATAAGTATGCGCTCAGTGTCCTGGATACCTTAAATTAGAGTTAAATGAAAAATATATTTGAAAAAGGCACAAAATATGCAACAAATTCTTTAATTTTATTTTAAAAGACATAATAATGTTGCTTTAGGACAGGAGAAACTGCAGGGAAATATGGAAAGTTTATAAAAACATCTACTGGTAGTATTATCACATGTATCATTGCTCAGCAGTTTGCTGATAATGCGTGTCTAATATCAACAAAAATCTGCTTTTGAATGTAGTTTGCAACACGGTTGATAATGTGTGTCCAATATCAACAAAAAGCTGCTTTTGAATAATCTTGACATTTGGAGGAACGTTGCTAGGTGACCATAAAACACTCCTACTTAACTCAATTTACATCAAATTTAGTGGAGAAAGAGTCTCTTTACATTTTAAAAGCCCATTTGATTAAAAGTATTCCTAAAGTTTGAAGCTAGAAACAAGCTTCTGATGTTTGATTGCAAATTTATGTGATTTTTAGTAACATTCCGTTGCCATGGCAACCAACTGTTGACACTTACAATCTCAAACTGATTTCTTAGGAAATGCCTGTATAGTAGGTATGCTGATGTAAAGTTGTGAAGTGGTACCTTGCATTTTCATTACGTAATGGTTAAAAATGTGTTTATCCCGGGATTACTCACAAAATGTCGTTACCATGGCAACCAATAAAAACATATGTTGCCCATTAAATCGGTGGTAGATTTTATCTAACCTTTAACTACGGGTTCTTATCTTTCAATTAATACCAAATTTAGCTAAGTATTTTTTTGTTTGTTTTGTTTTGTTTAAGGACAGATTTTCTGGCAATATTATCACTTGTATGTATCATTTATCAGCAATGCGCAGCACTGGCCATATGACCATTTTTTGCAATATCCACAAAGATCTGCTCATTTTGAGTAATGTAAACATTTGCAAGAACGTTGCTAGGCTACCCAAAACAGTCTTTCTTCAATCAACTGACCTCATTGTCAGTGCGGAAAGAATCTTTTTACATTTTAACATCAAATGTTATGAAAATTACTCCCCATATTTAAAACTATAAATAAGTTTCTAGTGTTTACATGCAAATTAAATTGATTTTTACAAACATTCTGTTGCCATGACAACCAACTGTTGACACTTACTATTCCAAACTGGTTTCTTATGAAACACCTGTATAGAAGGTATGTTGATGTAAAGTTGTGATGTGGTATCTTGTATGCGTATAAAGTTATGGTTAATAAGGTGATTCTCCCTTCATTTCTTGAAAACTTATTTCGTTGCCATGGTAACCAATATAAATTCAAATTGACCATGAAATTGATAGTACACCTTACCTAACTTTGAACTTCAGGTTCTTATCTTTTGATTGCTACCAAATCCAGCCGAGCCGGGTGTTTTTCCGGTTGAACGAAAACTGAAAATAAGCCTTTTTTTGAAAATTTAGCTGCTCTATTATATAGGTTTCTTAATTTGCATTTACCGTAAAACTGGACCACATGACAGCTCCACAACAGGCATATTTGAAATCTACAGAAGATTTGCAAAAGAATGAGGTATGTTACAGCTATAAGGCAGACGGGTAGACCAAACTCCTTAAATAAGGCCCTTTTCTCAGATTTGCCGCAGGCCTATAATATGGCAAACAATATAGCAGTTCTGTCAACCTTTCAAATAGAATTATATAAGAAAGGCCCTACATGTAAACTTTGTGGAATAACAATAACAAATATATGCTATTGGTTGGTTGTAAGCCGTTCCCTGATCTCATATATATTATACATAGGCCCGCATGTATTTTCTATCCATTGCCATTTAGTGTACACACACACACACTCTCTCTCTCTCTCTCTCTCTCTCTCTCTCTCTCTCTCTCTCTCTCTCTCTCTCTCTCTCTCTCTCTCTCTCTCTCTCTCTCTCTCTCACTATATATGAACAATGTTTACTTATATCTCATTTTTTGTGATAATAGCTCGGAGTGAATTTTTGAAAACTGACGCTAAATAAATGTTGAAATTGAACATCGAAAACATCAAAAAGAAAAAGAAATAAAACTACGAGAGGGAAAAATCAAATAAAGTAATTTCTGATAATAATTTATGGTTGTACAAGACTGATTGACAACAAGACTACTTTAAACGTCAGTTTGGCTTGATTAACTGTTCCAAAAAGAAAGGTAAAGGCTGGTGGAAGACAGTTGACTATTTTATAAAGGGAAAGCAAATTGTTAATAATCATTTATTGGTTGAGCACGTTGTTTTATCTGACAACAAGTTTAAAGCTGAAGCTATGAATTCTTTTTTCTTAAAATAAAGTCGGGTTGATGACACTTCTTTCCGGGCATCATCCGCAACGCTTATTTCAGATGATAATAATAACACGCTGCAAAGTATATCCTTTGATGATGATGATGAAGTTTATTCCATACTTGCTTCACTTGATGCTACCGGTCATGACGGTGTTAGCCAAGTCTTACTCAAGGAGGCTGCTCCTTCAATTGCTCCTTCGCTTACGAGACTATTCAAATCATCCCTCAACAAAAGCTTGTTCCCTTCCGATTGGAAAAAGGCAAATGTAACCCCAATCCCAAAAGGTGGTGATGCCAGTCTTTGTAGTGACTATCGACCAATATCTTTATTAAGTTGTGTATCAAACGTTTTTGAGCGTGTGGCTTTCAAGTATGTGTTTAATTTCCTGAGGGATAACTTTACCTTAACTGATAAACAATCTGGTTTTATGCCTGGGGATGGTACTATTAACCAGCTTGTTTTCTTGTATAATGAGTTTGCGAAAGCTATCGACATGCAGAAAGAAGTAAGAGTTGTCTTTTGTGACATCACCAAAGATTTTGATAAGGTGTATCATCCTGCTTTACTAAACAAACTATCAAAGTTAGGTATCTCCGGAGGTCTGCTTAATTGGTTTAGTAGTTACCTGAACGATCCTCAACAGAGGGTTGTGACGCATGGAGAGTTTTCAAATTGCTTATTTCTTATTTATGTTAACGATATCGTTGACATTGTAACTTCTAACATAAGGCTCTATGCCGACGATGTAACTGTGTACATCACCATTGACGATCCCACTGGCTCTGCTGTCACCATGAGTGATGATCTTAAACACATCGAGAATTGGTCTAAGCAATGGCTAGTTACATTCAAAAGCTCCAAAACCAAGTCAATGATTATTAGTAAGAAGCGACGGCCTCCACATCATCCCCATGCTCTATTTCAGGGTACTACACTTGAAGATGTAAAACAACACAAACATTTAGGTCTTATTTTTAGTGCAGATTTGTTATGGTCACCTCATATAAATTATGTTGTCTGCAAAGCAAGGAAATTAATTGGAGTAATGAAATTTTTACAACATAAGCTCAGTAGACGCACATTAGAATTGATTTATTTTACCTACATTAGGCCAATTTTACAGTATGGTGATGTTGTGTGGGGAAGGTGCTCGAAATTTGATGCAGACCTTCTAGAAGATGTTCAACTGGCTGCAGCCCGAGCAGAGACGGGCGCGTCTTGTCGAACAGGTCATGCATTCCTGTACAATGAAACAGGATGGGAGACTCTTTCTAAGCGTAGAGAAAAACAACGACTCATACTTCTTTATAAAATTATTAATGGACATACAAATGTATCCATGTATCCAACAGAAATGCATATAACGTGAGATCCAGACAGAACATAAGCCAGGTTCGTACAAAAACTAATACTTATAATAATTCTTTTTTTTTCCGCAACGATTCGCCAATGGAACTTACTCCCATCCAGTGTTCGAAATTCTGAAGATATAGATACTTTTAAGCGTAAATTGGATAAAGGGAAACCAAAGACAAATGAGTCGTTTTACATTGGTAATAGGAAAGCCAATATTTTACATGCAAAAATTAGGATGGGCTGCAGCCAGTTGAACCACGATATGCATAAAATTGGTATAGTAACTTCTCCTGTTTGTTCTTGTGGTGCCGAAATAGAAAATTCATTTCATTACTTTTTTGAGTGTACCAAATACACGACTCAGCGGAATTTATTGCACCAAAATATCATAGTATTGGCTCCTTTCACGCTACAAACTCTTATGTTTGGAAATCCCAAGTGTTCAAAGGCGGTAAATAAAATTATTTTTGACAGTACCCACACATATATCTTGAATTCTGGAAGATTCAACTGAGGCCCGTACGTTTTCCACCCAGGTTGACGAACAAGCTTTGCATGTGACTCCTGGTGGTTCACGTGCGGGCCGGTACTATTCATTTCATTTTTTTTTCCGCGAGCAGTATTCACGTGAACAGTGTTGGCTGGCCTCGACAGTGTTGTATTCTGATAATCCATACTTCTGTCTGTCCTGTAACTGTGATGTCTGATCTTTTTGTATGTATGTCCTTGTCGATGTTGCGTCAATGTGGTGTCCTGTGGCCCGTCTTTACCTTTTGTACAGCATTTGTATTGTTCTTTTATTTCTTTTTTTTTTCACGAGAGGGATTTATATAGGCAGAGCCTGTTTCCCGATCGCTTTTTGGAATAAAAATATGTTTAAACCACTGATTGTGTTAGCTAGTCACTTTGCCAATATAATTCAGCCCAATATAATTCATAATTTATTTTTTGATGAAGCAAAAGGAAGTCTCTTTAATATAGTCAAACCTTTATTTTCTAAACCTGTCTTAGATCAACTGACAAAGTTGAAAGTGTGTTTTTTTTTCTTCATTGAACAAACCTTTGCAAAACAAAAGATGGGTAAAGGCCTACAGTCAACTATGTATCCGTTATCCACATTAACGAAGTCTGCGGGTCCTTTAGGGGATCCAAACCACCAAGACTTGTCTTCCACATTGTCAAAATTCAGGTTACAATTCGCAGGTGCGTCATCATCGTATAAATCCCTAATTGCGACAAAGTAAAATCATCCAGAAGGATATTCCAGTCTGTTGGCGGTGTATTTTCACTTTCTGCATTTTCCCTGTCCAACTTGTCCATTATCTGTGATAGAGTGAGATCGTCAATGTGATCAGACATCTTCGAAATCTTTCTCGAATCGGCCACTGTGCACTTTTCCTCCGTTTCTGGCGCCCGATCACTGTATTGCCAAATCCCTGTTGTCACGTTGGAAAGAAATGGCTTGAATGACCGTGGGAAAGGCTCCACGCAAAACTGTAGTGGGCCTATATCATCACTTGCACGTGCTGTGAACTTTCATCGTGCTGATTGGCCGAGAATTATGTCGGTCGTAAAGCACGTTCAAGCCTAGCTCGCGCAGAACCAATCTGCTAATCTGAAAGTTGTTTTCATGGGTGTGTCTGGTGGGCGTGCCTCTGGTATAAAACAGTTATACCAGGCAAAACGACTGTATATCGTTGGATAATACCACACTTTTAACTGTCAACGGAACAATGGTGATGTTCCCCATCATCGAGCCGAAGGTTATGGAACCTTAACAGACCTGTTTTTTCCTGAGGCCTCGGCCTGGTCATTAAGATCATGCCTAAAATGGACTTGAAACTAGGGTCTCAGGGCAAAGGTCTCTGGCATGTTCAAAGGTTTGCAGATTAAAAGTGCCATAAGAGGACACTGTCTCACTTCAAAGCAAAATTCACCACTCCATGTTGATAATTATGGTAGGCCTACCCACGTCATCTAGAGCGCATGTTTGCCCAAAAACTGTTATCTCCAAAGTACACAAAGAAGCGAATGCAGAATGGTGCCAACACAACGATAGAGACAATGCTGTTTAGGCGTCATCGCGGTAACCGGTGTCATAGTTCCCCGCACTCTCTTATATTACCAACCATTCCAGGCACTTAATGTTCAACATTTCTCACCTAAGCAAATGTCGATTTGCGCGATAAATGGACAAAATATCCTTGTATTATCCCCCAAGGCAGAGAGGACAAATGTTAATTGCCCCCAGTAATGTCATCTGGGACATACGAAATAGGTGTTTGTAAATTTTTAAAATCTCGCAATGCCAATATCTCAGACTCGCTTCCTCACTTAGGGTGTCCTTGTCTGTTGACTCTAGCTGGCACAGGTAACAATAATGATAGTAATTGAACATCTTTATACTGGATAGCCTGTTCAGCCTATGGCTGTTCTTCCACAGGGTCCAGTAGGCAAGATCTTAGCCCAATTATCCCAAACTTAATGTAGGAGGAAACCGGAGATCCCGGGGAAAACCTACGGTACTCAGGTGTGCACACATACCCGAGTATACAATAATAAAACAATCCGAAGCGTCAATCCTCAAGAGTCAGCATACGATATGAGATCTAGATGTTGCCAAACAGAAGAGACGAGCAATGCGCGCCGACGGAGTTAGTGTGATGACGCACTGACAACGCGGGGGACTTTGTTTTCCTTTGTACTTTAAGAATAACAAGAACACACACTCTCTCTCTCTCTCTCTCTCTCTCTCTCTCTCTCTCTCTCTCTCTCTCTCTCTCTCTCTCTCTCTCTCTCTCTCTCTCTCTCTCAATGTCGCTTATAAATTAAGGCGAATTCAGGTAAACCAGTTTTGCTAATGAGCAAAACGGAGACCTACGTTTGACCTATAATTTTATTGACAACAGCCAAGGTTATTAGGTCACGCATAAAATGCGGAACAAAGTGGAACACATTTGGCATGGTTATGGTGGCATTGAAAATTGCAATGTATATGACAAGATATATTAATTTGGAAAATAGTACCACTACTACAAAAGTATGAATTTGGTTTAAACATATTGTTCATTAACTCAATTCGGAAACAGGGATATGCCCTGTATTAATGCCTCTTGAACACACGGAGAAGCTAAAAGGACGCATTGCAGCTCTCAAGACGATTCGATGAAACAACAACACCACAAGACGGACATGTAGAGCGGGGGACCGCACGAGTTAAAGAAAACACAACACAAACACCAACAAGGAGTAACAGAAAAAAATGTAATGGGCCCTCGTATGTTATACCTGTACACTACTAACTATCATGAACCTGTAATGACAACTTCACCTCTATTAAATATGTATCAACCTTTAAATGTGGTCATATATCAGATCTGGCTGTCATAATAATGTATTTTGTGCACATTCTAAAACATAACAGCATTTTGGTCAAAATTGCAACTTTTTTTATCCATATAATAACGTTTGAATGTGAAAGAGTGCCACAGGTAAGACCGAACTTTGCAGCTGGTTTCGAAAAATTCACAAAAGTTAGAACATTCACAAAAATTAAAAAATATTAATTTCACGTCCACTCAAAAAGTGCTAACGATACATGGTCATACCTTACGACGTAGTCTGTATAATATATACTTTCAAGGTAATACACACGCAAGTAAAGAATAAAATTCTGAAAAGGAGGAAAGGAAGTCTGCTCGATACAGGTGCGCAGAGTATGTTGAATGCGGTTGGTCATATACGCATACATCAATATTACCATGAATCAGTGGAACAGTTTTTATACTTGGACTGAAAAGAACGGAAATGCCATTGATGAAGAGTACAACTATTATTTCAAATGATGTTTTATGCTGAAAATACATTGAGACGTAAAAAAAAGCATGGTCCGTGTATTAAACTGTTGGAATCACTATCACTAAAAGAATGAGCAAAGACTGGTTTGCTGGTGATCTTTGATCTTCTAAGATACAGACTTGCCGTTAACCAATGACACAAAGTACATCTGGCAGGTGTCATCTGATTGTCTGGCCACCGGAACCACCTTTTCATAATAATCTAACTAATTTCCCAGTGCAGTCGGCTCAACACAAAACACGATGACGTATTTGTGTGTCCACGGTCTCCGTCGCACCTTCCCTGCTGAGCAAACACCAGGATTCCTTACAGACTTGTACCTCTCTGAAAAGCAGGGCCAAGATCGCCGCTCAAAAACATAATTATCAGCCATAAGAGGCAGCAACATTGCAGCCATCTTTATATATTATGTTGTCGTTCCGAAGCAATTTTCCAATGAAGCGGGTTTATGGGATGAGCCCTCCGGCTGTGAGGTCACAATTGGTGCTCTAGTCTTGAATATCTGTATCTGGACAAAGATGATCCCATGTGTGCAAAGCTGCATGACATTAATAGTTTTGACACATCCTGTCGATGGGAATACATTGCGTATTGTACTAACACAAAATTTTTCGTGGCTGAATACCTGGCCTGAGCTATTTGAGCCACACAGGGCAGCCATCTCAATACCTTGCTCAAGTAACAACATGGATGCATGGGGAGGGTCCTGCCTCTTTGTAAACATAGCCGTGTTCAGGTTCCCTCTATTCTATAAATTTACAACAACTTTGAGATAATTGTGGAAACAAAACTAACTTTTTTTCCAGATAGCAAAATTGGAAAACGACTAAGTCATAAGTTTCGTAGCCAATGGAATTCTGAAATGAACATTAACGATACATAAGATAAAGAATTAAGAACTTATTTTCTATTTAAAGATGAACTTAAATTTGAAAACTATCTACAAATCATACTGGACTTTGAAGTTAGGAAAAATTTTACAAGGTTGCGTATGAGTGCCCATAATTTAACAATTGAAAAGGGAAGACATAAAAGACCTACAAAATTACCTTAGGAAGAAAGAATCTGTAACGTATGTAATACTCGAGAGGACGAAATTTACGTCTACATAAATTGTCAATTATTCTGCTCACCCAGGATAATTTTATTCCACTCATTACAAGATATTTTCGTTGATTTTGATAAATATTCAGGCTTTGAGAAATTCAAATTAATTACGAAATCACAAGACACAGAATTAATCTCGAAATTAGAACCCTTTTAAAAATCTTGTGTAGAAATTAGAGGAAACTCCTTGTGGTATTTCTCCTCCCACCCGGCATGATCATGATTATCATATATCTGGTATGTATATGTCGAAATTTCATGTGTACATGTTATGATGTATAATTGTGTTGTTGATTTATTTTCTCACTTCTATGATTTTGTAACTGCTGTGCTATGTATCATTTTGTATTTGTGTGTACTTTGCTGTATTTGTATTTTCTTTATACGTGTATGTGACAAAATGCCATATATTCTGTTTTTTATGGTACAGTCAATAAAGTTTATACAACATACTTTGCAGAGCGTCTGAGCCAGCGATATCCTTTGATGATAATGACGGTGACGATAATGATGATAATAATAACAAGCTATATAATCTACAACGCACAGCATCTATCAAACAAGTATTGACTTCCTCAAGAGACACCTTTCATCCTGTGCAAAGGCTAAAGTCACCTCCAATTCATTTTCTCGAGGAACACATTACTTTCTATACGAAATTTAGATCGTTCCATCGTTCTGATTCCCTTCTTTTTGGAATGCGGTAAAGGCTGTTCATGCAAAGATTTAGCCAATCTTGACTTACACAAATGGCCTTGCATAATAATAACATGGATCCATTGCAGATGGACTATCGACATAAAAGTACTAGGTTAACTTTAAATAGTAGACGAAACAACAAAGACGCGCATGTTATTGTCTTATCTTAAGTTAAAATATTAGAATCAGCATCCTTTTTATTTTTCTGACCGGTCAACTGTTTACCGTCTACAGCGAGGGCATTTACTGTTGTTCTGTGTTATGTATCACATTATCGTGCTGTCTTGCAGTCACCGTATACTTTGTTGGTGACCTTGGTTGCCAGTGATGTTTCGTTTGTCCATGAATAGGGAAACGGTGTGATTCCCTTCCATTTCTTGGCCAGCAGCACACAAGATATACTGCATAAAGTCATGTAATATTTGCCTCCAAAATGAAATCCCACTGCAGTGTAATATTTTACGACATGGAGGCAGCCGGGTTCCAATTTGCGACCTTCTGAACACAAGCAAGTTCAGTCCTCAGAGCTGGAAACTGGACATTATTCAGCGAGCATAGAATGTGCATAGTGCAGATACCATCGGGAACTAGCAAGTGCTTAATAGAAGGAATGCATAGATGAATTTCATCAATTGAATGCATTTGTTTGTCTTACCGGTATATATATATATATATATATATATATATATATATATATATATATATATATATATATATATATATATATATATATATATATATATATATATATATATATATATATATATATAATATGTTACAATGAAAATGATTAAGGTTATCTGCCGCTCTCCAGAGAATTCCGTTTAACATGTGCCATCTTAAGTTTAGATTATCGTCTGTAAAATTTTCGGATTTTGTTGAGCAGTTGGGGGATAAAGATACAGGCAGAATAAGTACAACGCTGCGTCAGAAAGGTCCACTGTTAAATTCTGCGGTCTCTCACCTTGTAGTCACACTCCGTCATAAAGACAAAATTACCACTTCCTGGTGGATTACAATACCAGGTTGTTCAAAACTGCTGTACTCCTCAAACATCTAGTACAATGCAAACAACCTGCTCGCTGCGCAATGCATCACTATTTGTTTTCGAGATCGTTCATATCGAAGCTGGTGCCCCCTAGGAAAGAAGACTTCACTGCAACACTCACTTCAAAAGTCCTCATAAAAGCAACATTTTACATTATTCTTATGGTTAGAACTTTTGATAGAAAGCGTACCTGCACAGACAATGTTTTTAAGGTTGTCGGTTTCATTTTTCTATTTGCAATTAATAGAGCTCTCAGGAGTAGAACACATAGTGTGCTTCAATAGGGAATACGTACGTTGTATGTACCATAGGGCTTTAACAGTAAAATGACTAGATACACATTCCAAATGTGTTTGATCCTATTGTTGTGCCTTGATTCACGCTTACCGGCATATCACAACAAGCAAAGAGTTCCTAATGAATGGTATAACATCTGTTTGTTTTCTTCTCAGTGTAAACCGGTTGTTCATGTCACTTTTGAATAAATTAGTAAATAACCACGCCTTGGTGATTGAACCAGATCAAATTTCAATGGATGACAAAGTAAAGTTTGGAAAATTAAAGTACGAAAAAAAGAAGAAAGGAAAATATACGCAATATTGCTTTGGACTGACGAGAATGAAACCTGACACTTTAGTACGCCAATATTTGATGTGTGCTGCTGAATTAGATGAACGTGATCCAGAAGCTCTAGCCACTTGTAAAGACAGCCCCTAAAGCCCTTCGATATGTTTTCATATATATGTATCTTGTCATATACATGTATCTAGCAACAAGAGCAGAGTCTAGTATAGGAACATTAAATACTGACACACAGGAAATCAAAGCAAAACAACGTGATTTGAAGCATGGGCATTTAATTTGTATATTGTCATGCAGATACTCTGCTCTGCACGTGGATGGTTAAATGAAAATGAAAACAAAATAATCCGGCAAGATAAACCATGAACAGTTATTTATATAAGAAGAATTTCACCTGAGCTATAATCGATCTAATGGTTGCGTAAATGTTAAACGACGACGATGCGAAGATGTAAGCAAGGAGTAGAAGCCGGGCTCACTGTCCTGTTGCGGATACGGACAATTCTCGCGCATTTTGCTGCGACCAACCAAATGTACATATTGTTGTACGTGTAAGTAAGAGCTAATGCAGCTGTTGCTTCCTGATTTGACAGCAAATTATTGGTAATTATCAATACAATGCCAGATGTTTACGGTCACGCTGTAGTTTAGAGTGTGCTAACTGCCGCTGATTTTCTGGTAGCAGACTTTCTAGCAAAATACTTTTAATTTGCGTGAGTTCTCCACACTATGAAAACAGAAAGGAAACTACAGCAGACTTACGATGTGCCGTGAAACCAAAACAAAACAAAAGAAAAACAAAAACAAAAACAAACAAACAAACAAACAAAAAACCCCCCAAAAATACTCCATGAATATCTCATTACGTATATGTGTATAAATAGTATGACAAAGTAAACAAAAATTGGTGTAATGTATCCGAATAATAATTACACGTTGACTTTCCTAACTTGGTCAATTTGTTCTGAACCTATTTTAACACAACACATATGGAACGGCATGTTTGACAATTTCAATTTTTTTGTGGCTTCACAATTCTTGCTGATGCTAATGACTTTTGAAAATTACCCCATACATTGTCTTCGTGTTACTTGGAAGGTTCGTTCTTTTATGGCTGTTAAGAATGAGACAAATTAGACCTTGTAGGTTTATTTATTCATAGTTTGGCATCAAAGACATTTTTCATGAGAACGAAACTTTTCCAGTAAACTCCCGTCGTGTTTTTCTTTAAGAAATATGGGAAGCACCACGAGGTATATTAAGTTACCCAAGCGGAAGGTAAATATAACGAGTGAAGTCCTGAGATTGTAATTTTGCTGACTTTGGTAATAGCCTTTTCAGTTACCAAGTTGCCAGCGGTGGTCCAAGAAAAAAAAAACAACAATACTGTAGCATGTCAGCGGTTTATGATTCGTTTATGACGTCTTTGGATTTTTGTTGATTTTTAACCCGAAAACTCCAGGAAAGAAATTGGGAGTCTTTAAAAAGGTTCCTTTTCATTATGTTCAGTCAATATTGCATGCCAAACATACCAATGTAAATGTCTCTCGTACAAAGTGCCCCTTACCCTTTCAGTTACAAACGTTATCACCTATTCAATGTTTATAAAAATATGCAGTCTCGTTGTACATTGAGGCTATAATTAATTTCTCGACAACAAATCAAATGAAGAAAATTTTGATAAATAAGGGTTAAACAATTGTCTGCGATGATTAGAAATAAAAGAAGTCTCAATATTGATAACTGAGTACTTTGGTATTATGTGAGCACGAGGCATTGCTTTATTATAAGTGCTGCACGAACATGACATTTATGTTCTTTCCAACTTCTCTTTCAGGCTGCGTGATGAAACCGGGAAGTAACCCCTTTCTACCTTAAATACACGAAAACCGGGCGGATGTAAAGATCATCTGATTCAGTGTGTCTGTCTAATTTCGTCGTTAATCAAATATTTTGAATAGAAATAGTAGGTGGATCAAATGGGAAAATCAGCGGCTTTACTTGGAATCAGCTCCGAATTTGCGCAAAGAAATAATGTAGACTAAGTCTTTTAAATCGAGGGTAAAAGGGTGGTTTTTGAAGGCAACGACCTCTTGACAAACTCCGTTGAAGAAACAGGAACTTGCTGTTTTTTTGTAACCTTTATGTGTCGAGGGCTATAGAATGCAAAACATGTAGGTATTTGTCTCAGGGTAACTGATGGAAAAATATTATGGGTTTCTGTGCTAGCTTGGAAGATTGAGTGAGAGTTCTACCTTCCGAGTCAGCCTTGTGCTCTTGTGGTGTACAGTGGAATGTTGCTGCATCCGAATATATGTGTACAGAACAATTTGGTAGAAATATCAATTCACGGAAAATAAAGCTATCGTTCCTAAAATATCAGGAATTTTTGGTCGAAACTGTGTCAATTGCTGTAATTTTTACGCCAGTGTACTTTCAACCTACATTTAGCAAATCAGCAAAATTGCACTGCGCTATATTTGATAATTCTAGTGCGCATGACATTTTTGATGTTTAAATGATCATGCGCCGCATTAGGTTGCTACGGTGTGCAAATGTTAAAGTCTTAAATGAACTGAAGGGAATAGTGAAAATAAATTCTCAAAAAAAAAAAACAAACAAACAAAAAAAAAAAAACAAACAAACAAAGAAACAAAAAACAAGAAAAATTTTTAAAAAACACCAAAAAACAAACAAACAAACAAAAAAAACATAGAGTCTTCTCCGAACAATTCGAGTTAGCTTCTGACAACCACACCATGGTTAGCCGTCATTGGGTTTTTCCGTTAAACATGGCAAACCACACATCCGTACGGAGATAGAATTTGCTTTCCAATGCTCTAGCTTTGCTTAGAATGTTGTTTAGTAAGCAAGGTCCGTGCTAGATGTGGGCCGGACTTTGAAGTCGTAGAATTTTCATAGAAGTGATACAATCATTACGTAACGGTGAACGTATGACGAATAAAAACAGCGCTCTACGCTCAATATTTGACAAAATAGTATTCAAACATGTCTTCAACTTCTTTCGTGATAATATTTCTTCTCATCAGTCTAGCTTCATCCTTGGTGACTCAACTATTAACCAATTGCTACTACTCTACCATGAATTATGTATGGCTATTGATCAACAAAAAGAAATTCGTATCATTTTCCTTGACATCAGCAAGGCCTTCGACAAAGTCTGGCATTTTGGCCTATTATACAAATTGCAAAAAGCTGGTGTCACTGGCAACCTGCTTGATTGGTTTGAAAATTACCTCAGCAATCGTTATCAACGAGTTGTTATCCAGGGTCATTCGTCCAGCTGCGGTTAAATAAATGCAGGTGTCCCTCAGGGTTCGTTGTTAGGACCGCTTATGGTCCTTACTTACATTAATGATATTGTTGACCTTGATCGATCAAATATTAAAATGTTCGCTGATGATACATCTCTTTATCTAACTGTCGATGACCCTAGTACTGCAGCAAACATTATATACTCGGACCTCCTTGATGTTGATCAGTGGTCTAAGGATTGGCTTGTGACTTTTAATGCCTAAAAAACTGATTCAATGCTTATTTCCAGGAAAGTCAGTCCACCTGATCGTCCTCCTAGTATTATTTAAGGTCATGTTTTGAAAAATCACATCACAAACATCTTCGTCTTACTATACGCTCGGATTTACGTTCGTCTGATCACATTAGTGAAATCTTAATTAAAACTGGTAAACTGATCAACATCGTGAAGGGGCTGAAATTTCGCCCTGATAGACGCACCCTTAATACCATATACACATCCTTTATTCGACCGATTCTTGAGTATGGTAGTCCAGTGTGGAGTGGTTGTACAGAATCAGACGTTGAAAGACTTGACAATATTCAATTGCAAGCTGCTCGCATTGTAACTGGTGCAATGCATAGAACAAGTAACGCAAAACTTTATAAAGAACTTGGGTGCTCAACTTTGTCTGACCGTCGCATTGCAGCTAAATTAATTTTGATGCATAAAATAGTGAACAAGCTTGTACCTGAAACATTGTGTTCTGTTATTACGTCTCCCAGAATGGACACATATACTTACAGTACCCGACAACAGTTTGATATCCCTCATTTCAGAGCTCGTACTGAAGTTTTTGATAAGTCATTTTTCCCTTCTACTATTAGACTTTGGAACCAGTTGCCTCTCGATATTAGAAACTCTTTCACTCTCAATATTTGAATCGAAAATAGCTAAACAAATTATACGACCTGCTAAATGTCAGGAATTATTCAATCTCGCAGATAGATTTATGGCTGTTCAGCATACACGTCTTCGTCTTGGCGCCAGCCTCTTCAATTCTCATCTATTTAAAATTGGTTGTTAAGGATTTCCCTGCCTGTTCATGTGGTGCACCCAACGAAGATATATGGCATTATTTTTTTCCTGTACGAAATACATTGTACCACGATTGCACATGCACACCATGGTTGTCCGTTTGCACCCTTCACGTTACAAACTTTATTATATGGTTCATTTGACTGCTCTCTCTATGAAAACAGGGATATTTTTTAGCTATACATGACTACATTTCTGCAACTCAACGCTTTAAACCATTGCATTGGTTAAACTTGTGGATTTCTAACCACTAGTGATCATCTTTCGGGTTTGGGTTCCTCAAAATTTTGTTCTCTGTTTTTCAATACACGGCAATCTTTATTATATATTTTGATTTATGACCCAGTTCGGAGTGTATATCATGGCCACTGTAGATATTGCCCCACTATCTGTCTTGTCAGTGTTTCTATTTTCTTATTTTGTTGGTGTGTGTTTCTGTATTGTCTTGTCTATTTGTCTTCCCTTCTCGCAAGGGGGATTCATATAGAGCATGCTCTTTTTACCAATTGCTATGTATGAACATATTGTGGATTTTTCTTGTAAATTTTGACAATAAAATATGTTTAAACCAAAAACAGTGGCAAAAAAGACCCCCCTCAAGAAAAACCATGCGAAACAAATGACATGACTGTTATTGTGCCTCTTCTACTACTATCGCTTCATTTCGCCGTGAAACAGCAATTGCTGAGACGAAAGTGATACTAGACTAAACTCTGCATAGTGAAAGCGCCAGTCGTTGTCTACCGGTTTAGCGGTAAAGTGTAAACTCGATTTGTACCAGACAGGTGGCTCTACCGGAAAATGACCAGGGCACAGGACGTAAAACTCATTTTCTTGGATGCCACACAAGTTAGCCTAAGAGCAACAAGATCATGGTTGCGTCATTGTCCTTGGAGTACAAAACTGAATGCAAACTACTTCGGATATCATACAAATACAAGATTTTAGGTTTACTGATATTGGGGTTGATATCGGTGATGCAACAACATGAACTGAATTACTTCCAGATTGAATACCGATGATCATAATAACTTCTAAGCCCAGCAATTGCAACATCATTTATTCGAAAAAAAAAGCTTCTTCCCAAGCTCGCGTTACTTGTTACTTAATTTGATAATTGCAACATCATTTATTCGAAAAAAAAAGCTTCTTTCCAAGCTCGCGCTACTTGTTGCTTACTTTGATGCTGATAGTGAAATTCAAAATTGTGCTGTAGCATCCTTAATTATATCTCTTTCCGCAATGTAACATTAACATGGTCCTAATCATACAAACATTTTATCGCCAATAACTGCACACCACCACGAGAAACAAATGGCTAACAGTGAAACGTACAATGCATACTTACGCGCCGCTGTGTGATATAATCGTCGGCTGGATATAGCTGTTACTGTAGCCTGACATGTTTAATCAACTAATCACATGAAAACCCGGCTTCATGGAAAGTAGCATAATGCATTCAACGATCCGTTTAGAGGAGCTAAAGTCATATCAAGAATTGATTGCCAATTTCTTTGCTTTACAAGTGCGACGTCGTGCGATCATGACACATGTGAGACGATCTATTTTCTTTAAGTGGGTAAAAGTAGAGGCCGTTGTCGCGTATCTTGAGCCAAATCGATGAAAGAAAGAAAGGATGGATTGTCCACAGAATAAAGACATGATCCATGCTTTAAGTCTGTGTTTTCCGTGCTCTCGTGAATAGTTGCCACTTGAATGCATAAGAAAACGAGCATGGCACAAAGTAAATTTACCCCATCTCTCAAAAAGCACAACAAACAAATCGCACATGAAAGTCAAAGTGAAGTATTGGATGACAAATAAATAACAATTGATTTTACCCCATAAATAGCTTAAAAGGCGCCATTGGTATAAGGGCAAAGCTAACAAGTATGTATGTATGTAAGTGTGCATGTACGTACGTGCGTGCGTGCGTCTATGTATGTATGTATGTATGTATGTATGTATGTATGTATGTGTGTATTTGTGCCATCACAACATGCAAAAAAACCAGCATCGTAAGCACAAAATGTTGTGCTTTCTTTCTGAACTCATTCAAGAGAGAATAATTCTAGGTGAATGACATGGTGGCGCACGATCCTTTATGAAAGTAGCTTTGGATATAATCAGCCTAATATATCCTTGTCCCATGGCACACGCATTGAGCTTTCACAGTGATCCCGACTTGTGTAAAAGTTGAAAAGTCAAGAAAAATCATTGTACAGTTTCTTTCTTTCTGGAACAATAAGAATTATTTGTTATTTTTACTTCTTTGATGAAATTTATTAAAAGCGTGAAAGACTACTATCAGTGTTGCGAGCAAATAGGTAAGATGACAGACTTATGACCGCAGTGTGAATCAGACATCCTGGGCACGAAGGTTTTCTATTGAGAATCAAACCTGGTCCTATTTTACCATCGCATTCCTTGTAGTGAAAGCATATTGAGAATTTGAATCGTTTTGACGTATCTTCGTAGCAAGTTCGTTGGAAGAGCCTTTTAGCTTGATAAAATAGGCACGAACCCTGCAGAAGGGAGTGAGTTCGCCAATACCAAACTGAAATATAACGGAATAAGATTAACGTAAAACCTATACATAGCACGTTGTTAACAAAAAGTTACTCGAGTACATGGCTCTGAATGTCACTTTTCTTTGTGTCACCGCTAATGCATGAAGAGTTCGTTGCTCTGACAGGAACGTTTGCAACCTGAGACACCGACCAGCAAACCCCACACTTTCTGTACACTCCTTTGACTAGAGAAAGTCGATGTGCTGCGAATTGACATGACGATACAAGAGTTGTATTCTTTTTAAACCAACCGTTCATTTCACCGACATTTTATATATATTGGTAGGACGGTGCATGTATTGGCCCTATCCATTAGTATGATGAAGTCTTTTTTCTATTTGTTCTTTCTTTTTCGTATAGTGTATGTATTCGGACTTTGTTTTATCCTGTGTGTAGAGCGTTTAGTTTAGTATATTTCGATGCACTATTAGGTGATTCTGAATGAAGAAATATGTTTAAAGATTAAAAAAGAAAACAACCTTTCATTCAATTACCAGCATGCATACAGTTGCATAGAACATTAGAATGGTTCAAGTCAACATCTTTCCTCGGCACGACTTAGATGCCGAAGAAAGCTGTTTACTCAGTCAGAACTTGGCACTGAAATAGTTAAATAATGATTTCTTCCACTGTGTTTTGTAAGTCATGTCTGCTCGCTATATTTGGCCAAAACAAAGCCACCATAAACGTTGCTTAAAATTTTGACTAAAAGGTATAGGTATTATATTTATGCAATATTGTCAAACAACATGCATGTACGGTATGCATCAAGGTTCCAAGCTGAAAAGTATTATGTGTTCAAAATTGCAGTGAAGGAAAACACGTGTATCAGCCGCAATGAAGTTGCCTCAAAGATTCTTCCAATTATTTACTCTTTGTATCACGTCCGATATTTATGGCGTCTTGTTCTTCATGCTAGTTTGGCACAACCGCGCGTGAGCTCCGTGTGAGGAGATCCATTCTAGTAAGAGGTTCCCGTCAAACTGACAGTTGGTCACATATTCCAGATCTTTCTACGGTCACTGTAAAATGTAATTCGTGGCTTCGGATCGACTTTCTACAGCACGTATCCTTTTGTCAAACGAAACATGCCCAATCTGCCCACGTCCTGTCCATTATTTTGTCTGCTGGGTAAATAATGATTTTAGTTCCAAAGATTTTTGTATGTTCCGCGGGGTATAATATTTCATGCCTTCTAACCGCGAGATTCTTGGGAAAGGCTAGCTGTAACTGAAGGCAATGCAATCATTGACATGCTCACTATTGGCTGGAAGGGCCAAACATCAAATTGATAGCGTTTATAATAGGCGATTACGATGTGATCGATGTGAAATGGGGACAGATCTAAGTCTGACTCCCAGGAGCAAGTAACCAGGTGTGATGAGACCCCCTTAAACTTTACCGTAAGCTCCGAGCACTTAGAGGAGTCTGAATGACCTGAGATTCACTGTCGAAGAGATAATTATTTATTTCCGGAAATTTAACGTCGGACATCACTGGCCTTTTGGCTATGGCGAGCACGGATTAAAGCCTCCCTTAAACGCAGCCTGAGTGATTCCCATGGGATGTTTACTGACGGCATTCAGAAGGTGCCATTGCAGGAGCCAATTGATTTCCAGAGTAGATACTTTCCTGTCAAGACTATAATTGTCTCCTTCTCTTCTTAGGCTTTCTGACCAGAGATGTTCAGTTCAACGTGCATATAGGTATTTCGTATTCGCCTTGAAAAACAGGAGTGGAAAGCTATATATCTTACGTGTTTGACACCATGCAGATAGAGGTTTTCCTCTGACACATCCATAAAGAAATGAAAGTTTAACCAAACAACTCGTAACTTCAAATGATTGCACTCTTGTTTAACTACGTCGCAATACCAGTAAAACTGAACATATTTGAGGCCTTTTGCATCTTGCATCCTCAGATGACACGCCGGACATTTTGTTCCGTTTCCCAATCATTATTTTTTAAAAGATTTATTCATGAACATATCTTTACACTGGATAACCCTTTCAGAACAAAGTCCTGTTCCTTCGAAGGGCCAGCAAGTAGCAAAATACTAACCTTAAAACAGACGTATGTACAACATTACACACTTTCAGCTGAAGTAAGTAATTTTTTTGTAAATCAGTTTCAACCGACTATGAATAATATAAAGAAAATACAGAGGCAAAATTTAGCATGTCCATGTTTTGCAAACTGTGTGATTTGTGTACCTCTGAATAATATACACCTGTGACAGCATGAAAATAATTAACAGGATGAATACAAAACAGACAAATGGTTTGTAACGCGCATGAAATAAAAGGCTCTTAAGTTACACAGCAAAAACGATTTGATATTTACTAATTTACACAAGTACGGTATATATTATTTCCATTTCACTACCCCTGACATAAAAAAGTAAATAATAACCTTCCGAAGTCAAATGACAATAGACACACATGAAAGTCATTAGTAAATAGACTCTATGACATCACCCACCGTTGCCTTTGTATACGGATTAATACAGACAAGTTTCCAGAAGATTTTATATATATATATATATATCTGAGTTTTTGAAATCGTCAGAATATAAGAAATGTTGACAGAGTTGGCTGTGTGTGCTTGTTGAACCAAATTTATAAATTACTCACGATATTTTACACTACCTTTTTTTCTGTAAGTTGATAACAATAATCCCTCAGGCGTTCTACCATTTTGTACATATCTGGTGAAAATGTGATTACAGCTGTTAATATATGTATTAAGGTGTACAATAACCGTTTTCCCCTATGCACCAAGCATAGATATTTTCATTGTTCTTGAAAGTCCTTTCCAGTGAGTTTCCAGGTCATGAATCCGATCCAAAATTACTCATCATTTCGTAGGTAATACACCAACAACTACCAAGAGACTCAAGCGGCAGTGTACGTTTAAAGGAATGCTCGATCAATGTGCCGTCGCATTATGGTACATCATTTACTGCATAATACGATCACCAATCTGCTTGTTTTTGGCTTCTTGGTTGTTCAGCAGTTAAAATTACCTAAATGGCCATATCACATGAACACATTTCCTTATTTCAGGAACAAACATTTTCTTCCACGTGTGCATGCCAGAAACAGTACCAAAGCTGGTCACTTTTACGGCACTAAATGAAATATATTTAACATGTACCGATCACAGGCATCTCCGCGCCCACTGCTGCAGCCTATACAACTGGAGTTCCTCATTTTTATCTTTTCAGTGCTTTTCGAGGAAGTGGTGCGGCTCAATTCCCTGTGACAGTCGATATACTGTAAAACATGGGCTGTGGTCTTTGGGTGGTATGGAATGGGATCTTGGAGTGGGGTGGGGTGGGGTGGGGTGGGGTAGTACGGGGTCTTGCACACATATGAAGTGTGTCACAGACATCAAATGATTACAAAAGCGTTAATGTATTTTTTCTTTCGGAACAATAGAGCTCTGAAATTGCCTGCTTAACAGACAAATCCCCATACTTTCTGCATTAATTCCCCTTGGTGTGGATGAATAGTGATAATATCACAAACTAATTAGCCTGATTTTGAATATTTTAAGTCTATATCATTCATCAGATGTACCATGCTGCGTATATGTACCAGCAGTAGTTTTAGTTACACTTCTCGTTGCTTGTTTGAAGATATTTGAGATTTAAAATATGAAATACCCCCTAAATTCAATGAAGCCAATGTATGATCAACAATAATATCTTACCTCCTGGACATTTTTACTGATTTGCTTACATAGTTTTTTTTTCAAAGTTATTGCAGATAGAGGTGTCACTCCAACTTCACTTTATTGGTTGTGCCATTGGTACATACAACGGAATGGAAGCAAAAGGTATGAAACTTGAATTTATGCAAACTAGGTGTACTTCTGGTGCCACATTCACAAGGAGTTCAATCTGATCCTGAGTTTAATCTAAAATGAAAGTCAATGTGCCTTTGGTCCTTGAACTACTGAATCGTTGGCTTAATGTTTGATCTAAATTTGCAGGATTAATTAAACTATGTTCTTTACTGTAATTGTTACTTTGGAATTTAAGTTTTCATTTTACTAAATCAATCTTGATTTAATCCAGATTTTAATTCTGGATCAAAAGATTAAATACTGGATCAAACTAAGATTGATTTAATAAAATGAACGTGTAAATCCTTAAGTTCATATTGTAGCCAAGAGCATATGTTGGCTAATCCTTAAAGTTTTGATCAAACAATGAGCCAAGGATTAATTAATTGAGGGCCCAAGCCACATTGATTTTAACGTTGGGATTAAAGTTGGCATCAGATCAAATTCTTTGTTAATACGGACACAGAAATTTAAATGTTGAACATCTTCAACTGTCTTGTACATACAAGTGTCCATAGCAACGTAAATTCATTAGCTTGGGGTTGAGGTGTGCCCAATAAAATGAAAAATGAAGGCTGTACAATTTAAAATTGTGCTAATTAGGCAGACTGAGAAGATTTTAATGTTTACTGTTTTTCAAAAGATTGTGGTCAAGATATATTTGATTATTACTGAACCAAATTTTGAAACATTTTAAAGTTTATTAATTTTTGAGGCACAAAGTCAGATTTGCTCTAAAGCAAATCTTATTTATCCTAGTTGTACACTATGTGTACATAGATTTGGTCACCAAGCCTTCCCACCCAACCGAAGACCTTATACCACCCATGCCAAGACCCCATACCACCCCAGCCATTGTTTTACACTGTACCGTGATAAGCCAGTGAGACAGAACTTACTCGTTTTGTGCCACAGTGTGCGGATATATACAGCTGCCACACGCGGGTATTAAACTCCACTCAGCTGGTATGATATCTCACATTATGTTGGGGAGTGGCTATAATTGCGTAATCCACAAATGAGACCTTTATATCAATTAATGTCGATTGTTGAAGGCATCAGATAGCATCAACAACACGTGCACCTGCGTAAACTACCCATCACGATGGCTATCGTGCGACATTTGTGTTCCTTTGTCCGTCACAACCACGTTGTTTTCCATGTGGACTTACCTATGGAGTCCGCTCTGTTACTAGGCAGCTGGTTTGGTGCATGGCGATGTAGTGAATTTACTGCTACAATATTAACAAGTTTCAAGCCAGCGTTCGTTTTACAATGGCTGACGGCAGCCTTGTTGTAAGGCGGTGTTTAATTTTTAAGCTTGAAGTTAAAAAAAATGCACTAGAATGTTTAGTTGCGGTACATCTTCCAGGTTATACAGAACAAGTTTTCACGTATGCCCTGTAATCTTATCAAGTAGGCTTCTTCCATTTAAAAATATTTTAATGTCTTGTTTTAATCAGAATTATCTGGCGAGATCAACAGATATATACTTAAAGAAACATCGTATATTCTCCACCCCAAACACCTACGCCTGTAGAACTTCTCCTCTGATTTTAGGAACGTCTCCCGATGTAGCATCAAAATTATTGTTAATCTGTTTCTTCCTTAATTTGATAACATTCTCTACATCCAAAGTTTTGATGAAAAGCATCCCAACTTTTACGTTTCCCTACGTCACCCATTCCTGTCTACGTCATCTCTATCTTTTAGTTTTTATCTTGGACCTCACCCTGATTTCGTCAGAGTGGATATACTCTTGCTGACTTAACCATAAATCTGTCAATCTGGTGCACTTCTCATATATGAACCTACAACTTTAATACAATATACTACTTAACTTTAAAATGTGCTGGGCAATCAGTGACTTTATTAACTTGAACCACTCACATCGAGGAGTAAGATTTTCACTTTACGTCATATGCGCGGCTTTACCCAGAGATACACAGCTCGGTTACAGTCCTTTTGGTGTCCCTTTTGTAATTCTGAAGTTTTTTTTTTTGTACACAATGTTATCTCACTGTGATGACCCTTTATCCCAATTAGCAGATTGTACCATGCATTCGCGAGCATGAGTCAGTCATCTGAAATGTTTAATATCACTTTTTAGGGTTCACTACAGTGATGTGTGCTTCTGTGGTCAGACTTTGCTATCTCTGCTGGTGCAGCATTCATATAGCATTGCTGCTCCAGGATTCTGCTCCAGTGGCTGTTAGAACACGTTTCCTGAATTGCCGATGTTTACTATTGCGTCAACCAACTGCACTTTAGCCAATCTCTCAGTTAACCAGCCCATCATCCGATCAATGCATGAAGTGAATCCATGTCGATGTTCATCCTTCATCGTCAGTACAGTCGGGTTTGTGCTCCATGTATTGTCACTCGATTACTTTATTTTCCTGTACGATCTCTCTCTCTCTCTCTCTCTCTCTCTCTCTCTCTCTCTCTCTCTCTCTCTCTATATATATATATATATATATATACATATATATATATATATATATATATATATACACATATAATAAATGTCTGTGTGCGTGCGTGCGTGTGTGTGTTACAAAGCATATGTCCTAACGCGACAAGTTTATTTTTTTTAATTAATTAATAATTATGAATATGATCATCAAGTTATAAGTCTATAACTAAATACATGTTTTATCAACCAATGCGACCATACCGCGTTGCATCAAGAAAGGGGTCTGCCTTCCCCGCTCAAAGCGTTCCAAATCGCCACGATTTACATAAAATTCTCAGCTTATTGTTTGCTGAAAATTGTAGATGATAACTTTTGTGACACATGCCTCAGGTCAACAGCTTTCCTTGATGCGGAGGAAAACTATTGACTATCCTATGTTAAGCAGGACAGGGGTTTAACTTAGTAGCTAACTGGCTGGTAGTTAGCGTCAAGTTAACTGCAAAACAAAAAGTAAGTGGCAAAACTTAACATGACTTACCGGCTAGTCACTGAGCTTCTGTGAAGCACCCACAACTAGTAACAGATTAGCAAGCCAGCTGCAAAGCGGTCACCATTCGGCGGTTACTGAGTGAGAAAGACTGATATATTCATGAAACATTGATAAGCTCAGTGGCTGCTTGGCAGATAAGACGGGGTCAAAGGGAAATTACTTTCAAATTATCTTGGTTTCCGCACCTAGAGTAAAGCAAAATTATTATTTGTGTCAGCGTACGGAACCCCTTCTCCACCCACTTCGGCTAAAACTTGCGTTGTCGCAAGCTGCTGGCGGCCACCCAAAATAAGTATGGCAGTAACACCCAGGGTGCATTTCTCAAGACAGGAAACAGTGTTGGACAAACTTATAAAAGATGGGCAAAACCTCCAAAACTGTATTCATTGTTTCTTTTATCTGTTATTTATATTTGGGGGGGGGGGGAGGGGGATGGCGTGGGGGTGGGAGTTAAAGATGAATATGTATCATTTTAATCCATAACTGTGTTTTTGGTATAAGCAGGTAGGCCCCCACGCAAATTTCCTGATGACAAGATTCATGATATCAACTGCAAAATTTAATATTTGTGATGGCGTAGATTTGGTATATATTAGAAAATTTTTTAATAAAATAAAGGGGGGGGGGCATAGCGGCTTGGTGCCCAGTTGACGTAGCTTGGCGGAAAAGTGAAAACCAGTCCGCTGGAATCCTAGTTTTTCCAGTAAGTGGTTAGGCAAACATGTGACTTGACATTCAGTCAAATATTAACCCGGAAAGGGGTTTCGATTAGTGGATAGCTGGGTCCTTGTTGGGAAGAAACACTTACCCGCATAGCACTTTATAGTAAGGGTGGGCACCATTTCGCGCCTTCTACCATGAATAAGCTCGACGTGCCCGTGGTTGGTATGCACCAAATTTTGAGTGACATTTTTCTTAATGATAAATGGGAACCTGGTAAGTCTGCCAAGTCCGTTGGTTCGCCCCTCCCCAGCCACGTCGACTTAGTATGCCCATCCGCCCCCGTTCCATCACCGGCAAGCCCCTGGCAGCAAAAGCCATAAGATGAATGTTTTTAATAAAAGTTTTATCATTTATGGTGATCATCATGAGCTATTTCTATATTTTAATTTTACTGTGGGAGGGAGGGGGATATTATACTCCAAGTATTATGACATAATAGGCTGAGGGTTTCGAACTGTATTTCACAGCAACTGTTTTGCCAACAGGTTGTTGGTTATGGACGTTATGCCAAAGCATATCTAATGCTTGTATTATTAAACGTTGGTGTATGATATATAAATCATCGTAGCTGTGTTTTCACAGAAGAATGTGTAATGGTTCACATGAATGTTTAATACCCATCTGTAGGGCCTTGACTGATATTTTCCATTATCACATATTGCCTCCTACGATGAAATGCCATTAAGGAAGACATCATTTCTTTTCCACAATACATCTGACACTTCAATCCGTCACGTATCGCTTCCATTTGTTTTGGTCATAGAATCAGAACAAATACCACTAAGCTAAACCCTTTCCCTAATAAACTGACCAAAACGTGCTGGTTGTCAAATGTCGTCTGCGTCGATATTTTAGACAACTTTGGACAGCAAGGAAGAACAGTTGGCCTGCCAACACCAGGGAAAAGCTGTTGTCTCACTCGGAATTAAAAGAGGAAAGGGTTAAGACCAGCTGAGCACCAATGTACACGTGATCCGGACGCCTTATTGTTTCCAAAGGAAAATAGGTAGAACTCCATCCCATGAGTAATGTCATGAGACGATAAAATGCCGTACATCTGACTATTATATACAATCCTCCAACTTGTTCAAGATATTTTGTATGCATATCCTACTTTTTAAAAAAGTACCTTATTTTTTTGGTATTACAAGCGCTGTACCCTTTCATCTCCTTAATTTGCTACTCTGTGAGCATCCTCCATTCTATGGCCAGTCCCTCATGAGTCTCTGATGAGGCCAAAACCGCTGCATAAACCAGAGCCCCACCAATAAAACTGATACTGCCCTGACGTTTGTTCTAAAAGTTATAAAATAGTTTTCATAAAAATAAGGCTAGGCCACTTTACATGTCTTGAACATTTTGAAAAAAGTTGGGTCAGATTTTATACTTTTTATCCTGTTTTGAGGTACTTCATCGTTGCCTCAAATAGCTGGCGGCCACACATTCAAGTTGAAAGTATATTAATTTTATTTATTGTTTTGATACACAGACTTGTTAAGAAATAAATCAAATCATTTTTAGTCAAAAACTATTTCTCTAAAACGTTCTTGGCATGCCTACTTTGATCGGGGCAAATATCTGGGTTTGGAAACGATCAAAAGTTTTATATATCTTCTAATCTTTCTTTGAAGGTCCTTTTGATTGACCATGTTCAAATTTGATACATGGGTGACTCATGGGTTGTTCTCACAATACAGCGCGATATTTAAAAAATGGACGTGAAAATAATACTTTTATTCACATTTTTATCTAAAAACTCACTGCGCCTTCAATCTTCGCTTTCCGTTAATTTCCGACACCCACAATGCGTGAAAGGCTTGTGACGTCACAAACGCAACACCACTGGCTCACAGGGAAGACTCCGACCATGCTAGCGAGTCATGGCTGTCAAGTGTTACTTGGTTTAGCTTAAACATATTTTATACACCCTTTATCAACAGGATTGTCTTCTTCTGACCAGAGGGGTCAATATACGGCCGTGCCCTTCTCCCCAATTGTTTTTTTTTTAATAAAATATGTTTAAACCAACAGGATTAAAACTGCATGTAGAAATATTCATTATCGTCCCTATTCCCGCCCAGGATGGGTTGGTGTGTTCCTGTTAATTGTAACAATACAAGTTCTACAGCTTTTCACATTCCCCCAAAGATCTAAAATTGCGAATAGCGTGGACTCGCACAGTCAAGATTTACAGGAACAAGTGACAAGGCCCTGGGAACCGATCTAACCTATGCAGCGATCACTTTGTGGAAAGTGACTTTGATTTGTCAAATATGACGATGTTTAGAATAGGTTTTGCAAGAAAAAGCTGCTGCTGTCGCCAAATAGCGTCCCTTCACTGGACAATGGAACGATTAATTGAACTGGCCAAATTCGACATTACTCATAAAACCAAGAACAGTGATTCACTTACTTTTTAGCATTATTAACAAATTAATCTTCAGTATGATTCTTATTTCAAAGCTAGAATAACAGCAACGTATATCTCTTGTAATTCTACGACTGTTACAATGTATCACATAATTAGCAATCGAATGTCACAGTGACAACGCGGGTCTAGGATTTTGTTACAAAGTAACATTGTAACAAAACTTCAGTGTGTTAAACCATTTTGATTTAATTGATGGAAATAATGGGTGGAAAACATGGACAAACAAGGACCGATCTTGTTCCATACCCATTATCTAGGGTTGAACAGTCTATAACAGGTTGAGTTAGCTCGCCACCGTTATGTGTATGTCCAATTACTACTGTATATTGCGAGGTGTTTAATCCCATGACCAGATAACATTTGTTTGGATAGCTACCACATTCACGCCTCATCTACACACCTGCAGTGGCAGTGGGCGGCTGGCCTTTCATCTTTTTCAGTCATGTGCTAGTGCTTGTGACAGTCCACGGCCAGCTCCCAATAATCGGGTGTACAAAATTCCATCTCATTGTGTCTTTGTCGTTCATATGGGGCCAGAAAATAAGTCAGCCACAGGAAAATATTTACCATTGTTACATAATGGATACGACCTGAGATAAAGGATATCATAAACACGTGCACTGATGACAATGTATAAGGACACGTAAATTACTGCCCTCCAAGGGTCGTGAGGTTACTGACGGGTAGGAGTTATAATGATATTGAAAGCTATATTCATAAATGCAAACTTATGTTTAATCATCCATAGACCACACATATGGGAAGGGAAAATCAACTGTTTGTTTAGACTTTTATATACCGCAGGCGTAGGCCGTAGCTGTTTCCGTGAATGCTAGAATTTGAAACACTACAAGACCTGGCCCATTCTGACGCAAATTCCAATTTATTGCATTCATGTTTGTTCTTGTTGAATGGAATTTTATATGTTTTGATAGGAAATATATCTTTTGCAACGAAGTATCATTGCCCAGATGGCAAGTTGGGATCGTCTGGCTGTACCACGGCTGCACTCCCTGCAGTACTGGTGACGGTAGGGTTCCACTCGTGTGTGTAGGGCTGAATGATCTTTTCCTCTGCTGCTTCAGCTTTTCTTATCAATTCTTCTTCATCTTCATCAGACCACGTACATAAAAAACTCAATTCATACTCTCCGGAATCATTGTGCTTTGTTGTATCGGCCATAACTCTTGGCAAACTGGAGGTACTCTGGCTTAGAACACATTCACCATGGCTAGCGGGTTGTGTTTAAGACGTCAGCAACACTTTCCCACATCGGGCCATGATCTAAGAAAATTCGCGCGCTTTCCTGTCGCAAATGTGAGCACTTTTGGAGCTAAAAAAGCACTATTCAAAAATGAAATTTAACAATTTGGTTTTCAGATATCATTTCTCACGACCCTAAACACCAACTTTCTAATATATGGCACCTATTCAATCAATAAGATCTTCAAGTTTGAACTTACCGTCGACGTCTGGTCTTTATTGAGTTCTGTCACCTCTAAATCTTTATGTCCATCGTATTGTCCCCAATTTCAGACCTGCAGAAACATTAAAAACAACACCAGAAAGGTCTCTTTGTTGAAAAATCGAATATGAATTCCGCGGAAGGCTATCTATATGCTTGTCTTGCGTACACTTTAAAAAATTGGAAAGCCATTTTAATTAGACACGGCAGCAGACGCTTACCATGCATTCCAAAATGATACTGATCAAGAAGCTATTATATTGATCTCAAGGCATCGGCAAAACCCGGCACTTCACAGACGCTTACCAGTATGAGGTGATGATTTGTTATTATTACGGACTTCCCTTCACGTTCTTTTATTCGTAATTTGCTTGTAATATAACATTGCGGAGGATGGGGCACAAAAATCAGGCGAGGGCTCACCGCCCCCCCCCCCCCCCCATACCTACATGAAAAAGCCAAATGCACTGATTTTGACCCTGGCCAAAAGTGGTGATTTTATTAGGTCCAATAAATAAAATTTAAACTATGAATTTCTGATGCTTTGTAGTTTTTGCCAAATATATTTTTATGGTCTCATATTTTATGGACGAAACTATTCTTATTCACAAATCACTGGGCATCAAAATAAAAAATGATTACTCTGGCTGCCAAGTTCATGGGGCATAGTGCCCATTGGGATTTTGAAGAGGTAGAATGCAAAATATGTGCGTGATTAGTGTTCATTGAAGGTTTATTTATCAAATAAATGTGGTATACAATGTATATAATGGTACTTTTGTAGTACGAGCATAACCTAATAATGCAAATACACGTACACTCCCTTGTGGTTTGTATTGCAGGCAATCCAGTCCCCTGGACATGGTCCACATAAGTCCAACTGAAGTTACCTCGAGGGCACAAATTATGTAGCTCTAAAGGTTTCGTAGCAAAAGATATCCCGCTGGGGTGGACAGTCTGGTCAGTCAAGATGACGGTCCTAACAATGGAACAGACTGGCAAATTTCGCCAAGCGTTTAAGTGATTTAGGATCACTTTTGTTTGTCCCAATTCAGTAACCTACATGTCGGATGAGAACAGGTGAACGAATGGTCTCTGAGTGAATGAAAGCATTTATTGCATACACAGACATTCCTTTACCAGATATCTGTGCCTTAATTACATTTGCCGAATAAAATTGCCGACTTATTCCTATCGAATGGAAACGCGGTGATGTTTTTCTGCAAGGAGCACTTGACCACACCATGAGCACTTGCAGACAGGGTCTCATTGTGACAGTACAGGAAGATTAAAAATAAGATTTTCAACAATAGTTTTCTTTAGTGCAACTGACCTTAAAGTTCATAGGTCGTCCCAAACAGCATGGTACTGACAACAAAAACACTGTATCATTGGCTGTCTGAGTCCAGCCAGTTATTGATTTCAAGACGCCAAATAACAGGCCGATAACGATGAGTCTGAGCAAATTGGATAACGGCGGTAGAGTTTCCTCTTATGCTGTCACAAGAATGCTTCAAGGAGAAGCGGAAAAGCTTTTACCTGAATCACAGACTGGACCTTGTCTCTCCTGTGGGTTTCTTTTAGTAAATCTTTATTTTATATGTTTGAATGGAACATGTCGCCTTTAGGTGGCACTACAGGTGGCGTCCCCTGCTATCGACCTGTTGCAAGTGGAGACACCTGGACAATAAAGAAAACCTACTCTTTCATTGGTCGAAAATATGATGTGATACAGGCAGGAGGTATTGCCAATAAGCAGAATAGGATATCTGATATATCATATTGACAGGACATGTAAGTTAACACAGCGTACGCAAATTTTGACAATGGGGAGGCAAAGTTGCTCTGAGGAATGAAACCAGAGCGCATCACGTTGGGCTTCGTCTGTCGCACGCCCTACCTGTTCTGTATAGCTAGGAACTATATATTTTTCAATTGTTCCTGTCTTATGATTTGCATATGCTGAACAAAAGCTTTCATGCTTTGAAAAAATCAATTCTAGTAAAATATCTGAATACTGCACATCCGGTCTATGGCATCAAAGGCATAAACGTTGCGACACCATGTTCAACCACTTTTGCTTGAATCAACTCATACTTGTTCAGAGTCATGTCCAATATGCCACACATCTCTGACGAACTTATTACTTTCTGTCTACACGGTTTAACCGGTGCTCATTAAACTTATATTAATTTCTATTTCATACATCATACTTTCACACATAAAATAAAAATAATAGTGTTTAAAAAGTTGCAGCAAAGCCGTTCCTGGCAACTGTATAAAACTTTTTATTTTGGTAAATTAAGACTTATGAACCAAAAATGGGTTTGAAAAGCTGCGCCAAAACGTAATGTGTTGTTTGCCAAAGTTGACATTCGGGGTAACGTTAACAGTTACCACCCGATGTATTTACCTCAATATTGCTTATCTAAACAATAACAATAATAATAATAATAATAATAATAATAATAATAATAATAATAATAATAATAATAATAATAATAATAATAATAATAATAATAACAATAATAATAATAATAATAATAATAATAACGACGACGATGATGATGACAATAATAATTATTATTATTGAACTTTGTTATACTGGATATTAACCTGTTCAGTCATACTGTTCTTCCACGCAGGGTCCAGTGGGCAGATCAAGGCCAATTATCCCGAACTAACTGACGGATTACCACGAAAAAAACCCCTTCGGAATTCAGCATGTGATCGGGAACTATGTCACATTCGACCATGAACCCCAAACCAACACGAAATTCCAACCTTTGGAGGAATCGGACTCCACGCGACGGAAAACACGGGTCATCGGTGGGGATCCAATGCGGGTCGCATTGCCTGCAGGCCTGCGTTTTACGACAGGGCCACTGAGATCCCCCAAATTTATTCAAAATATGAAGCTCCAGAAAATTCCCACAATGTGCAGTTTTTATGGTGCTTTTAAAACATCTCTATGGGTTTTTGTAGTTTCATAAACGACCACCGTAAAGACACATCAGGAAAAGGAGTGGGTTCTAGTGTCTGATTGATCAATGATGCGTTAAGTGAATTTTATTTGCAAAGGAACATTGCTGGTGTCTCCTTTCTAAAGCATGTTTTTGCACATGGTTTAAGAAGAGTAACAGTCTAATGGCTCAATTTATTTAAGCTTTTTTTTTTCCAGACGCTAGGTATCAAGTGTTCAAAACATATTCTATTCTCCTATGTGGGTGCTAAATTTGGGATTTTACGAGAAAAAACTGAATATTTTTAAGCCACCAGCAGACAAGCAATACGATTTATTTGACGACTTCCCTAAAGGCATCATAATGCATTGTTGCCACTTATTTGTAAATATATAAGTATTGATATGCAACTACTCAAAAGGTTCATGAGGGTTTTCCAAGGTATTTTAAATAACAAAAATAATGTTACTATTTTGGGGCAACTTGCTCTGGACGGACGTCGATTTGCTGTGTGTAACTCGATGAATTTAATGTCTTCAAAATATCAGACAAACAAACAAGTTGAAGAAGTTAAAATTAAGTTTTTGTTTGAAGCGCAGGAGTGCATGTTAAGCATCTTCTAAGGATTTATGAAAATCTTTATATCGCTCAATTTGTCAGAGATCTTTGCTTTACCCGTGACGGTAAATTAAACACTTTTTTTCAGGACAGAAACTCTCCCACATCGTCCATTTGAAACATACTATGTCATATTCTTCATTCAAGACTTGTGTGAACTATTGTCAGGAGCACCTAAGTGTAATGATAAATGGACAATAATATTATTAATGTTTGTCTCCTATTTTGTACATGGGGCTGCGAATATTCTTGTTTATGCTATGACTTATGGTCAGGTTGTTACTAAATGTATGCTTTTCATTAATTTTTGTTACGTGTAACGTACACACACACACACACACACACACATATATATATATATATGTATATATATATATATATATATATATATATATATATATATATATATATATATATATATATATATATATATATATATATTGTTCGTTCTTGTTCAACAAATCTTGGAAATCGCCTGGAACTACGATTTTAACCTCCAATCATTGGGTAATAGCTTCCTATTTGATGCACCGGCAGTTCAACCAATATAAAAAAGGGTTGTTTAGTACCAACGGACCAAATGGTCGAGCTGTCGAGATTCGAATCATGATAGATCCACTATTTCAGTTTTTCTAAAATCTGTAAATCCAGATACCACACATAGTTCCACGAACAAAAGAAAACAAGCAATGGTTAAACTTAAATCATTCAAGAATACAACGTTGCTAGGAATTAATAGCAACATGGTTTAATGATTTATACTTGTCTGGTGATAAAAGGACTCACGTCATCCGCGGTACTGAGAGACAAGTCTAAGTGTGACGAAGACTCTGTAGGGTCACGTAGGCATCAGAGCACGCAGAAATACTTCTGTGGTTCCAACGTTTATAGGTCACAGTTCTTTTGATCACATTGTTGAAGTGCAAGCGTCACCAGATGATAGATCAGAGATATATGGCTGTATACTATGCACGGCCTGAAGGAGTGGCCGATCATCATGAACTGGTCTTTATTTACTAAATTTTTGGACTATTTCAATACAGGAATCCAGTTTGAAGACAGAGCAGATGGAGCGAACACAAACAATCGTATAGCTTGGCGAATAATCAATATAGAGTTGTCCAAGTAGTGACATCCGCAATATGCTAGCCTATGCGCTTTAACTGTACGACCACACCCTATCCACAATATCCATACTTCAATAAAGACATATCCTCCTGAGTATCAGAGAGGCAGGTAATGGTGCTACATACAGAAAAATGCCAAGGTGTTTATCTCATTGTAGATCACGATATCACAAAGATTAAACTCTTGCATAATAATATATCCATAAATACCTTAAATATGCTGGTTCATATAGGCCTTTGGGAGCAAGCACCAAATTTAATTGATACATTGATAGACATACACGGATTTGTATGGTCAATTATTTGTTTTTTTTTGATAAAATTGGTTTTTGATGTACAGGCCAGATAAAGCTCGAAGACCATAAGACGAACCACGCCTCTTTGGCTTGGTTCAAAGTCTAGAAGCTAGCTTCCACAAGAAGACCATTCAATAGCTTTTTCGACCAGCTTGCAGTTCAGCGCCTACTTACCACAAAAATTTGTTTAAATTATCCTAATGGGACTCCTCTGAGATTTTATTCAAAGTAATTTGCAAAAGTGCAATATTTTAGAGAAAAAAGACCATTTTTATGTGGGATACTGGTTAACTCGACAGCATTCAATTTTGTAGAAGAAACATCTCAACGTTGCCTGCTTTTGGTCATCTGATCATGGATACAACCCAAAAATGAGGACATTTTTTTTGCTGTGTACCTGGTGATAAAGACTATTGGCCAAAGCTAAGAATTATGAGAGTGACTACATGTTCTTAGATCGGGATATTCAGCATGCCAACGGCAGCAAACACTCTCAGTGCCAAATAGAACCTTTTACTGCAAGGATATTTGCAAAACTCTAAGCATGGACAAATTACGACGGTTCATAGTTGAAACGAGACAGTCGCCTATTGCAGGAAATTTTCTGTGTACCACAAGAAAACGCAACAGTCTGCTTTAAGAGCTCAAAAACGAAACCCGTATATAAAAATCATTTCACACAGAGCCTGCCATGAGAAAGATACGTGGACGGATCTTATCCGTAAAAAACGCAACCTTTACATTTTCTTTCAGACATACGCAAAGGTAAAACCCAATAACAGGGAGATTTAGCATGAATCAATAATCTTTTTTACTGAAATAACATATACACACAATCAGTCAGCAAACTACAATATGTCATTTTATAATTGCATTTATATATATATATATATATATATATATATATATATATATATATATATATGTATATATATATATATATATATACATACATTTATTGATCTGGGAAACCTGCATTACGGTCATAGTTGACTTCTATCATACATATCATCCACGAAATTATTATTCTTTCCATCTTTTCCTTCATGAATTCTTTGATATAAAGTCAATGTAAGCTCCTATAGTTACGGTACTACAAGTATTAAGAAATTGACAAATTGTTAGTTTATTGTTTATATGGTTCTTTGATCCGTTCCCACTCTCCTCTTTTATTATTTTTTTATTTTGAATTCGCCTAAACGCTTCTGAATTACCACTCACTATCACAAATTATGTACAGGACAAAGCGATGCCCTACGATTACTGTCTACTTCATTTGCATTCTTTGAACCTTATTAATATTTGCAGTGCGTTTGCAGTGTGCTGTGAAAATATTTAGGTGAGGAAGTGAAATCATGATAGGGTATTTATGTTTGGAAAGCGAACTGAAAGGCTTAATGCAAATGTCCTCCAGATTATTAGCAGAGGCTCCATGGGCTAAAGGTTTAGAGTGCCTGACTCATTTTGACCCTTAACTTCAAAATATATTACTTTGGCGGGCAAGTGGGTCACTGTCTACCTTTGGTTTCGAAATGAACTATGATATGGCAATGACAGAGAAGGAAAGCAAGACTGATTTTCACAATCCAGCTGCTTCTCAGACTGTCTTAAATCATTTAGAATGTGGCATTTTTAATAGATTGCGTCACAGGACCCCAAGACTCGTGTACAGAATCAAGATATATGGCCCGTTTGGATTTATCTGATATAAGTCGCTGGCAAACAGATGAAACACAATTTGCAAATAATGAAAATGAAAAAAAGGAAATATGTTAATTGCATGCAATTCAATTTACCGCTGTATGTGATAATCCATTTTGGGACGGCACTGGTTTGCTGATAGGCCGTTTCATTGTAACGTCATCTATTATGCAATCATGCTACTAATGAATTACAAAGTACATGATGCTTTAAAACAATTTCCTGGTAGAATTTGACTTCTGATTTTTATTAATTAGCCAGACAGGTAGCCAACCTATTAACCAAGCAAATAAACAACCAAAAAGCAATATTTGAGTGCACTTTGTTAGGTTTGCCCACAAGGGAAAACTTTTGACACATGAGTTCATCGGTACAACATAGTCCTAAATAGCTTTCATCATTAATTTTTATCTTTGCCAAGAACAATGCTTTGGAATCAAAACAATTCAAGCACATGTGGAAGTCTATAAACCCAAAATTGAGTAAGATTGAGGGCGATATTCGCAACTGTATCTTGCAGGTGGATTGTAATATGGATGCCGGGTCTATGCTTCCTTTGACGTATAAATCGTAGTACATTCATTTCCTCATCCGAAGTGAAGAATGAAATTCTGTTTTTCGTGTCTCATCTGAAAGAATATGCAGATGCGGCGATGGATTCAGAAATCGGTTTACACCAATTATCTTCAAGATGCTGTTCAGTGGAAGCATTCATTGCTTCCGTGATATCACAGCATGCAAACGCAAGAATATCAATCTCATATAGCAATATTCTCAATTTGTTTGATTCATAAGCTGGAAAAATTATTTCCTGCTTGAAATTAACATTTAAAAGTCTACAATCGTTTCTGGCAGATAGAATTACTTCCTGCTACAATAGCATGCGAACATCATGAATTACAAATCTTAGCCAAACAAACTAGAACAGTTTTTGATATAAATGTTGCATCTAAAGAGAAATGGAGTCGAGAGCAGTCACATTAAAGATCAACTTAAATGTCCGCATAAAATTTAGCTACTTACAGTAGAAGTTTATAGAATTCACTAAGACACTTTGATAGCATTGAAGGACTGACATATGCCTTTAATCTTTGTTATAGTATGGTGTGAAAATATAAAGACTAAAATTGGCAATCTCTTATTGCAATATAAAGAATATCTTTTGTTAGCCTTGAAACCTTAAAAGAAACAAAATGTCACCTGCACTTAAACACTCTGACTTGACGCTCTTAAAATGCATGAGTTCTTATTGTTATGATTTTACCATTTCTCAATGTCATACATTGCTCTAGAGGTAAGATTTACAGGACCCATTGTGCATGGAGATACAGTAATTTAACGATTATAATGCAATGGATCATCAAAAAGAGTGTCTTGGCCATGGGTCTTTAACAGGGGAGATGGACCCAAAGGAACAAGAGGATAGGGGAGCGCAACCGTGAGAAGGAGGTGAGGACAAAGGATAACAAAAAGAAGAAAAATGAAAAGAAACGGGGAAAACTAATCAGAGGAGTATGACAGAGAGAACAAAAATGCGATGAAAACTGGTTACAGTATTTGTCAGTATGCTTCGATATTTGGGGTAGTTGCAGGGTGTCTTTGCAGCATGACCAAAAGCATAAGTCTTGATCGTACAAATAGTCAAAAGGGATCACAAGGCATCTCCAGTTGGCTGTGATCCAATAGTCAAATATGTCAGATGATGCATCTTGAGTACTGGTACGCTTTAATATGCTTTAGTTGTGGCACATTTGTCCAATTGCCATCACGTTTCCTTTCCTAGTTGCTTTCAAAATTAACGGCCAAAGTTCACGCGTGAGCTGAGTAGCAAGGCTTTTGTAGGTGCTTTTGCTAGCTATATATACATGTACATACAGATCTATCTGCATGGTAAAATTATTTCAGCCAAAAATATGATTGATATGGGATAAATTCTCAATCATGGAAAGGTGTTCAGGACTGCAAATTTACACAAATTAACATTTTTCATTGATTTGTGGCTTGTCGAGCAAGGTTATTTTGAATCAACCTGGATCACAAAGAATAATCTGTTTATCATGCCAGTGGCGACATGTTTTTCATCAGTGCTGGAAACATAAAGTATCCTGAAGGTTAAGTCTCAAATTCAAAATTTGTGAAACAGCTGCACATGCTGCAGGATGGGATGAAGTGTGTCGACGTCACACTCCATGTTAGATATACAGGTTTATATTTTTATAGACCTAACAATGCATGTGAGCATTTCATAAAATGGGACGTTATGGTTGACCGTTAAAACCTGCAACTATTTTGATAAAATGGCAAGGGTTTAAATACTTTCAGCATTAAATAGATTGACTTGGTGTGTAAGAAACATAATCCAAACTGAACCACCTGCTTGTGAAAAATACCACTGGATCGTTGTTAGGTGCTTGTTGTGTTTTTGGCTCAGAAAGCACCCCAAAAGTACGAATTTACCGGAACTCGAAATTCCAAAATTGCTTTAATGTGGCAACTACCTGGAGATTCTCTAACTTTCGTTTTTTATTTTATTTCATTTTTTGTTATTCATTCATTCATTCATTCATTTATTCATTTGTTTATTTATTTATTTATTTATTTAATGTTTAGTGGTGTTAGGGAGTCCTCAAATTTAACATGTATAACATTACACCTTAGCAATTATATTGTCCATTTAGAAGATACATGTGCAGCCAGCATGCTTTTTACTTTTTGCAAAGGTTCTGGGTAGGTTTGCGGGCTTTGGGTGTGTATTTGGTCTGTGGGTGCATATCTTTTCTGTGGCTGTGTATTTTGCTCATGGGCGTGTACTTGATCTTCGGGTGTTTACAAGGTCTGCATTCATGAGTATGTGTGGTGCATTTGTGTATATTTGATCTGTGAGTGTGTATATTGTCTATGGGAGTGTATTTGGCCCACTTTTGAGAGATCGCTATTTTGGCTTAATTACTCTTAATATAACTGAGTCATCAATTTTCCTCAACCCATTGAAACAGGGTAATTTTATCTCATAATTTTGACACATTGAAAATGTCTTGCCAAATTTTTGGACGCACCCTTTCCAGCTGCAGCCAGTACATTCCGCCATGGGTTCATTTTTTGACACCAAATTGGTGACTAAGATCGAAAAATGAAACATAAGTTCATTTTCATCCCTACAGTCCTGCATGTGTATATATATACCCTAAGCTGAGCGTGCTCAGTGTGACATATCCATGTATCCGATAAGATTCACATATATGTTTACTTGTACTATCAAATTTGTAATTTGGGCAAGTAAATTCATGGTAATGTCAGATCCCCAGAAATGATGTCTTAATATATTTCCAACTATCACAGTAACAACTGGTTTTTGTCTCAAGTTTTTCTCATAATTAGGGTTTTAATAGCCATATTTAGCCATTTTTCCTCGTCCTTATGACTTTTTTTGCTTAATATAGGGTTTAAAATTTAATAAAAGTCATTAAACTTCATCAAATACCATGCTCAAAAAGAGAAACTATATCTGTACTAGATTTCATTTTAGCCTTAAGAAGAGAAATAAATCTTACATCAAACACACTAGACAGCAAAAAGTGAAGATTCTGTCAACAGAGCTGTCACAGCTTTTACACTCAAAACCACTCACAGTGAATGCATTATGCAGAATCACAGGTGTGTACAGGATCAGAGTACATGTACTGCCTCTGTGCATGAAGAGAATCATGGCTTCTTTTGTGGCACTGTATAAGCCACTGGCAATGCCTCAAGATCCTTTCATTATTCAAGTGCAGCACCACTTGCCCTCCACAAACCACACACAAATCAAAGACAGACCCCACATTCAATGCTAATTATTATAACACCCAGGTCATACATTTAAAAAACTAGAACATTTAATGGCTTACAATTCCTGTAGTCTTGTCTTCAGTGAACTAACCTGCACATCAGGCTCGAGCCAGGATATATTGTTTGGGACAAATATGAAAATCACAGGGTCTCCATGTTACTTTTTCCCAAGCAATCATTGGGTGGATACTAGTAAATAGACATGTGCATATGTATGCATGTATGTATGTATGTATGTATGTATATACGTATGTACGTATGTATGTATGTATGTATGTATGTATGTATGTTTGTATGTATGTATGTATGTATGTATGTATGTATGTATGTATGTATGTATGTATGTAATGCTATATTGCACTCTAGGTACACTTAAAAAAAGAAAAAAATGCACACAGAAATTAATGTTAGTAGTCTCATCATTTCAGAGTGGGTGGGTGTAAAATCAAAGGTGCTTGGTAACATCAATGCATTAACATAAATATATATATGTTATATGTGCAGTCTCTGCACTTGTAATACAGTTTGTGCCTTTTATATACCAATAGGTAGTTACAGTATGTTAAGTTTGTTACTGGTTGGGCTTGGGCAAGCTCTGCATTTCTGCATTTCACATGCTCAGAGGTTGTTGATGTTGATACCGGTACCAATGACAAATTTGCATATCAGTGTTTCCACTAAAATGGAATGAACCATTTCTTAACTGTCTATTCCTATCTATCATTGTTATTTGGTCACATAAACCTCAGCCAATTTTACATAAAAACTCACATGAGGCAATCACATTGTCATAATTTGTTTGATGAAAGCGAGGTTGGCCCGAAACTGAAATGGCTTGCCATGACAGATTAATATGGTAGAGCAATAACTCTGCGTTCTCTCATTGACCGCCATGTGGCGCTGTGGACAGCTTTCATCCGGGTATTCAATAGCGGGTCAACCTTAGTAGCGTCGCATACTATGATGTGTTAACGCATGGTGCAAACTGAGCGTCTTTCTTGGCGAATGAAATAACCAAGTGTAACTCATAATCATGATAATGTTATCACTAATAAATACTTTTTGTAGAAAGTAATGCAATCAAGGAATCAACGCAATACACATTGTTGTGGAGTTTGATTTAAATTTTAATTTAACTTCTAACGCTACGTGCCGACCCCCCCCCCCTCACACACACACCCACACACATACAGTAACACTGTAAACCTTGGGAATTCATCTACAATAACATATTCTGATGAGGTTGTCGACTTGTCTTTATTTTTGACACAATGACAACACACCCGGCAAATAAAATACAATCGACTATTTAATCTTTAAACGCGATGAAGAATGTTGTTTTATTCTACTCAATCCACCATTATCACCCGCGAAGAACCGAATCACATTAAATCCTTGCAACAGGAGTCTTACGAAATCCTCACGCTGTTGAGTCCATATTATGTGCTATGTCGATATTTTGTTATATGTGATCATTGCATTATTTTAATAACTGTCGAAGAATATTCTTTATTATTGCATTTCTTTCGACCATTCACATAGTCGAGTACTTGGCGCTTTGCAGGAATGTAACAAGCAGAATGCGGTTCCCAGTCACCGCGGTTCAAATGAATTTTTCACTTTTTGAACACAACATACGAACAAATGCATTCATGCTCTCCTATAATACAGTCTTATCTTTCGTGTGTGTAAAATTTATTAGCAGATATTACGTGAAAAGGAACATTTTTGGCACTTTGATTGCCGATACGTACAATGTTATCACAGTGTTTGCAAATCTGCCGACACCAATGTTTACCCGCTGGCGAGTACCCGGATGAAAGCGATGACTCGCGCCGTGCAGTGGAAGTTTCTGGAAACTTAAGAAACTGCCGTTCCCTATTTTAGTTATGTTATTAAAACTAGATGCCATAACTTACAAAGCCCTCACAGACACATGTCCAACCCATTCTGTAAGTCCTGTTGGTGTCATGCTATTGGTCATAACTGTACAACCAGCATGGATGGTAATAATGTAAGTCTCTGCTGAAACCTGTTGTTGAGGACTTGACTGACCTGCACATTAAGTCTGGAACCTCTCCCCCCCCCCCCCCAGGTGACCACTACCTATTCACCATAGCTAATTCCGATGTGACGTGTTAGATTGCTTCCTCTACAGATCTTAGCCTGACAGTTTATACTTTGTTTCTTATGCGCAGCCATCAAAGTCTGAGCACAATTCCATTAAAGTGTTTGAAACACAGGACCAGTTCAACAGACCATAGGTTTCCAGCATATAGACCCCACTGCATGGACTAAATCTCTATTGGTAATCACCCCCACCCCCCACCAAGCTGGTCTACCAACATTTGCATAGTGTACCTGGTAGCAATGTAGGGAACTGGCCAGGTTGCCAGATAATACCTGTTTTAGTGCCTCTTATTCACCAGAGGTATCTTAACATGGTAGATAAAAGTGTCTTTTAACCTTACAGGTTACACCGCCAAGTGTTCATCATACCAATGAATTAGGTCCAATGGGCAAGTAGTGGTATTGAAAACATGCTTAAAATATCAAGCCATTGTAGGATACTAAGAATGTTTTCAGTGAGTTTTCCCATTTCCAAAGAGGCAGTTTACATGTGTATTCATGGAGCATTGAAACTTAAGTGTCAGTTACCTGCTCCAGTGTGTTGATTACTCTTTGAAATGAAAAAGCATTTTGCAGCTTGAATAATCAAGTGAATGTAGAATTGAGCTTTGTGATAAGCAAATGTAAGTTAGGAATGAATCAGCCTGTAATCAAATCAAATCAGCTACTGGCTTGATCTGGCAATGATTCCATTCTGTGGCAATGCAAATATTCTTTAGAATTGTAGTGAGTAGGTGGACTTAATGGATGGCATCAAGTTGAAAATGAAAGGTGTGCACAACTGGCTCCTGACAAACTGCAGCACAGTAGCTAATCCAAAAAGTGCATGTGCAATCTGGCCAAAGAAATCAAAGAGACATTGTCTGGTCTTCTTAACATGCTCTGATTTATATGGATGATCTGGCTAAGGATAGATCATCACTTCTGCAGACATTAACAACTGCTTTAGCTTGTCAAAGACCTGCTGTTGATCAGCACCTCACACAAATTTTTTTTTTCTATGTCAAATTTACTAATGGCTCAGATACTTGAGCATACCCTTATATTGTTTTAGAGTAATATTTTGTCATGTTCAGGAACAATAGACCAGTTTCAGGTTTTCAGAAAGTAGCATCTCTGATATAGTCTGGACTTTTTCTGTGTTGCTATGCATACCCCTAGGAGGGTGTCATGTACTCTAACAGCTGGATTGCTGTTTTCCAAAAAAGCATTTGTAAGCCTTTAGTTTTAACTGCACTCTCCTTAATAGCTGAAAGAATACTTCTATAGCTCTTTTACATTACTCTATCGAACTTGCAGCTGTAACCCAATCATCTATGAACACCCATATGCATTTTTCCAAAAGCTTAGAAATGGCTAGTTCCATTGTTCTTTGAAAAATTGCTGGCATATTAGCCAGATCAAAGGGCATACAACAATATTAAACTGGCCACTAAGACACACAAATGCTGTTTTACTCTGTTCCCCACCTGCAACCTTCAGTTGGTTGTAGGCTGCTTTATAGTCACAGATGGAGTATAGTGTCTTTCCTTCCCTGGCTGATCTAATATATCCTTGATATGAAGCAGTGGGTACCTATGCTCTATTGTAACACCATTCATGGCTACACAGTTGACACAAACATTGAATGGTGTCTTCTTTTTGTGGAACTAAGCAAACAGGGAAGGGCCATGGAGAATGACTTGGATGAACAACACTGTCCTGCAGCATTTGATCAATATATTCATCAATTGCCTTCCTTTTTGATAAAGGAGTGTGGTAAAGGTGTTGATGGATGGGTGGATGGTCCCAGTATTTGTAGTCACTACTGCACAAGTATGCTGTCCTAAAGGGTCGCCATCTTCATAGAATATATCACAATTTTGCTGGACTACTTTCAAATATTTCAAAGGAATCTGCTTGTTGCTTAATCTTTTTCTCCAGTAATTTCATCTATATTTCTCCTAACTGCCAAAGGGGATCTGCCATAAGTGCACATGGGCAATAATCTACCCTTTCACCATAGTGTCTGGGTGTCATAGTCTACCTCAGCTTTACCACTGCTAAATTTATTATTTCCTGAATACATTCCTGAATGATGTCTTTGCATATTACAATGGGTAAATTACCCACTTCACTAAACTCGCTCCCAGGTTTACCTAATACAGTGATTGGCTTACCTGAGACTGTAAAGATACTAAGGGCAGGCTCTTAGACCCTTACCCATCCACTCTCTCTATAAATCCATTTACATACTACCAAATATGAGAGAGTAATACAGGCTCCAGTATCGATGAAACAATATATCCTCACCTTACATGACTTGACTGATAGACCCATTCTATGCACATACTTCCAATTCTTGCACTCTCTTGCTTCCCTGACCCTTCAGTGTTGATGGTGGGCCATCTCTAGTTGACTCCCCCATGTTGGCGGGTTAATCTGCTGATGCCTTTTTGGTCATGGTGGCACTGACGGCCGCCCATGATTATAGCGTGGATGCCACAGTGGTAGCATTAGACTTTATCCTTGACTGTTTTTGGTCCAGATTGTGTCCCCCTTCAGGGGTGGCATGGGTTAGGGTGGGCTGGATCACTTTCCTCTCAAGTACATGTTCAGTGCATGCAATAGAAGGTCCGGTGCCCCCTGCAGAGTTTGAGTCTGCCGTTCAAGACTCCCTTTCTTTGCTATCTCAGCTGACCACAAGCTTGTTAGGTACTGTTGTATGACAATCCCTCTGGCATCTGCTAAATGAGGGCTAGTCTACACTCTCTCAATCGCCTTCAAGTGCTGCTGGTTATAACATTTGACATGCTCAGAGGTTGTAACTGTTCCTACCAGTGCCAATGACAAATCTTAACACCAGTGTACACTAAGGATGGAATGAACTTTCATTCAACAGTTTTCTTCCTGTTTATCATTGGTATTTGGTTTTATAAACCTCATGCAATTTTTATGGAAAAGCTCACATGAGGCCATCATGTTGTAACAATTCAGACATCTTATCCCCCCCATCTTACATAAATCTTAGTATTAAACAACTAGTACTAGCTGAATGCCTCTTAAATTAATATGGTTACTTTACACAAAACACATCACAGGAAGGAACAGTGCATGTGGATTACACTCTTACACAGTATAGATAATCATTATCAAGGGTCTGAACTTACATGACAATTATGTCCTAACTGTTCACCAATACAAGTATCTAGTCTTATCTACCTAAGTCCAGTATGTTCCTGCATATTCACCTGCATATATCGTTTACATATAGTTAATGATAACAAGTGCCTTATAAGGGATGTTGTACTCCCAATGGCACGGTCTTTCATGGGGAAAGGAAAGCTTGAAAATGCCAAATGCACATGTCCCACATTTATTGGGGCATGCTGGCTCTATAGCAGCATACGTTCTGCGCAATTATGCCGTATGGCAGTACCATTTTTTTTAAGGGTGGGGGTGCAATTTTCTGACTTGTTAAAACAAAAAACAAAACTATTTATTACAGGGATGAAGCACAGAAAATACACTTTTTAAGTGGTATCCATGCATTCTGTTTTGATTAACACTTAGGCCATTTTTTCAAGGGGGGGGTGCAATTTTCTGACTTGTTAAAACAAGAAACAAACTGTTTATTACAGGGATGAAGCACAGAAGGTACACTTTAAGTGGTATTTGTGCATTCTATTTTGATTAATAGATAGGCCAAAATCGAGACAAGAGCTCCTGATGGGCTTTGTTTACATATGTGCTTTGAATGTCAGCACCAACAAGTCATGCATAGGAAGGTCAAAATTCTTACAACCTTAAGTTAAAGATTTGTAAAAGTTGACATTCAATGGTTTGAAACACATTCAAATGATTCAGTTATCACAAAAACGTCCTTGCTTGCCAGGTCCTAATTCCAAGTCCCGTATTGAGTCCCGCTTGGTAATGTTTCGGAGAATTGACTGATTCGCATTGTGATTGGCTGAAAATGCGATGGCTGCCACATGACAGCCCGCTAACACACGTCTTTCGGTGTTCAAATTTAATTTTCTATCACTTTTTATCATGCTCCCCACCTTTTCAGGATGACTAATACAATAATATTAATGTATCCATGCATATTGCATTTATAGTTTCGAACATTCGTGAATCACCTCAGTGTGTGTGTGGCCATCACACTGTTTACAAAGCTATCCTGCTAACTGGAAGTTCAATGATTGACAGGCGGTCGGGTTAAAGGAATGTTACAAAAAGCAATAAAAATGATATAAATTAGTCTGTTAAGCCAGTATCACGAATGTAGTCTGATAGATTAGCCATTTCCCTATTTGGTAGGGTGGTCACTTGGTGGTGGGAAATTTTTATTTACTCCCCTCAATGTCAAATCACTTTGGTATGTGAAGAATGTGGGTCATCGCCAGACGTGATGTGTGCATGTAAAATATGATCGATTTTGGGTAGATTTGAAACCTGAAAATATGAAAAACACACTTAGTCAGTTATATTTGGGGCGTGGCATTATTCATTTGGTCATATGTAGATAGCAAAGAGTGTTTGGGGGCCAGAATATGGGTCCAAGTTTCAGGGGGTGTGGTTTCATATTTTCGGGAGATTTTTAAATACGGTGTAAAATATTGAATCTCTACCTTCCATTACCACTGTTTATCACTGTCAAGCATACCTCTATCAAGAAATATGCTACTCATACAACTACTAAACATACCATTATCAAGGAATACATAACGATAAAATTGGATGCAGATCACAGCAACAGCATTTCAAACAGTAAGTTCTATATGTATTATTGCATAACTTACCTTGCCTGCATGAGTTATTGCTAGTATGATAGCACTTTGCCACTTCCCACACACCCATGAATTGTACTCCTGGTGCAGCTCTCTGGTGTTGGTGGCATGAAAGCAGTTCTTCACGCAGCATTTCCTGATTTGCTTGAGAATAAAGTTATTGATATGATCATGTATACTGTGTGGTAAATTAGCCTTATTGTTTATCAATTTTTGGGAACTAGGGTAATGACATGTCACCTTCTCCTAGTTCAGGAGAGTCAAGGGTATGGCTTCTCAGCAAACCAGTCTGTGTGCCCAGAACACTTTTAACAATTGCCTATGCAGTATTTATTTAACTCCAGCAACAATATTTTTTTTATGCAGCTATAGCAAAAACTGATAAATTGAAGTTAGACATGCACCTCTGTCCGTTATAGTTTTTGAAGCTATATATGATTTAAATTGTTTGCCTAAATTGCATAAATCAAACTGCTAAAACTTTTATTCATGGTTCCAAGTATGCAGCTATCCCACAAATCTATCAATACAAGTTTGAATGACACCTCAGTCTTTAATAGTTTTGAAGTTATTCAAGAATTAAATTTTGTGTATTAATCTAATTTGCGTAAATTACAATACTATAACGTTGGTTCCTGTTTCATTCGATGAGGCTGTATCATAAACCTATCAATTGAAGTAGGAATGGTGCCTTTATCTACAATAGTTATTCCAGATTTAAATTGTGCCTAATTTGCATAAATTAAAGTGTTAAAACTTTGATTCATGTTTCATTGGATGTGGCTATGTCACATATTCACCAACTGATATATGAGAATGGCCCCTCTATATGCAATAGTAAAGTTAATCCAGAAATTAAATTTTGTGTCTCCACCTAATTTGCATAGATTAAAATGCTACAACTTTAATTCATGTTTCATTGGATGTGGCTATCTCATAAACGTATAAATTAAAGTTACAAGAGGGATCAATATAGGGCTCGCCCTGTTTCCCAATTGTTGTTTGAATAAAATATGTTTAAACCAAAGTTGGAATGATGCCTCTATATTTGATAGTTTGGAAGTCATTCAAATAGTACAGAAAAAGATGATCCATATTCATTAATTCCAAACCCAACGATGACAGCAAAGAGATTCCAGACTTGCCAAAGCATCAACATTTCTCTTCCAATACCAATGTAAAGAAACAAATTCCACTCCTGACTTGAGACAGGCAGTCACTCATGAAAGGCAACTGGTGGTTTTAAACCGGTCCTCTCAACCTTAGAAATATTCATCATTAATTGCAGACACTAGTTCTTTTCCAAAATGTATAGGCCTAACCACCCAAAACACAAATTTCATTACTTCTGCCAAAAATAAAAAGAGACCTGTTAGGCCTATCACCTTTAGTTTTCCCGACTTGTTAGTCAACTTATTTTACAGCAAAAGAGTAAAGTAAGCCTACATTGTTTTTGTGATATTTATGAACCTGGAACATTATAAACATACTCTACCTCCACTATAGCTATGAGTCGGAGAACAAAGCCCACAGCACAACATAGACAATGAAGTAATTTTCAAATAGTACAGAAAAAGATGATCCACATTCATTAATTCCAAACCCAACGATGACAGCAAAGAGATTCCAGACTTGCCAAAGCATCAACATTTCTCTTCCAATACCAATGTGAAGAAACAAATTTCACTCCTGACTTGAGACAGGCAGTCACTCATGAAAGGCAACTGGTGGTTTTAAACCGGTCCTCTCAACCTTAGAAATATTCATCATTAATTGCAGACACTAGTTCTTTTCCAAAATGTATAGGCCTGACCACCCAAAACACAAATTTCATTACTTCTGCCAAAAATAAAAAGAGACCTGTCAGGCCTATCACCTTTTAGTTTTCCCGACTTGTTAGTCAACTTATTTTACAGCAAAAGAGTAAAGTAAGCCTACATTGTTTTTGTGATATTTATGAACCTGGAACATTATAAACATACTCTACCTCCACTATAGCTATGAGTCGGAGAACAAAGCCCACAGCACAACATAGACAATGAAGTAATTTTCAAATAGTACAGAAAAAGATGATCCACATTCATTAATTCCAAACCCAACGATGACAGCAAAGAGATTCCAGACTTGCCAAAGCATCAACATTTCTCTTCCAATACCAATGTGAAGAAACAAATTTCACTCCTGACTTGAGACAGGCAGTCACCCATGAAAGGCAACTGGTGGTTTTAAACCGGTCCTCTCAATTAAGAATTCAATTTTGTAGATGCACCTAATTTGCATATATCAAAATGCTACAACTTTGGTTCATGGTTCGTTAGATGCGTTTATGTCAAAAACGTACCAATTGAAGTGGGAATGGCACCTCTATTTGTAATAGTTTTGGAAACATTATCATGACTGTTCCTGACTATATGCACAATTTCACTACCAGGTCTATCACCAAAGAGATAAATAAATGAATAAATAAAGAATAAAGTATTTCAGGAGAAACAAGAAGTTGTTTTTTTACACACAGACTTAATGAACAAACAAAACAAAAACAAAAACAAAAAAAAAACCAAGAAAAACTTATCGGTTATTTTCACTGTAGTATCATTGAAGAACAGGTGTCATTGTGTTGGTTACAAGATGGAATCAAAATTTCCCACTCCATACTTAGGTACTTAAGTAAAGTACTAAAACAACACTGAATCAGACACTAATCAATCTGCAGTCCAATTCTGTGTTTATGAAATCCTTGGATTTGCCAAAACAGTCATTTGGACTGCGAGACTGTTTATGCTTTGATTGGTTAAACTAACTAATCACTAGCATTATTTGTGATGTATGATATCACATTGCAGGCTTCTACCCAGAGGCCAATATCTTTGGGAATCTTGCCCTGGCTCCTATACCCCCAGGCACAAGAGACATGAAGCTTTCAGCATTGTGATGGGGTCATTCACCCTGTTAGTTCTGCGGCATCTGTTTAACATGAACAAAAGAAAATTCTCAATATTTTATTTAGAACCTTATATTTTTATCACGCATTTTAGGGATTTTTTCTTTGAGCCTTTCAAGCCAGAATGTTAATTGTGCTGAGTAGAAGGTCCCTAGGAAATAAATGCTAATTGTGCATGCAAAATGGTTGCATAACAGCATAGAGGTACAGTTGTGTGGGGATTGTGTATTTTCAGGAAATTCATTGAATTCAGCATGTATGGAAATACCTCAACTTTTGTGTGAATGCCATTGGATTTGCATTTGGCACAAACTTACATATTGAACTGATAACAGCACTTTTATCTGAAATATTTTTGAAGATATAGAACATTCAAAACTACAATTAGCTCTAATTGCATTACACTTGACAATGTTAATTATTCCAAATCTGACCATCGATTTTGATAACTAGGTTTGGACATGCGCCAATTTGAATTTTCAAGTATAATGGACTGCAAAGCGTCTGAACAAAATTTCAACAAGAAGGACGAAGGAACGAAAAAAGAAAGAAAGAAAGAAAGAAAGAAAGAAAGAAAGAAAGAAAGAAGGAATGTCTTGGTACGCATACAGACATAATGTTTATGTATGAAACTTTTACAAAGTTTTAAAGTTCATGTTACCACAGCTGCAGTGTAACAGATATGTGTAAGATACATTCATGAAAAAAGAATTGCTTTATGCATGAGAAACTATTATTATTATTATTATTATTATTATTATTATTATTATTATTATTATTATTATCATCATCATCATCATCATCATCATCTTTATTATTATTATTATTATTATTATTATTATTATTATTATTATTATTATTATTATTATTATTATTTGAAAGAACGGAAGAAAGGAAAAGGAAGAGAATAGAGTTGTATGAAAGGTGTAAATGTTGAAAGAATCTACACTATTGGTTGGATTTTTTTCAAATTGAGGGCTTGCTGTATTCTTTATTTCATCCATTAACAGTTTTACTAGAACGCTTAGCACACAGGGAGTGCTGAGGAAAAACCTGTTGATTAAAGTCATGTTCTCCTGGGAAGTCTTCATTGAAACTATTTTGAGAAAGAGCAATAATAAAATGAATGAGACACACGACCTTTCAAATTGATTACTGTAGAGCAGTTAGCAGAAAGCTATAAAGAAAAAAAGGAATGGGTAGGGTTGGAGATGGGGTTGGGGTGTCAGATTTAACCTGTCGCTCCTGTGGAGCTACACAATTAGAAACACTTGAGTTACTTCCAGATATTTCATGATATCCCACATAAAGAACCCTAGAGGCAAGACCGTTAATCTGCAATCTAATGATGACTAAGGGTTGGTGCTGAAAGCTTGTGACGTATTTAAATTACGTCATGCTACTAAAATGAATTTGTGATGATATTTGATACATTAAAGAAGAACATGGGCCTATTTGCTACGTAAATCGTGTTTGGTGATCGGTTTGAAACAAATGAAAAAAAAAATGAAATCCTATAAATGCACATGTATATACATATTGTACCTAAATCTGTGTTATATTATTAAACAGAATTAATTAGTTTGGTAGCAGAGGTGTATTGGAAACAATTCCGGGATGCTACTCAGCAGTAGTGGTCATTCCTGTGGGGTTTTATTTAATGTGCACCAGGACCCATGCATAAAATGTGATAATTACGCTATTAGCCTCATCAGGTACACGTATTGAAATACGCATCCCTTCATGATAATTAACATTGCGATCAAATGGCCTCATGTTAGTAAATGTCAGTTGATATAGAAATTACCGTCTCACCCGTGGCGTGTGTAATATTCAAAATGAATTTATGTCAACACAGAGAAATTAAACTTAGGGAGTGGATGGGTGCTGCAATAGTTTCTGAGACACCTTGGACTATTGATTGATTGATTGTACTGAAATGTGATCCATAATCGTCAAGGCACTTATCGAAGCTTACATCAACAAGTGCCACTAGGAATGAATGAACAGTATCAAAGTATCAAATTCCAAGGCTAATGTTGTCCTTGTCTTAATTGAATTCCGAGTTCTCCATGCTGATTGTTGTGCCTTTTGGAATATATATATATATATATATATATATCTTGCAAGATATTATTTCAAAAAGGGGACCTCATGGATCCAATCATTTTGTTTGTATTGTTTTTTTGTCCGAAAATTATTCTTGGTTAATGTTATGAATTCATTACGCGTCATAAATTGACACTATATGACACAAGTGATGAGGCGGAAATACTTTATTATAATATTGTCTTATTCGTTCTTAATTGTTGTGGTGTATCACCTTTAATGCAAATCATCATCATCGTTGTAATTGCAATTAAATTGTTCTGCTACTACAAAGGCGTTTTATAACAATCTTAGAATGAATGATTGCATCACGTCCACTTCCGAATGGAAGATGTGCAGATACATGTATATGTGTGTACATTGTTCCGCATTGATTCTTATAGTCATTGTAGTCATAGATTAAATCCCAGATTCGCGACCCAGGTTCCTTTCTATTGCGTACATGTGTTATAAGGGAGCAAAATTTTAGTAAGACCATTTGTTTGTTTAGTTGTTGGGAGAAAATAATGAAATATGTCCATCTTATGAATATTATACGGAGCCTTTTGAAATAATCAAAGTTAACCCCATTGAAATAAAACATCTATAGCTTTTTTTTTTTTTTTTGCAATCGATCGCACTTCCAGGACAAATGTCAAGACGTGTGAACCCATCCAATTCGCGAGTATTCGGCATGTTTATAGAAAATTTCAGTAGTGTGGGCTGCAAGATTAACATTTTGGTGGTATTCGAGCAGATTGGACACTTCTCCTATAATCGATGTAAAGCCGCAGCTCACTTGCTTCGTAAGGCTATACAGAGTAAAAACCACTGACCATCTTTATAGGGATTTTGAATATGTATCTTGCCAGCGTGAATTGAACTAATTACTGAATTGCAGACGTCTTGCAAGGATATAAAAGGGGCTAAACGCAGACAGACAGACAACAGACAAACAGACAGGCCGATAGATAGATAGATAGATAGATAGATAGATAGATAGATAGATAGATAGATAGATAGATAGATAGATAGATAGATAGATAGATGGATAGATAGATAGATATGCCATTGGTACTGTAATAGGAAACTCAATGATGTAGTGAAGCCCTTATGAAATACCGATGCGTGACTTATTTATTTTAAACTGGAATTCAATCATTCCGAAATTGTCGGAAAGTTTAATCTTTGTAAGATATATTTCATCGAAAGAGGTCTACTCTGGACAACTTTCTCAAAAAAAAAATCAAAAACGATTGAATTGATCAATTTATTGAATGCTCTCCCCAAATAACTAAAACACTTGCCTTGATCTGCCACCCCCCTCCCTCCCTTCCCCCGCCGTACTCCTGATATATTGCAATGCAGGTGCGCTGCGGCGGAAAGACATTCTATTTTCAACGTATGTCACTCACAAGATCCCCCCGGTCTCAAAGCGATCTTCTCTCCAAGATCCCCCTATTTTATTGCGAGGCACTCCGCTCCCTGAGATCCCGCTATCTTCTTTACCACCCGCAGTGCAACGATACAGAGAAACTTAAACTTAATGCCTGTGCTGAGATCTATTCAAAGGGCTAATGTTAACTGCAAAGGACTCATCCTTTCCTTTATTCATTCAGTGTTTGTTGGGCCTGTATTTCATGTCCTGAGTGGAGCCTGCTCACCTTGACATGTAGGTCCCGCCCTCTCTCCACGGCTGCTTCCTTATATCGAATCCGGAGGCCACGGTTTGTTTGTTTGTTTGTTTTTTCATCTGCAGAATATATAGACATTACAAAGCCCTACCTGTGCTGCTTTCGGGAGACCAGCTGATGTCATCAATGCGGTCATACGCAGAAAGACAGCTCACTTGCAGATATCAGACCATGTGCGACGGATAGTATTTCAAACAACCTATATGACTCATTTGGTGCTCCAGCCACAATTTGTGGATTTCTGCCACTTGGCACAGAAGATAAACAAAATTCAGTTGCGCGTTGTGTCCGACAACAGGAAAATAGGCATTTTTGTACTGTTAAATGAAAAACGTATCTTCAGAAGGCACGGGGAGCTGCTTAACCTCGTGGCCTAAGAAGTCATGTATTTCAAATAACAGTGCTGAAATAGATCGATGTAGCTGGAATTACTGGCCGTACCTTATTGCTCAACAGTAGAGAGGTGTATTATCGGGGTAATGTATGTTAAAAACAAGTCACAGATCATAAACGCAGCTCAGACGTAAAGATTTCCCAAAAAATCTTTACGCATTTTTTTAGGCCTGCTGGGACATAATGTGATTAACCAGAAACTACACAAAAGCTTCATTTTGATGGACACAGGGCAGAAACTCAGTTACAATTTTGCACATCGTTAAGGACTGATGAAAAGATACAATTGCTGCATCTGACAGCCCACAAAATTGTTTCAGAAGTTAGTGACTATATCTCTAAATATATCAGCTTCTTTTCTGTGTTTTTTCTAGGGCGCGCACAGTATTTTCCAGATTTTTTTCAGGAGGGATAATCTTATCGTGACTATTGTTTTCTTTTGAGGGTTTGCAACCTTTAATAACACTGTCTTTATTTTTTCGTGGTTACAGGGGATTGATTGCCATTGTCCCGTAAACTTGCGTATGTCACGTTACAAATCTTCCGAACGCCATGGCCCCATCATATTGTGCCATTTGTACCCAGGTTGCTAACTCAAAATTACAAAGTTTCTATGCTTGTGACGTAACAAATCTGCATAAGATGTTGTAGCTTCGCCCGGAAATTCATTTTTAAAATGAAGACTTGAGCCCTGAATACATCCTTGTACTCGAGTACAAGGGAAATATGCACGACAGCTGCGAAAATCTTTGCAATCAAAATCTTGGCGCCTTGCACGCAAACACTTATTGCGGTCCGCCGTAAGCCTGCTTAGCAAGTTGATAGGGAGCCTGTCATGCTCACCCTCGAAAAGAAAGAAAGCAACTCATTGAACACCGGACGTGCATAAAAAATATCTAAATGAAAAACTTGTTGTCGTTATCATATGTCTATTTTGTGACACACGAATGTTATAAAAAAATTACTGTAGGGAGCACTAAAGCATAAGAAAGCAAATGCACACTTACCAGTCAAATGTGTGCAGTTCTGAAGAACACAACCGCACCATGCGTAATACGACAAAATTTTATGGGGATTTGCTTTACTGACTGATGATTCACATAAAAGAGAATCTGCATCCTAATGTTCGGACTTTTTCAAATTTTCAAACGGAATCGATGCAGCTGGTGTGGGAATAGCGTGTATTGTTGAACTGAGACATACTTTTTAAAAACAGTCGTCTGACAGTTTTGTCATATCTCTACCTCGGTTGCATAATTTTATGCGGACGTAAAGGAATTTTCCAAGTTACCATACTCACAGGGAATTATACACAAAATTTTGCACATGGGAAGAAAAGGTCAGGACAGGATAAACGTTGACGTTAACCCTGAGGGAAATAATGTGGATGTATCCGTATACAAGGTTTTCCTTTCTGAGGAAATGCCAGAAATTGTTCCATGCAGTAAGTGTGTATGTTTTCATCAAGAATAATACAGGTCATTAATCAACAGATTTCCTTGGAGCACTCTTCGCGCCGTCCAGAGCATGCGAAAGAAAACTGTGGCGTCAGTTCCCAGGTGATTTGAGCGGGAAAGGGTTCTGTCTCTGTGAAAAATATCCAAGCAAGTCTAACTTCAAACTGGTTTGTTCCACGAACAAGTTCTTTGTATTAATATTTGTGAACATGTGGCCAGAAAATTGACAAAGTGCTGAATTTCCTGCTAAACTAATATCTACTCTTCCTGTAAACATCCGGATCCCAGTCAAAGATCAATGTATCTAACCAGGTGGTATTTGGACAGCAATCAGACAAAGAGCACCAGGTCAACGATTAAAGGCCAGAAACAATATCCCTCTCAAGCAGGTCAACAGAGACCAGTTGTTTATATGTATCTTGGTCTTTGCAAAAATGCTGTACTAGACTGAATAACTGCTTGAAAAGATGCTTAGAATGAAGGCCCTTTAATGGAAGAGTTAATAGGCATCATTATTTTTTAATCCTTGGTAAGCATTCACACAGATCGGAGCAAGCTATTGCCTCAATTTTCAGATTATCAGTAAAAGGTGAGGATGGCATCACATAACTAATTGTATTCATAGACATTGATAATCACAGCTTCCGCGGCTTGGCCTTTATAACAAAGCAAGCCACAGGCCATGATGTAGCACAAAATATATCCAAATATTCAGGCTAATGGCCATGTTGTCCATAGGCTGTTGGTTGAGAACAGCAAACAACATAACCAGGAATCTTTAGGTCTCTGCAAGTATCGCCACTACAATTTGCAGGCTCTCTCTCTCTCTCTCTCTCTCTCTCTCTCTCTCTCTCTCTCTCTCTCTCTCTCTCTCTCTCTCTCTCTCTCTCTCTCTCTCTCCCGTTAACATTTCATATGGCTACCACTGAAGCATTAAAGCGAGCAAATACGAAGTCAAGGTGCTTTTATGTGAGCGTGGTAGCTCGTATTGCAAAGCTAGTTTTTGTCTAAAGTGGTATGCGGATTGGTGTAAAATGTCATGTTTTGTACTCTGATACACTGTTTGATCATATATATATATATAATGCTGATGAAGTCTAAATAGAACGTACGAAGAACGGTACAGCTTGCTGATGACACATGAGCAAGCACAGAAAAGCGTTTTTGTTCGTGACCGAGTATAATTTCGACTGGAATTTAATAATGCGATGTTATTCGAGTTGACGAATTCGTAGGCAGAGGGATGCGTGTGCGTCAATCTGACATTCAAACTTGCCTAAACTAATCTTGTTTCAATTTTAAACATGAAGAAAGAAAGAGAGGTGAAGCGTAATCTACCACCAGTGTGCCAATATTAGCAACATTGATTTGACAATGAACGAATGACATCTATAGTGATAGTAAAAGTGAAATCATTTTTAGGATAAAGACTATCATAAACAAACTGATAAAATCATTACGACAATGACAATTGGGATTACATAATGATGATAGTGGTACTGCTACTGCTACTACTGCTGCCATTACTTCTTCTGCTAATGAAAATCCAAGAATAAAATACAGAAACATAACACTTTTACCGTACAAACAAAACACAAAGTCCAATCACAATAGTTTGAAATTCCAAAGAATGAAGAATAAATACATAATATACAAGAAAAAATAATATGCCTGGTCATATAAAATATCTGTTTTTCAGAGAAGGTAAGATTGAGCAACAGACCTGACCGGCGTGTCGCAGAATAATCCATGTGCGAGTGTACAAGAACAATGGCTTAATTGGCCTGTTAATAGCTGAATGCACAAGTCACGTCCCAATGGGCTTGCCTGATGTCCTGCAAGGGTGTGGGTATTCCACAAAGAAATACACTAGGAATATATACATTTTCCCTGAAAACTGACCACAGAAACCAGGGATACACTTTGTATGAAAAAAGCTGAAAAGAAAGTTTTTCAGTCACACTTAGTGCTTTGCACACTTAAATTATGGAATGCCCAGTCAATGGTGGAATACATACTTTATTCAAAGTTATCAAAGTTTGCAGGACTATTTATTGTTCTTCATGTTCACTCATGCATTTCACGCACATACATTATTCCTGTGCTTCATTTCGTGACAGATGGATCCTTAGACATTAGAATGAGTCGGGTGCAGCATCAAGTGTCAACGACCCATTTAGATCAGAATCAAAGACTGATTGCCGTTGAGCAATGTGCACGCATGACTGTATATACAAAAAAACAACAACATATTTTGAATAAATTACTCATGGGTAAAAGGACACCCTCCCCCCCCCCCCATGATTTGACATGAGCTGCCTGCTCTAAATACTAATTTATACAGTAAATACATATATTTATGTGGGTGTCACATAATATGTTCTGTAACGTGGACAGGATATCAAGGGTATGCCTGAGCCGCCACACAGAAAGGAAATGCCCCAAAAGCTGCGAACAGTGTGTTTGGTATTGGGGTGCTTATTCGCTTAAAAAAGGCCCTTTGCAACATAGGGATAAATGTGAATCCACAATGCCGTGGTGTGCGGGTCACTGCCAGTTCTCCGAATTCGACAATAGCAAAACAAAAACAAACAAACAAAAAACAAAAAAAAAGAAAAGAAAAAAGCAAGGCATATGCGTTTAGTAATGCGCCAGCCTATAACCTAACTGAAATTTTCAAAAATGTCATAGGTCCTTACACATGCGCTCCGTCAATGTTCAGACACATAAAACATTTTAGACAGTTGATTTTGAAGTCCTGGTTAATCGCATTGTGCTTGTTTTCAGTCTTCCTTTTTCCCCTTGGAGGAAGAAACTAAGGTCAAATCTCATGTTGATCAAACATGGCATCCTACTGTTCTGTAGACACCGAATTACATGCCCAATTTAACGACTACGGACGTATGATGAGGAAACCAGAGCAGCCCTGTATCGCGATATAATACCAGCAAATTATGTTGAGCAAAGAATAGCAGCATGATCTATATCAGCAGGACAGTGGTTGCCTTTTGCTCCATTATTGAAGCCCATCAACCAACGTGACACGGTCTGCTCATGTCATTGGTGCAAATGTAGTGTTGGTGCATGAAAGTTATCAGGATACAAATGCCACTATTGACTTCAAGAGGGTGGGCGACACAGCGGTTGGCTTCGTCATCCCGATCATTTCTAGGGACAATTGAGGTGCCAAGTTTGCTCGCAGAAATGATTGCCAGGCGAACCAATGGGAGTTCCTTTGTATAGTAATGTTTGGCTGCTGTGATTGGACAAATGTGTCACACAGTCACCTTCATCCTCGTGAATAACACGAGACAGTGTGCCTAGCGGTACCTGAACGGCAATGACGACTGCACGAATTGTTTACAAAATATTTTCTTTAGTCCAAAACATGTTAGTGAATAGGGTGTGCGTAGTAAGTAGTGGTGATTGTAGCACAGACATTCCTCAAAGTTTGACACAAGAAGTAAAAACGGGTGACACGAATTTCATTTCCTGCAGATTTTTGAGACATTTGTTGCAATTCGCCAAATGGACTGAACCGTAGGTCTGTACGCTAATGTATTCTTCCATAAAACTGGGAAGAACGGTTGAAAACATTACAACGAACCATGCAGCTGTCAAAATATGTATTCTTTATTGTTCAGGTGATACTTAATTGTTTGTTTTGTTTACAATGAGACAGACAGACAGACAGACCGAAAGACAGACAGATAGATAGATAGATAGATAGATAGATAGATAGATAGATAGATAGATAGATAGATAGATAGATAGATAGATAGATAGATAGATAGATAGATAGATAGATAGATAGATAGATAGATAGATAGATAGATAGATAGATAGATAGATAGATAAGGCAGAAGCCTAAACCTGGTAAGCTGACGTTATCCACCCCTGGGTCATCTTACACGTGCCACGCCAACAGCCGTTCGCGCACGTGTGTGCGGTGACCTGTCGTGAGTGCATTTCTCATAGCGATCACAACTGAATCAGTTCATTCTGAACTGAATCTGTTGTGGCTGCTATGAGAAATGCACTCATGACAGAATCAGGAGACTTGCATCACTGCTGAAATAATCAAGCACATGTAAACTGAACATGGCCCACTTGGCCTTGAAGCAGTGACAAAATGTGAACCAAAGACATTAAAATCCCTTGGATCGCCGGGATTTGAACCCCATACCCTTGCACAGAAAGCTAGGACCCTGAACCGAAACCATTCGGCCATGGAGTCTCCTCCAAGTGTTTTACAGTTGCAGATTGAACTATATTATTGTATTTGTTATCATTTTGTCCAGAATCACTTCCTAGTAGTCATTACCCTATTCCGCAGTCCCAACTCTTTACTCTCCATGAGCAAACCTGTCCCTGTCTAACCTATATACATATGGAAGTACTATTGTCCATATTGCACACGTTCTTCTGTATAATTTTGACATATCCTGTGTTAGCCCAAATGAATTAAAGGGTTTTCAGCGGGTGACTACTCAGAACATGTTTCGGATCGTGTACCCGCACATGTCTCTCTGAGTAGCGGCTCCTTGTCTAAGCTAAATATTCAGCCAAGACAACCCACATAATAAGGGATAAATATGAACGTGCCAAATGATGAATTAACTACATACGCGAAGTTTCGCTTATAAATGCACAGCTTCATTATGGATCAAGAATACCTGTCAAATTAAACATAATTACTAAATTTGTATGGCACAAATTCAGAAAAGCACAATGTGACTCACCCCTGAACCAGTGTGTACCCTTCCTAGCTGGATAGCTTATCTTAGTTAAACCACCTGCCAATGTGTAACTGAAGCTGATTATAAACTGGGGCATTATATTCAGTCCCAGTGATTGTAAAATAAACAGTGGCAGCTAGACCACCTGTACAAACCGAGGGAAATCCTAACCCAAGAGGGGTCGTCTGGGTTGGTTTAATTTTTTGACACACAGCCTTTCATTCCCATGCTGTATATTTGTGACATCTAGCAGCCCATGCCATTTGAGGTCAGGTGTAAAAGTTGGCGAGCAAAGCACATTACATAACAGTGAACCTAAAAGTCCTGAAAGTTACGCCCTGCATACGAAGAAGAATTTTGTATTTCTCATCTAATCTACCTGAAGTACATATGTAGTAATCATGCAATTACACCCTGGTGTGATAAAAGGAAAGTTTAAAGCTAGTTTGACAACATATAGAGAGGTTAAATTTATACCTGCTATATTCCAAAAGGTTCTTTTCGAACGTTTGTGTCTCTTGAATTCAGTCGTCTGTAATAATAATAATGATAATAATAACAATAATAATAATAATAATAATAATAATGATGATGATGATGATGATGATGATGATGATGATGATAATAATAATAATAATAATAATAATAATAATAATAATAATAATAATGATAATGATGATGATAATAATAATAACGCAAGGAGGGCAATTGACCCCAAAGTGTCAAACATATGAAATTGCGTAACAGTAATTATATAAAAATAAGCGTATAAAAAGATATCATGTTGCAGTTGCTATATGCGTTTCCCACTTTCGACTGCTGATTGGTGCCGCAGGTTGCTGGTTCGAGACTGGGCCGTTCCGTGGTCACAAAACAAAATACATACACGCATTAAATACACCTTGTCAGAAAGTGCGCTAATTTGAAAGCTGGTTCTGTCAGTCTATAATGCCATATCTCAGCAAAAAACTTTTACTTTCTGAGGTAAAACAAAATCTCGTTCTTTCCTCCATGCTCCTTCGTATGAAATCCACAAAACATACTAAGTCAACAAAATTTAATGTAGTTGATGATGTAGCCTTCTGACGGTCGCCTTTTTAAAGTTTTTAACGTGACCAGGGGTGCAAACTTTAAATGATTGTGCAGGTGAGAACTACCCGTGACGGGGAATATAATCGCAGTGAGACAAAGTTAATGCAGAAAAAATAAAACAAAATAAATTGATGAATGACTAAATAAATAAATAAATAAATAAATAAATAAATAAATAAATAGATAGATAGATAGATAGATAGATAGATAGATAGATAGATAGATAGATAGATAGATAGATAGATAAATAAATAAATAAATAAATACACAAAGAAAGAACGAAAGAAAGAAAGAAAGAAAGAAAGAAAGAAAGAAAGAAAGAAAGAAAGAAATATTTCATGATCAGTGAACGGGGCATGTGCTTTTCCAACAATAAAAATTTATTAGCTGAAAAATTACCCCTTTACAGCGGGGGCACCAACGATCGGGGATTGTCCATGGTGCGTCCGACTAGATCATGCAGTGAACATAAAATTGCTACAGGTATACGATGAACTCAAATCTAGCACAGTAATAAGATAAAAGTAAGTTCACACAGGATTACCCAGGTGGGTTCCCAAGGAACTCACGCCTCAATTCCCACGCCTCTGTTAGAAAGTTTTGGGAAATTTGGTCGAATTGGTTGCCTGCAAAATCACTATGGTTATATGCACATTGTTATTTTCCAGATATTACATAAATTGTCTTTCCATTACAGACGAAAAAACTTTATAGACATTAGATGCAATCAGTATACATGCACTGCGATAATTCCCCAGACATTCGTGGCTTCCAGCTGGGTGCAGTGGTTTAATCATAGCTTGGTACCACTAGTCGGGAGAACTTTCCATTAACTTACAAAAATTGAACATATTCACTAACGATATTATTAAAGAGTGGTTATCATGCTTTAAGAATTCATTAAGTATATTATCAACCTCACAAGCCCCACAAGCTTTGCCATTTTTAAGTCTATTAATAGCGACCTCAACATTGTTGAAATTAATAGTGACATCGGTAAAGCCCTTAAACTCACCCGCGCATGCTTGCAATTCATGCACTCTGTTAGACAAATGGACATCGGAAAGGAAATTCTACCCCTAAGGCCTAGATGATGATGATGATGGTGATGATGTTTTCTTTCCTCTAACTAGACCCCCTCCTCCCTTAAAAACCTACCGCCCACAAACAAGTTAACTGACAGAGAGAATATGTGGGGAAAAAAACGATAAAAATGGTTTTAATTTTGGACCTTTTGGCATAGATACACGTTAAGCCATACATTGTGTAACCACTCAGTTAACAATGCGTGTCAGTATAAACAACGATAACGAGAGAGAGAGAGAGAGAGAGAGAGAGAGAGAGAGAGAGAGAGAGAGAGAGAAAGAGAGAAAGAGAGAGAGAGAGAAAGAGAGAAAGAGAGAGAGAATATTGTCATGGTAGGCATTATTAATCGAGGGAAACTGTACAGACACCACTTGAACAGATCACAGTGCTGTGATATCGAGCAGAGACATCCATCACAACCGCTCTGACACACCACTTGTATAAATTACTAAGAGGTATCTCAACAAATGCTGCGAGCAATCTGAATTCAATGGTTAGGGTAATACTCATCTTCTTTTGTTGATGGAAGCTATGCGTATTGGCATAGCCATATTGGTCCATCATCATCCATTTCATGGAGCAGCTGTTACGACCTGCCTTTATCAGATTTCAACGATATATTGAATGAGGCACATTGTCGCATTATCGAACACATTCGACATATAGATGCAACTTAAGTGCTGCCAAGAAAGACTTTGCTTTTATTTGATACAATTTGAAGAAATAATGTTTATCGGCTTCCGAGACGTGGACTCTTCATCAAAGTAATATATATATATATATATCTGTGTGTGTCTGTGTGTGTCTGTGTGTGTGTGTGTGTTTCATATTCAAGAAATCCGGTTAATCTAAATGTCTTAAATTCTTTCTTTCTTTGTCTTTCTAGTTTGCTTTCCGTTGTCATTTTCTTCGCACTTCTATCAGACATATAAAAGTAACAATATTGAACTTGGTGTTCACTTTAGCTCTGGGGCTAAAATGAGTTGTACCAGATGGATAAATATATTCAAATTGGCTATGCAAATTAGCGAGGTTTGGTATTTTCAACAACTTTAAAACAATAAACAATAAAATTGTGTTTTGACAACTTATTTTATGTTTGTTGTAGCATTTTAAATCACATTTATGATAAAATTTCACTTGTATATCTTAAAAAAGGTAGTATATATACATAGACGTATTTTACCAACTTATAACATAGTGTCCTACATTTGACATGTTTTATACAAAAGATGAATGCTTATGTAACTATTTGATTACAAGGGTGAAATTATTGTTAGATTTAAAATTGTTGGGCCCTGTACATTCCAAAAATATATACTAGTACTTATTGCATGTTTCCATTAATTTTTTTTTCAAGTTATGAAATTTGATATGTTTTAAGTGAACAAAGAAATGGCTTTGTTGTTTATGCCTATTCTTTAATGAAGTTTTCTCCTCTATAAACCCTCAAACAGATTTTCTTTTCGCCAAGTCTGGAAAAGACAGCTTGGTAACTTCGTCAACGCAAGATATACGTGTTTCCATCTTTGCTGTGTCATGTGAAGAATTATTTTGGGTCCTGCGTATATTCCATGGCAACGATGATTTGATAAGCTATTACAATAATGTCATGATATTTCTCTGACCAAAAGCTTGATAGAGCATTGTTGCTTTATGCCAAGCATTTTCATGGAAATTTTCACGAAAAACACTATTAAATTAAAAACGCATATTTCCAGAGATACACTAATATAATTGCGTATGAGGCAATTTATTTTATATGTGTAGTCACTTTGCAAGGGACTCCTTGTAATATTTAATTCTGACAAAGACAATGGATGCTGTTTTGTTCAGGTAGTCAAAACCATTACCATGTCAAATACGAGTTCCGAAAATGAAAAGGTATATCATTTCCCTCCAAAAAAGTATGCCATTTCCGTCCATTTTATGTTGATGAGAAGCCAATTGAAACACAATAACATTGGAATCCTCTTGGGCATCATATTGGCCCAAGAGCGTTCTGCATATATCTGGGCAGACGTTGTAAAAATTTGATGTTAAACTACTAATGGCTGTTTGGACAAACATTTTTGCCTTCATGTGCCATTAGCTGTTCTAATCTTAACTCTTTCAATGCCAATTGCATCTAAGGTTGAACAACTTATCTGAACTTCTGTGAATTATCAAATGGATACTATTTTGATATTCTTCGTAAGAAGATCTTTTATTCAAGTCCAGAATGCCTGGGAACTTCAATGAAAAACACGCTAATAGGTTTTTACCGCACATTTGCCATAGAGAGGTATACCAGTTGAAATGGGAAGGGGGGGGGGCCACTGGCGTTTCCGTATACACACAAAATGAATCAATAAAGAAGACACACGTATAAGCATACTATAGCAATATATTACTCCGAGATTCCGTTCGCCGACAGACATATTGCTCAACTTCCTGTTATCCATAATATCAACAGAGCTGATCAAACTTTACAGGCAATAATGCTGGCTACGAACAGCTCAGTCGCAGTGATGTTCAATACTGCGGCAATCCGCAAGTTTTGTGACGTCGGAAACTGGCAACGCACGACCATTTTGGATTCGGATCAAGTACAACTACTAATTGACAAATTGTGTGAAGGTGTCTCTTCAGTACTGCACTGACCCATGCAGTTTCATGAGGATATTCTTTGTATCGTTAGATTTGGCGTAAAATTGATACTTTTAGGACATCCTTTTTTGTCTTATTAGAGCCTTTACATAAATAAGCCAGAGTACTATGGCCATAAGGATATACATGTTTTTTTATTTTCTCTACTCGAGTCATTGTTACTTTCGTGTTCTTAATTAAGCAACAAATCCGTGTGGGTTGTCTTAGTTTGACGTTAAACTGAGCCACGGAGCCTGTGACCAGATAAACACGTCCGGGTCACACTCAGCATCCCATACTGGAAGTATCCAATGAGGATGCGTGACTATACTTCTCGGCGACAAAGTTTTCGCACTGGCCCGTTGAACCTGTTCTGGTTAATGGCCAGTGACTGGACAGGGCACCCAGCTTACAGAGATGGATCAATGCTTTTTTGGGTATTGGTGCAATGGAGGTGCTTGCTGCAAGGCGTTTGACTTTTTACCCCTTATGTAAAATCCCGCTAGTACTTTCGGACTTGCATCCACTATCGAGGCAATTTCTCCTCCAAGCGCCAGCTTTCACTCAACAAGGGGATTTGGCAGGTGCCACTTAATTCCGTAGCCTGGGGGCTACTTTAGTGGCTGATACAAAATCCCTAATCTGGGGCCCACTGCTGCCTACAACTGCTAGCTGTATGGCACTGTATTTACAATTTCAGGTAATGCTCACTCTGGAAAAGTCCCATTATATATTGTACATTACATTCATTCGACAAAGTAGCCTTCCCTCAACACTAATCACACATATATTTTGGATACCACCTCTTCAAAATATCGAATCGGCACTAACCCATAATGGCTGCCATTCTGAAAATTATGAATTCCGCATCCAATGGTTTGTGATAAATGAGGATGGTATTGGGACAATCTGGGGCAGGGGTTATAATATATGCAACCTAAAGTATATATTTTGCAAATGTTTGAGAGCATTAACAATGATATGATATATGCTGTGCTTGCAATTCACTTTGATATCACAATCAAATGTATTTTTGTGCGGCATTGCGGAATGTTCAAAATGGCGTTCTCTGCTTGCCCGTTGGTTAAGGTCAATCGTGTCATATTTGGATTTGTAACTAACGATGATAACTGCTTCAGACAGAATCGTCTAAAGTTAAGATAGTAAGTCATGTTTTAAAAGTACTTTAACGACAGTTTGCCCTGGTAACTCAGAGAAGGGACACCACTGTCCCTGTCCCAAGTTAACCCTCCAGACAAGTTGAAATAAAATGCTGTGTTTTAGTTTACTTTACTGCAAAATAACGGCACATGACGGCCACTTTCTCGATAAAATCTTTCAACCGGGGCTATGTCTATGCTGTTTCACTGAGCAACTGTGGCTGTGCAGCTATGCTCTTTCACTGGCGACAAGTTGAAATATACTACTGTGATTGAGCTGACTTTACTGCAAAGACATAAGCAACCCTGGAAGAGTTTTAAGTCAGTGAAGGCGGTAAAGACGAAACAAAGGCATGCTTGGGTTCAAGCCAGAACAAGCGACTTTCACGTTGACATGGGGTATTTCGAGAAATGTAGGAAGGAGACACACGAGACTATATTGAAAGCAAGGCAGGACTCCGAAACTAAGTTAATGCAGGATGCAATATCTAACCCCAAGAAAGGCTATAACTATACAAGGTCTTTAACAAGATCTACTTCAACAGTGGACTTACTGATTGAGAATGGAGTGACCGTTACTAATGACACTGTGAAAGCAAATATGCTAAACGACTTTTTTTTGCTCTGTTATGGTCACGGAACCACAAATGACGGAATCCATTCCAATTGCAGATCTCAAATGTGAGGACAGCATATACAACACTAGAATAACAAGTCAAATTGAGCAATTTAAAACAACATTAACGTAGCGGTCTGGACATGATACATGTGAACCTACTACGCCAAGTTCTAAACTTAAACGTTCCGTCGTCACTTATTTTTGATCAGTCCTTACAAACGGGTATGTTACAAGACTGGAGGGACGCGTACGTTGCGCCTCTATTTAAACAAGGAGCTAGGAATCTGTGTTCAAACTACAGGACTGTGTCGCTTACAAGCTAGGTTGTAAAACTGTTGGAAAGGCTTGTACAAGACTTATTACTACATCACCTCTCACAGAACAACATCCTTTAGTACGATCAACATGGATTTCAAAAAAGCTGTTCTTGTGTATGGTAAATATCCTTGCTAATTGAAGAACTTCACTGCAGATCAACAAAATATTAATAAACATAAAAGGTGCATAAAGCCATTCCTTTGTAAGGGCGAGGCGAAGAACAAATATAACAATTGAGAAGATTTGACAGACACCGCTATTTTAAAGGTTTTACCAATTTCCTCATGAATATTTTGTTTTGGTGCAGGGAAACAAAACAAAATATTGAACAAGTGGGGCCTCATAATTAGTCAATATTGACCTCTTTGACACTGTAGTAATGACGAAAGCTGACCCGAATGGTTTGCGTCTTTAACAGAGCTATTTGATGGCGTTGGTGCACCTCCACATTATGATGGCATTTATACATACTTTGATGCTGCATATACATCTAATTACACCAGATCTTGACGGAAATTGCAGGGAAAATGCCGAGGAAAATGCAACAAGTACACGAAAGCTCCATTTCTCAAAATGCCAGCTGCGGTATGGGCAGCCTTGTACTGCACGACAAATGAGTGTATTCCAAGGGGGAATTGTCATTTTTGTCTCACAGGCTGACTAAGAGGTGTTTTGTTGGCAATAACACATTAACAACTAAAGCAGGATCATACACACACAAAATCACAAAAAAAAGCGTTTGGTACGAAAGATTTAGACGAAGGATATTCCCAAGAATAGACATAAATACATCACTATCAAACTTGTTCTCATCCAGAAACTATTAAGGCTCAAACAGCGGTTTTAAGCATTGGATGACTTGGTTTCTGATAGTATCGTCCATAAAACTATATCTGGTGGTTTAAAGCACATTTCTCATTTCTCAGACTGCTGTTGATATAATATGGACCCAAAAATACGATTCCCTTTGCAAATAAGGGACAGGACGAAGTGTATTTTCTCTAACAGTTTTATTCACATCATCTTGTTGTGGAAGTATTAAATGTAGATAAGGACAACATGGTATAATATGGAGCAAAAAATTTGAATATAAGTCCGGTAAAATTTTATTACGAAAATAGGTTCGAACGAGTCATATCTACGTGTGGTGGATCACTTGCCTGTGAATCCCAAAGGTATGGTCTGAGTCGAATGTGTGTCACATTCGTTTCGCATTCGTTGCGATACAACCTTAATCTAGCCACTTCACAGGGTTGTCCCAGCCTATGTCTGGGGAATTTTTATCAAAATAGTAAAAATTGGACCAATAACAACTGTATTTTTTATGTTTTACACACACATTATATACCAAAGTGACCATAGGGATTGGAGCTCCCCAATTCACATACCCTACCATGGTAACCCTTGAGATGACACTTTGTTGCCATGGTAACCTTTCCTAATATTTGAATGAATTTTTACTTTTTTCTATTGCTATCATGGTTACCGACGGAAAATTTCAAAGGTTTTTTAACTGACCGGTCGAAGGTTTGCACAGCCAGTGTGTACGCATTTTGATCACCATAACATGTCTTTGACCCAATCTCACTTGTAAATTTGCCTTTATATCTAAGAGCATATCATGTAATTATCTAAATATATAATTCTTTGCAATTCGCGTCTTTCTTTACAAATCTTAACTTGAACATCCTTACGGGATTATCATAGATATTGGTATTCAATTTTCATACCATAACCCTGAATCTATTTTGTACCCAAAGTAAATATCCATATATCAAAATAACCACGTGGAACCCTCACTTATGACACTAAGTCTATCTAAGCGTATTTGTGTAAGATGGCCCCAAAGTGAATATGGATGCAATTTATTTAGGGAATGAGCTACAATCAGAGGAAAGGGTTTATTCAAGGGAAAATGTGCCACATCAATTTCCCTTTTACTAGTATAAGCAGGTCGAAATGGGTTTATAAAAGTGGCCATACAGGTACTGTTCAAGGTAATCACCGGATCAGCCAGAACGTTGTAGTATCATTTTAAAACAAGTCGGGGTCGATTTAATATATCATGTATATTGCAGTCATTAACTACAGAGCATGAATTATACTTGAAAAACAACTATAATACTTGGGGGGCATACATAATATAAAGTATAATACTTTTATGAAGTTTAAGCAGCAGTGAAAGTTTTCATGCTATTATTCTTGTCCATTCTCTGTGGTAACAATTGTGCATCTATGTGATCATTCCTTTGGTGCACTCACAAAATCAACACTAATCAAACGTACCAGTCACTTTTGATATCACAAAAAGTAACATTTATAAGATTTTTTTTCTTCAAAACTGCAGACCTTATATATTAAGCATCATGTATCCACCGACCAATGGTCTTGATCTGAAAATGTTAACTATCATATACGTAAACACCTGATATAACATTTTTTTTTAAATATTTGCGCCTTATTGACTGTTACAATTTTCCATATGAAGCGATCCATTACTTTATCATTTTGCTTTTTAAGTCATTCCCATGGAATAAAATAAATTTGCAGGATCTTGTCTTTGATACAAATTTCTATCCATGCAAATACATTACATATTTGATCAAGTCACCGGCATTTGACCCAATGGCATTTTTGCTCAGACGGGAGAGTACTGGTGTGTTTTTGTTTTGATTTTCAGACAGTTTTTTTTTTTCGGCAAATACATTCTTCAATATTGTGCACTAGTATGGAGAAATTCTCACTTGTCTCGTGTTGTTTCATCGACTTGTATGTTAAAAAGCATCACATTTCATGCAACGGTATTCATTCATCCCACAAATGTATTGGCGCCGACGCAAAGTGAGTCCATGCGTACACAACAAACAAACGCACGTGGCTCAGACTGCAGACGGCTATAGGAATGCTCAATCGATCGCTGCACTGACCTTCTATATGTTTAGATATAATTGGGTTGACTAGAATTGTATTTGTTGTGTACTCATAACCTCACTATGCTTCCAACATGGCGAAAGTGTGAGATGAGTGAATGTGTGATTTGTTTGTGATTCACAAGACTCATTTGTCTTGGTCTCAGTTATAATGTCTTTAATGAGACTACAGGTCCTCCAATATACAGAATCATAACGTCATGACTGTCTGAGTATTCACTTATATATTGTAGGAGCCGCACAGATACATTGCGTCATGTTGTATATTGGTATGGCTCTAATTGTCATCTATCACATGGTTGCTTGTGGCCTTTCTGTATAAATATAGCATCTCATGTCGTACACAGGTAATACTATAGGGTTTTGCCTGACTGAGTTTGTGTCCCATATATACTTCATGTCGTTATATGTCATTAGCTATGCGTTAACTTAAAGTTTCAGGAATATGATTTTGTCTGGTGCAAGGTCAGGGCAAGACTAGGTAAATGCAGGCAACACGTCCCTGGTAAATGTAATGTCCTATGTAATACACGTGCTTTCTAGATCAGGGCAAGCGTTGGTACACCCTTTAATCATCAGTATGCTCCCCATCACCCTCATCATCATCAATTTCATCAACCATATCTGAACAAATGTCCAATTCTTCATCGCCACCATTGGTTTGATTTTCACAAATTGGTAATTAACACGTTTCAGTGCACTTCAGACCGTTATCGATGTATTGACAAGTGCCTCTCTTACAGTAGCAGGTGCAGCTACACTTCATCAGTTCAAGGACATCTGTAGGTGCTGGTGACCCAGTCATCCATTCTACATCTAAGTTCCCTTCATCTCCTGTTGTCTAGCGATGACCTTTTGGGCTTGGTAGAACTGGTTGACACTGGAGAGATCTCCTCCGGACCGCTGCGTGGTAGTTAGCACGTAATTTGTGTTGGTACAGGCAATCTTTGCATGATGGAAGCTGACCACAGTCTATTTCACCGAGGTTTTTTTTGCACAATAAAGAATTAAGCGACATTCATTTACATCATCTGTTGCACCGTTTTGTGTATACAAGTGGCAAGTGAACATTTGCAGATTTTTGAATAGTTCCAGTGAAAAATCCCATGACATGCCTAACTAACCAAAAACCCTCTGATAACGTTGCTTTTTTTCACAATTTTGAGGTTGATCTGCTATGTAGGCTAGTGTGTGCAAGAATTTACCTGCGGCATTTTAACCACTCCAAAAGACATATTTTAATGTATAACTTCAAAAGTACAATCTTAACAGAGACCAAATGTGGTTAATATTGTTTAAGATGCAAGTCAATATTATGGCCCAAATTTCCAAAGATTAAACAATGTAGAGAATGGTGGCATACTCTTTAGAGTTTGGGTTAGAATTTTGGTGAGGCATAAAATTATATACATATGTTTTACAATATCTGTTCGGCGAAGCAGATCCAAGACTGCTCCATTTGTCGGACTATCAGCACCATTCTCAACACTACGTTATGAAGTATTTCCCTTTCTTTTTTACTGGTTTCACATTCTCACTTTTTGTCATACACTTTAATGATCCTCAACTTGCCTCAGCATTAATGTTTGCAGATAAAAATAAAGAAACTGTTGATCAATGCCCACCTAATAAAAGACAATTTCGTGCAGTAACAGAAGTTTGTGAAACACAATTGGACGCATCGACTTATGTAAGTGATATCCATACATAAAAATTAAATGTTTCTGAATACATGTGGTTGCAGCAGCTCAAGTTTAGGCACCCATCATTTCGCATTGTAGAACAAGGCACAGTTTGTTTGAAGTTAAAAGTCATAAAATGTACGGTCAATTTGGTGGCGGGAAGTACAGTAGATCCGTGTTACAAAAGCCTGCTTTGCATCAATTGTATTTGTGTCTTTTGTCCAGAACCACTTCCTAGTAGTCAATAGCCTATTCCGCAGTCCCAACTCTTTACATTCCATAAGCTAACCTGTCACTGTCTAACCTACATGCATATGGAAGCACTATTGTCCATATTGCACACGTGTTTCTGCAGAATTTTGACATAGGCTGTATGAGCCCAAATAAATTAAAGGGTCTTCAGCGGGTAACTACTCAGAACATGCTTTGGAGCCTATACCCGTACATGTCTCTGTGAGAAGCGGCTCCTTGTCTAAGCTGAAAAGACATTTCACATAATAATGAATAAATATGAACGGGGCAAATGATGAATTAGCTAAATACGCGAAGTTTTGCTTGTACATGCAGAGCTTCATTATAAAAGGATACCTGTACAACCAAACATTGTTGCTAAATTTGTAGCGTACAGGTTCAAATGAGAAATTTTTGACTTACCCAATATTAATCAATATAACTTTTGCGATGTAAGCGCTTGTGCATAATATATTATACCAAAATTTGCTTAGAACAGTTCAAAATGGGTTTATCAAAAACAATTGCATAGGAAAATACCATAGAAGTATACATATTACGTACGTGTGTGGACTATTTACTTGAATTTCTTTTATGTACACGACCCAGACTTTTGAGACCAACCTTTAAACTTTATTACAAAATCATGGATTTTCTGACACAATCCCTGGTTTTGTGAACTAAACTGGTTTTGAGGACAAAAGTCTAGGTTTTGCAAAAAACAATCAAAAATGACAGTGCAGGTTTCATATGATATGTAATTGTTATAAAACCCTGCGTTTTGTGAAAGACCTACATTTCTCATTCATCTTAGAAATCATTGAGTTTCATTACGAATCGCACAGGGTTCTTGTGACTTTTTAAAATAAAATAACAAAACTAAAAGTTTTTTTATTGCAAAAGCCAGAATTTCGTCAAGTTACAAGATTCAGAGTTTTGTAAATGTACAAACCCGTGGTTTGTGAAACAAATTATAAATTAGAGGCCACGTGTGCTGGCGGATTTTCACAAAAAACCCCGGTCTTTGTTCCTCAAATTAGAACTTATGAATCCCAAGATTTTTGAGTTACTTTACCCAGGGTTTTGTAAGATTTTAAAACCCTCGATTTTAGTCTGCTTTTAAAATTCAGAACCCAAGCTTTACTACTGAAGCCTTTGGATTTATCCAGGGTTCATTGAGGTACTCACATTTGATTTACAAAACCATGGATTTTGAAACAAGCATACAGATATGCGATTGGCTCAGCTACCCTCTGTATAAAAACCCGGGTTTTGTGACAAACCTCTGGGTTTGTGCACAAAACCCTGGGTTTTATCATGGACAGTCGAGGGGAACCTCGACTATCCATGGTTTTATACAGAATGTAAATAATTGCGCAAATCGCATGTCTGAATGCTTGTTCCAAGACCCTGGGCTTTCTTGCTAAACCCAGGGGATCATGTGCAAAACGAGGAGCTTCATATCAAAACCCTGGGTGTTGTGAATTATTTGACAACTTCCATATGCGTGTCTATATATATTTACTAACAAACGAAAGCTGGTAAAATGTTGTAAATGTAATTAAATGCATATACATATTGCAAACGTAAAGAGCTATTTTGTTAAACTTACCACTTGTGTACATACATCCTGTATGTCCTTCAGCGGGGCCGTTATCAGTGTTCTGGCTACTGTCCAATCACATTAAAAAGAAAATAGTAAAAACTGAAGGTGTAAAATTATTGGATCAAAATTTATGTTTTTAGTCACTGGGGGAATCACCACAACATTATTTTTTCATTTCTCTTCATGCTTGCGTAATAGGTTGCATTGAATTTCAAAAAATGGGAAGAAATCTGGAAAATACTCTCACTTTCTTTAAAAAAGATAGAATATGGGCACAAAATGAGTGTTGGTGGAGCTTCCCTTAATGAAGTACTTTTATCGATATTTGAACTTAGCGCCCATCTATAGCTGGTTTTCCAATTCCGTTAGCAAAAACATTAACAAAGGATTAGCGGCCTTTTATTTTACACGTTAAAACACTGTAGATATGTTTATTTCATCTTCCAGTGCTCGTTGGCTTTGTAAAATTAGAACAAAGAAAGAAAAACAGAGTTACTTTATCGATCGTTCTATCACAATTACAACAGGTATGACAAATGATGGATAAATAAAGCCAAAAGGCAATTACCCTCCGATATATATCACAGACGCCCCGGCATTGTAACACCAGAAGGTGTTTGTCCCCGTCACATGCAATTGATGTAATAAAGCAACAGAATCAGCATCATATTTAATGGATGTTAACAATCCTCGCCCACCCCTTCCCCGAAAAATCATTTCTCCAATAGATGTGCTTGGAGCATATGTTAAGTTAAATCGAAAATACATGCCTATATAAAGATCTCATGACGATGAAACGAATATGAGCTGAGGCACAGGCAAGTCAGTATACCCCAGGCATAAACTGGCATATCTCCACCTGAAAATAGTAAACAAAATCTGGCACACCTTTTGAAATGGCGTTGAACATAGTACGGCACATTCGTAAAGCTGCAGGGCTAATTTGTCCTTATGATTCAACACGCAAGTATCCCTGTGTGCGATCAGACCAATCAGGCGACATTTTTACTTGCACAACTAGCAGCTCCCACAAAATCTACCGCATATAAAGTTACACTTCTGGTGTCCAAGCACACCCCGAGTTTGAAATAATAAGGACATGTTATATGTTTGGAACGAGTACTTTTTATTTCTGCAAATGTTAGTATAAATACCCTTGGGTTTTCACCAGTACGACCGTATCATGGTAGCTGATTGATTTTCAACGTATCCTGTTAAAAGGGCTGAAGATTTTTACCTGAATTGATGTACACGTCCCATATTTGTCCATCCCGTGTCAGAAATGTCTGTGGAAGTGTTTTCAAATATACATAAATACACAATGTTCTACCTTGGTTTGTTTCAGTTGCTCCTAACGATGCAAATGCTTTTTGAAAGTGATATGTGGGATGGAGTCTGTAATATTTGGTGTGATGATTCTAATGCATGCAGAATGTTGATTGGCCTTTCTGTGATTCGGAGGGGGGGGGGTGTCATTTGGATCAAACATTTGAACATTATGTCCCTGCAAAACGTCGAAAATATGTTACAAAATGGCAACTTGCATCACCATTACGTCAATGATATTGCCCAATTGACATCACTTGACCTCACAAAAAGGGATACAGGTTTTGCTCTCACCACTTTGCTCAAGAGGTTGAATAGTACACATCTTTATTTCATCTTCCATTGCTCGTGAACTTACTAAAGGCATAAATGTTATGTGGAATGCGATAATACAAGGGCATGAAAATTGCTGCGATCAGGTTGCCAATTTAAAAGTGGGAATGATTGTTATATGCAGTAAATGGCAATTTCTCACTCTTGTCCTCAAATGGTGTTGACAGGAAATATAGATTTTTCAATGAGTAAACAATTATTAATATTCATATTTACGAATTAACGGAACAGTTTGTCAGAAGTCCAAATTTGACCAAAATTAATACAGAATAGAAAGAGCTCTGGACATTTGCACTACTTGTTGCCTTTCAGCTTGGGCAGGCAGGATCGCTAATTTCCATCGTATGTTGCTTCATATTTTTCTTCAAAATTTTCGAGAAATGTTTTTCTTACGTATTGTCACCGCTGTGTCCATGGGGCGGGTAAAGGTAGTTAATAGTGCGTTGGTACAAGTAACAATGTTGTCTCAATGGCAATGAAAGGCACGAATTAAAAATAAGAAAATCTATAAACAATAGCCCGTACAATAAAGGGGCTTTCAGGACGCAAGCACGGTTAATGAAAATGCCCTGTTAAGCAGTGCGGCCCTTACCCATTCTCACTAGGCTAGCCAAAACGCCGAGAAAGGGCCATCCTCGGCGCTTTTTGCCGAGAAATGTCGAAAAAAATTTGTACAACAATCCTTTTCTCGGCAATTGTGCCGAGAAATGCCCAGAGAATCAAGTTTGTCTGTTTTCTCTCAGCATTTCTCAGCATTTCTCAGCATTTTTGCCGAGAAACGCCGAGGAAGAGTAACAGACCTTGGCGTTTCTAGCCAAAAATGCTAAGGAAGACACAGAGATAAAACAGACAAACTTGATTCTCTCGACGTTTCTCAGCCAAATTGCCAAAGATGACGAGAAAAGGAATTTCTGTAAAAATTTCGTCTGCATTTCTCGGCAAAAAGCGCCGAGGGGGGGCCTTTCTCGGCGTTTTGGCTCTCCTAGTGTCTGCCTATGTCCATGCGAGGAAAGCCGATAACTCGGTCCTGTTTGGACCGGTTTAACACTGTCAGCTACAGGTTCTTTAATCCACATTGGACATATTTGAGGGGGATATTACTGACAGCTATTTGTGGTTTTGCTGAATATCCTACGATAAATAAACCAGGCATGCTGCTCATCATAGGCTGGAAACAAGGCTTCAATAATCGAAGGGCATTGCTATATTCTCATGGTCGTATCAACGGTCTGAAGAACAAATGGATAGATGATGAAACCTTTCAATGATAGACTGTACTTTCCAGTGAACTATGGCTATATCGGGGTATATTGTGACTGTCAATAGAGATAAGAGCACTTCGAAAAGGTCATAGATCAAGGGAGAATATATGCGAAATATGCATCGCTATTTCCATAATATGGTCACTCCATGATCACTTAATGCCTCCTTCTGTTGTTGTGTCAACGATTCTGGACCAACCCTGTCTTGACACTCAAGGCACGTGCGGCAAACACGAGCGTTTGTCACTTAAAATACTGGGGCATCGGGTACCTTCTGGGGTGTCCGCTCTGCGTCTGTCGGCAGGCAAAGTAATCAAAGGGCTAACAAATAACAGCCTGAATCAAGGATAATAGCATATGGCTTTCCCTGTCGCCACTAGGAATTCAGCAGTAACTATTCTCGCGAGGATAAATGCAATTATAGCGGGCACCTGGACTCGGTGAAAACGGTCTGACAGACTTAGGGCATGAATCTGCATTCCTCTTCCACGGAGCTGCGGGATTGTTCTCATTGTTGAAAATGACACGAAGAAAGGCTAATTTCACAACGCGTCTTTTGACTCATGTGTATCATAATCATCAAGCAGAATCACTGTTAACTGAGATCTACCGTCCTTCATAAATGTAACATTCTCCATTATCAATAATTATTTGCCTGTCTTATAAATAAGATGCATCACAAGACACGGAGCCCACACAGGCGTTTTGTATGGAGACGTCAAAGCGGTAAAAGGCAGCGTGATACACACAACGGCAATTCTATTCCCCTGATTATTTTTAAGATACTTGTCCATTTTAGGCAAAGTTTTGGTTTGTTCATCGCAAGAACATGGAAAATTTAACGAAATAACATATTTTTTGCCAAATTTGACCACAAAACCCATCTTAATTTCTTGCCATAAAGTTAAACTGACATCTGGAACAATCAAAGCGCATGATATTTCAATTTGCAATGTGGTATGATAAACAGATTAAAATACAGATAAAAAATATGATCAATTACTTACTTTGCTCACAGAGTGAAAGCATATGACCCTTTCCAAATGCTGTGGATGTTACTCAAATCGCGATGTCAATTTCAGGCATAACAAGTGTACGAGTTTCTAGCCTAAGTGATTTGGCACTCAGGATTTTAATATTGTCAATAAAGGCCTTGCTAATACAGTGTCACATTGATCACAGTTTTACCAGTGACCAACCTTATTAAACCAAAGCATTTTTACAAGGTTTAACGCTGCTGCTAATCTGCCAATTAGTGAAAATAGCACACGACTGATCAGCGAAAATGTTGACTATGTAGTTTTGCGTTAGTTGTCTTCTATTTTGTGATCGTAATAGAAACATATTTGTGTATTACCATTGACCAAACGCGTCTCTTGATTGATCAATCAGTGGGAACCAACACATGCGACTCCCGCAGCATTCTATTTCTATATTTAGCTAGGAGCCCTCGGGCAAACATGTCAATAGGTAAACCCACGTGTCATATAGATTCACCGTGATAAAGGTAAACACCAGAATTAACCAAAGAGATCTTATAATAAGCCAGCCATACATCTCTCAGGTCTACACTATTTGGTTTATTTTGTGTTTACATACGTACACATGTAGAGTGCTTCAAAGGAGAGTGCAAGCTTTCCGTTCCTCTGGGAAAATACGTGTGACATCCGTGGCTATGAAAATACAATATGTGGCCAAGCAGGTTGCTTGGTTGCCTGCGAAGCAGACTCTGTTTTTTATGTTCTGATGTTTATATACTTCGCTGGAGATAAAAGACCTGACTATGTTTTTATGTTCTGATGTTTATGTACTTCGCTGGAGATAGAAGGCCTGACTCTGTTTTTATGTTCTGATGTTTGTGTACTTCGCCGGAGATGGAAGTCCTACTTCGCAGACAAGCTGCTTGGTATAGCCCACTAAATCACAAATGTCCAATGTTATCCAGCAAGGACCGTAATTCTTTGAGGAGACCATTTTATTTGTGCTACTCATATGTGGCATGTTGGTGTTGATTGTTGTGTTACTCAGTCAGCCTCCAACGGAGCATGATGATAATAAAAACAACAAAAGCAATTATGTTGTGATAATAATAGTAGCAGTAGTTTTATTAGGAAAACTACGACCTTACAACGGTGACACCGATAAAACCGACTTTTTGCCATGATATTACAAACCTCATCGTGGTATTTGATCTCATGTGCATTCTTTATTTACTTGATTGAGTATTTGTGAAATCATTATGTCCATATGTCGTGAGCAAGGCACCATGGACACACGAAGGAGGTATCTGTGTTCGTGGCTGCACCAAGGCTGTGTATAAATCACTCACTCGACAAATGAAAGCGAAAGGATATTTACATTATGTTATAGCAATCGTACCAGTTTCCAGCATATCCGTTAATCATGCATCGTAGTATTTACACTGTACCTTCTATTGTACATATTAAAGTACAATGTAAGTTGCCATGATATCCATAACATAATATGTGTTATGTACATGTGCAAAGAGATTAATGTTTTCCATGATCCGTGTTGATGCAGAGGTTTGTTTTTGATACTCTGAACGTCTGTATGGCCGACACAAGGCATGAACCTACATTATCGATTATTAGGTCGTGATTGGCCTATATGGTGGACTCAATTTGTTTGTGCCTCTTTTTTCGCAAAGGCTTAAAATTGTTGCTGTCAAACGATAAAATATCATATATATATATATATATATATATATATATATATATATATATATATATATATATATATATATATATACATATAGTGGACACCTCTGTGACTGGTAAAAAAGTGTCTACAGGTGGCAGGTGTCCATAATAGACAATTGTCCGCTTTATAGAGGTGTCTACACGGACAGATTTTACTGTATATATATGTAAATATCAATACACATCAGTCATATTTTTATATTTTGTCACAATGTTGTTACTCATGTGTAACACAAGCTTATCATCAGCGGTATATATCATGGCCCTGCCTCTTTGTGAGCCCGATTCTCGCTCAATGTACATAATTATTAATGTCTCTCTTAGTCGAGTGGCTCAATCTGCGCTCCAATCCTGCGGGCATATTTTGGTGTATGAGAATGTATCTTGTAAGGTGTATATTACCTTCAGGCGGTACGCAGGGTTTTTGAGTGTAATTGTAGCCGTTTTGAATTGTAAGTACCATGTCGTTAACACTTGCATCAAGTTATTCTCGACAACCAACTGTGGTTCTATCATATTGTTCACTGCGTAATTGAAGAAATACTTCTGCCACCTGGGTTAACATTGTGTTTTACTGTGTACCTGTCCACCTGCAAAACATTGATAAAATTATAAGTTATACCACAACAAGTCCAAATAATCTTGGAAGTGCTTTTCTGCATTAATGCCAGCGCTTTGCAATCTTTGGGAATGCACACCTCAATCAGGACTTCATATTGTTTTTGCTGATTTTACAATTTCTCATACAAGCAAAAGAAACTAATCACAAAAAAGGAACAAAAGAACAAAAAAAAACAAAACAAAAACAAAAAAACAAAAAAATAAAAAAAAAAAAAACAAAAACAAAAAAAACAAACAAAAACCAAAAAAAAAAAAAAAAAAACAACCAAAAAAAAAAAAAAAAAAGGCAAGAGGGTTGTCTGAACAGCCCATGCTCAGCTGACATAGACATTCATGACACTTGCAGCTCTGTGGACTTGGCATAGGATCGAGGTCACTCATGTACTAAGTAAGTCTGACCTTTATAGAAGAACAATAACATGTGCAATGTCAAGTTCCCAGTTCAAGTAGTTCACAAGTTATAGTGAAGAGTTAAATTCATGTTTGTTGCACTGTGACCCCAGAAACGAGGTCAAGGTCACTCATGTACTGTCTAAGAATGACCTTCATAGAAAACATTAACATGTGTAATCTCAAGGTCAAAATTCAAAACAGATCTCAAGTTATGAAATGAACATTAAATTTCGTTTCAGTTGTCCTGTGAGCTTGGGAATGAGGTCAAGGTCGAAACATCACTGGAGCATGACCATTTGCATAAAAAGTAGACACTTATAAAAGGTATATCCCTACCAAGTTTGGCACAAATCTGGCCAAAATTATTTAAGTTATAACCATTACAAGAAATTCCCATGTTAAACTTTCCAATTACAACTTTTTAAAGATTTTTGGAAAAAATAATAAAAAAATCCAAAAATTACTGTAGCGTGACCGTTTGAACATATATGGTAGAGACCCACCCAAGGTAAATTGCAATGAAGTTTGAAGTAAATCTGACAGACAGTTTCTTCAGAGAAGCGTAAAATGTGAATTAACGTTAAAATGCCGTAGAAGGCCCATTGACTTGCATACTCAGTAATAGAAAAGGTGCATTTGCCAATAAATATCTGAATTTAAAAAAAAAAAAAAAAAAAAAAAAGGTAAAAATCAGGAATTCACAGCAGTGCTACCTAGTGAACATCTTTGCTTGACCCTTCACAAGGAACACATCCACAAAGTTTCAACTTACTCTGAGGGTCGTTACAATCTCGAAAATACTGATTTAGGACTTATGCAGATTGTAGCTCGGATGCACTACGACAAATTTTTCATAGGAGCTATGTACAGACTCCAAATTCTACTGTTTATTGCACGTTTGCCCATGAAATGTAGCATGCTTAAAGAAGACCTGTTCAAAAATGGTCTTGCTGACTCTCCTTGGTGTGCCTCTGGTCGTGCGAATGAGGACGCTTTTCAGTATTTTCTTTAATATGCAAATTTTAGGACAGACCAAGAGAGACTGCAAAATATTGTGATCCCTTTAGCACCATAAACAGTGCAAACATTATTGTTTCGTTAAAAAAATCTACATGTAAAGATGACGAAGAAGAAGTGACAAGTAATGAAACAACACAAAAATTCATAAAAAAGAAACAATTGCAGCACCACCTGTTGAGCAAATTAAGAACTAGGAGTCCCTAGCAGTGTTCTTATGTAATAGCAAAGCAATTGGACGATGGATGGCTCATTATAATATAAGCTCAGCTGACTGATAAGTAAGCTGAGCTTATGTTATATGCTAAAGAAAAAAAAACAACAACAAAAAACAAAAAAAAAAAAAAAAAACAAAAACAAAAAAAAAAGCAAAAATCCCGCCGTATTAAGATTTCTTAAGCTGATTTGCTAGAAATAATTGCAATATTCGAAACTTTTCATTATCAACACAAATTCTGACAGCGGCCTAGAGGTTCCCGGCTTTCATTCAATTCTGAGCTGAAATAGAAGTACTAGTCATTGATGGTGGTATGTCTCTCCACATTTCTCCGTCGCTCGTTGGAAAACATCGTTACGATCTCAAAAGTACTGATTTAGGACCTGTGCAGATTGACGCTCGGATGCACTACAACAAATTTTTCGTAGCAGCTATGTACAGACTCCAAATTCTACTGTTTATTGCACGTTTGCCTATGAAATGTAGCATGCTTAAAGCAGACCTGTTCAAAAATGGTCTTGTTGACTCCCCTAGATGCGCCTGTGGTCGTGCAAATGAGGACGCTTTTCATTGTTTTCTTGAAAGTGCAAATTTTAGGACAGACCAAGAGAGACTGAAAAATATTGTGATCCCTTTAGCACCATAAACAGTGCAAACATTATTGTTTCGTTAAAAAATCTACTTTTAAAGATAACGAAATAATTTTTAACGCTGTCCACTCATATATCCAATCACCAGGCAGGTCTGGGGCAGTCACTTGATAGTAAAAGTATCCAAGTAGCAAAGTACGTATTCAGTATGGCATACCCAATTACTCTTTTATTGTATCAGTGATGTCTTGTCTTGTCAACAATTCCGCTTTTGTGGCTTTGCCGATCCATCTGTGTTCTTGCTGTGATGTCCACTCTGGGTACCGCCGTCTTCTTGTTGTATATGGTTCTTTTCTGTCTTACTTTTTCATTTCCGAAAAGGATCTATATAGGGCTAAGCCCTTTTTCCCAATCGCCTTTTTCAAATAAAAATATGTTGGAACCAAAATATTTCTATATGCCTAGATCAGATTGTAACACATATGCCAAATTCTTTCATAACGGAAGAGCATCTGCCCCGCAACCAAATTGTGATCAATGCCTTTGCAGCACTCATCTTTTCTTCAGAAGGAAGAAAGCTGGTGCATTCATCAGACTTGTGTGGAAATACGATAAAGTCGACTTTGATTCTTCAGAAGAAAGTATATTGTCCTGTGATTGCGAAGCCTGCTTCGATTTTCGGTGATTTAGATTTTGTTCCGTGGAAAATGGTCAGATGCCTTCATATGTGATGGCCTAGGAGCATATATCCAATAAGGTTGTAACAGAAAGACCGAATGATGCCTCCTTGTACATAATTATCTGCTCTCCATGCCTCCAGCCGAAGGAAAAAATACATAGGGCAGCAATCTAGCCATAGTCATATTCTTTTCACAAAAAAGAAGTATCTCGTATTCCGGTTCTTTGAAAACAAAACATTTACTGCAGAGAAGCAAAACCCAGCTTCTGTTATGAATGTGGGTATGCCTATTTTTTTTTTTTTTTTTTGATTTGGAGAGGTCACTGTACTCATTGAGTGTGTGCAGAGTCACTGAGATGGCCTACTTTGTTGGGGTGACATTATTTTGTAAACAATTGGAATAAGCTAGAATGCTGACCTACATTCATATGTGGTCCATACAGGTGTCACTCAGTGAACTGCGATGTGTGACTAATTGGAAAACTCTGGAATAATGGCGAGATTTCTACGTCTAAATATGTAAATCAGCTTCATCATAACTGGGAGTGAGGACAATTCTGAGTTCTGACACACGCTGTGTGACTTCAAGGCAGTGGGACTGTGAGCAAATACTCATACATTGTACCTGTGAAGGGCGGACAGTGTCTTTCAGTGGACTGGTGTATTTGGTTTTAATTTTACCACATTGGAACCAAACTGCACTTCTGTGGGATTTGGATCAGCACCGTGCCTTTATGTACCACATTGGAACCATACCGTACCTCTGTGGGATTTGTACCAGACCATTTGGCACCTGCCATAGAAGTTGGAACTGTGGGACAGTACCTGTGGATAATCTCTCACCAGAGATTAGGATTTACCAAAGACTGTTTTGCTGTTGATTACCAACCTAGCTAAGTGCATTATTTCATAAACCTATTTTGTACTGATTTTTGATTGTTAATGAATTGTTATTGTTAAAGTTATAGTATTGCGGTCATTTTTTGTTGAGTTCTGGAAATATTCAGAAGGTGGGCATTGCAACGGCTTCTAAGCGATTTTGTTCATCAGACAGACCGTACTTGATGACACAAATTTTGTCATTTCTCTTGCAGAGGACAGCACGAATTTGCCTGTTTAGGAAACAATTTCAATTAAGAACAACAAAATATTTTGTACTTTGAAAAGTTTGGATGTCTTGGAAGCAAATGGTCCAGGTGGCATCAGTGTGCATCTGCTCAGGGACATGGCCTGCGCTATATCCGAGTTTTTTTTCAAAGTTTGTGTGTCAACACACACTTTTCCGTGTTTCCTACAGTTCTTTCTTTCTTTCTTCCTTTCTTCCTTTTTTCTTTCCTCTTTACCAGTGAATTTGGGCTACACTTTTCTCTGACACTATCATAAATACAAACTCTAATCTTGACATGATTGTACCTCCATACAAGGAGTTTTGCCACTTCATGCATAGGAATGAAGATGTTTAAAATTATGCAAATTAGGGGCATTTAAAATTTTAAATCTTGAATATCTTCAAAAGTATAATCGATATGTCATTCCAACTTCTACTAGAAGGTTATTGACCATTGCACATCTAATGAATTTAAAACAAAAGTTGTAGCAATTTATTTATGCTAATTAGTAGTATTCGAAATTTTCAGTCTTGAATATCTTCAAAACTATAATAGATAGAGATGTCATTCCAATACTACTTGGGGATCGTTGACCATTGTGCACCTAATGAATTAAAAACAAAAGTTGTAGCAATTTCAGTTATGCTACTATTTATAATACTAAGTAGTACCATTGGAAATTTTAAATCTTGAATGACCTCAAAGCTATAATATATAGAGATACCATTCCAACTTCTACTCCTATCCTATGGACTGGTACGCATCTGATGAATTGGTAATGAAGGCTGCACAATGTTGAATTAATCCAATTAAGGTCATTTGGAATTTCAAATCTTGAATGACTTCAAAAGTATGCACACAGACAGATTTATTCAGGTCTCTGATAGGTGGTGACTCCTGGTGAGAAATTTTTTTTTTAAAAAATGCAATAGAGTCTGAAGGTTGACTGTGTCATCAAAAATATAATAGTTGGACCCACCATTAACTTCAATTTTATCTTCTATGACTGTGTGGCTGATTTTTCCTGTTAAAGGAAGTGAAATGAAGCAAAGTCAGTTTCTGGGTGTATGTATATATTCATTGGATGTGAATTGGGGCTGAGACTAAGAATTTCTAGTCTCGGATTGGAGCAAGGCCAGTTGCCTAGCAACACACCGGGCATGTTGGTGAAAGTAAAATCATAGGGTAGGTGTATGGTTGGAGAGGCAGGGTGGCTTTGAGTTATATGTTGTCTTTAACTGGAAGGAACAGCAACAAGTGAAATCCAAGAAGGAGCTTCATTTACATGTGCACAACCGCTGGCAATACGTCAGGTGGAGCTACCCCTCCATCCCCCTCCTCACTAAGTACCTCAGCTGTAACAGAGCTTTAAATTTTAGATGCCTCCAATTAGTATGCGTAAAAGTTGCATAATTTATGTATGCACACTAGTAGGTTGTGCCTGCACCACTTAGTCCAGAGAGGCTTGCACACAAGCTTGGCTGGGCTGTGTAAGATGTACGACTGGATTACACAGAGATTTATGTAGTAAAATGGAACTTAAGTTGAGTTAGAGTACTTTGAAGAAACTTGAAAAAGTATTTCTCATCCAAGAGATAAGTTGGATACATCGAAGAAAGACTTGCAGCTTTCTACACTTAGTCTGCTTTGTGTCAAGTGTGGCTTTCCAACATCGTTCATGAAAATCAGTGGTTTTCTCTTACTGGTTGTATCTGTTATGCACTGTAGTACTAAAATACCCATTGTACACTGCCGTAACATTGCCATACCGATCATGCACTGTAGTATTGAATTACCCATTATACCCTGTCGTAACATTACCGTACCGATCATACACTGTAGTAGTGAAGTACCCATTGTACACTGTCGTAACATTACCGTACCGATCATACACTGTAGTACTGAAGTACCCATTGTACACTGCCGTAACATTACCGTACCTATCATACACTGTAGTACTGAAGTATCCATTGTACACTGTCGTAACATTACCGTACCGATCATACATTGTAGTACTGAAGTACCCATTGTACACTGACGTAACATTGTCGTACAGATCATACACTGTTGTACTTGAGGTACCCACTGTACATTGCCCTACCGATAATGCACTGTACTATTGTAATACCAATGGTAGACTGTCATCTCAATAAGCTTTGAAGACACACACGCTGATTTTCTTTGCAGCAAATCATCTTTTCAAGCATTTTTTGTTTTGTTTTTGTCCTTTTTTTTTCTTTTTTTTAAGTGCGTTTTTAATTTCTCTCGTGATTACGTCGCACCCTGAGAATCGCACTTTGGATTTACAGCGGTGATAGAGCTGTCAGCCAACTTGTATTTCTGTTACACCACTTTTGTGAAGCACTGGACCTGCAGGGGGATGTAAGAGGAATGTTTTGTGATATAACTAAGCCAATTTTAATCGTGTCTCTCACCAAGGCCTCCTTCAAAAACTGCAGAGTTCTGGAATAAGTGGACCCTTATTGTAGTGGTTCGGCGACTATCTGGAAGGACACAAATGGAAGGTAGTTGTTCGAGGGGCATTAGCAGAATAGAAAAGAGTCGGGGCAAATATCCCCAACCATGATCTCTGCTTGGACCATTATTATTTTAAACATACGTCAATGCTATAGTACACATTGTCCAATCATCCATACGCTAGTTTTCAAATGACTGAACCAACGCGGTATATTGGGTGGGTAACGCCTAGGCTGCGACCAACACTCTCAGCGCCGACTTGTAGGAAGTCCAGGCTTGGTCCTATAGAGTTGCTTGTATCTGTAAACCCCACAAACACCTAGTACATGATTATTTCCAAGAAAAGAAAGTCGGTTTTTTTTTATCACCAGTATATTTACTTTGTTCCCCATTTTCCCCATCTGTTATTTGATTGCGAAACAACACACTGGTAGATGTTCGTAATTCACAAGACCTTGCGGGACTTAAGAAAAAAATGAAAGCTTAATCGGGGCGGTAAAGGTATCAATAAGTTATTTTACAGGAGATGGGGGTGGAGGGTGGCGAGAAGACTTCATGCGCGCTTCTGCATGGGGCGCAGCAAGTTTAACCTGGATCAATTTTTTTTTCAAATCCTTACTTTCTCTCTCCCAGATGTATTTGTGGTAACGGAATGAGGATCTATTCCAGTGTCTCTGTATTCTCGTGGTAACGGAATGAAGATCTGTTCCACTGCCTGCGAATTCTTCCAGCAATTTTGCTTGTCGCAATATTGTGCACCTTGAAAAATCGGTGTTTAAACGTGATATGAGGGAACCAATGTGCACATCATTGTACTTTCCTTTAGCTTTATTGTTGCACATTGAATGAAATCGTATTTTTCCAAAATTCGCACTGAACTCGACTCAAAAGATATTAATCCCAAGAAATGGTGGAACCTTAGTAAATGTCTACTCAGCTCCAAGCTTCACCAATCGATACCTCCCCTTCTTGAAAATGATACAGTTAATTCTAGTAATGTGGACAAATGTGAAATCTTCAATAAGTATTTTGCCAACCAATGTTAATTGCCTCATGAAGATAATCCTATGCCATTGCCTGAGTTCTTCTACCGAACTGAGGCTCGTCTAAACTCTTTTCACGTTGATGAGATTAGTGTGAAAAAAGTTTTACAATCATTAAGGACTAGCTCCGTAACTGGTCCTGAGGGCATTGGAAACATGATTTTGAAGAATACCGCTTCCGGCATCAGTCCTTCCCTCACAAAACTATTTAACCGTTCCCTGCGCACTTCCTCCTTTCCGGATTCTTGGAAAAAATGTAATGTATGTCCAGTGTTCAAAAAGAACGACAAGCAAACAAAAAGCAATTACAGACCAATCTCTTTACTCTGCAATGTCTCTAAAGTTTTTTTAACGCTTAATTATAATGTCTTGTATGAGTACTTCATGCGTTATTAACTATTAACCTCTAGAAATTCCGGGTTAGATGAGTACTTCATGCGTTATGAACTATTGACCTCTAGAAATTCCGGTTTTCGGTCTAACGACTCAACAATAAATCAACTTCTCAAAATCCTTCATGACATATATAATGGTCTTGAACTGCAAAAGGAAGCCAGGATGGTTTTCCTTGATATCAGTAAAGCATTTGACCGTGTCTGGCACGTGGGTCTACTTTTTAAATTAAGGCAGCTCGGTATCGTGGAGCCGCTCCTGAAACTTAGCTATCTAACCAATCGTCATCAGTGTGTAGCAATCGGGGGCCAGACGTCATCTATGCTTCCTATTGAGGCAGGGGTACCCCAGGGCTCTATCCTGGGGCCCCTACTGTTCTTAGTTTTCATAAATGATATTACTGTTGGCATCTCTTGTGACATCAAACTGTTCGCTGATGACACCAGCATATTAGAGATCATATTTGACCCTGCCACTTCTGGTAGGCGTATAAATACTGACCTTGAAAGAATCCTTGTTTGGGGCAAACAGTGCAAAGTTACATTTAATGTAACTAAGTCTCTAGCCTTCTTGTTTTCAGCTAAACACAACAAACCTGATCATCCACCTTTATTTCTTGGCGAATCTTTAATCCCGGAAGGTTTAAATCATACTCATCTGGGAATTACCCTTTCTCATAATTTGAAATGGAATGCTCACATAACTAGAATCATTGACAAAGCGAGGAAACGCCTAACTTTATTTTTTAGACTTAAATATAGATTATTTTCGCGTAACACCTTAGTCAGACGATACAAAGCCATGATACGCCCTATTCTGGAATATGGATGCGTCCTATTTGATTTTTGCACGATGGACCTGACAAATTCACTTGAATCTGTTCAGTATGAAGCGGCACGCATTTGTTTGGGTGCACTTAAACGTACTCCTCGACATTTACTTCTTAATGAATTAGGTTTGCCAACCTTGGCCAGAAGGCGCCAATACTACAAACTGATTCTGTTTTACAAAATGGTTAACAGGCTGACCCCTGCTTATCTTTCGGATCTGATCCCACTTGATGCCGTTCATCCAACCTTCCATCTTCGCAACCGTCGGAGTTTGAGACAAATAAAAATTACATCAAATCGTTTTGGTAATTCTTTCATTCCCTCTGTTATTATACTTTGGAACGACCTTCCGGACGATATAAAGCAATCTACTTCACTTGCTCAATTCAAATCTAAACTAAAAAGTACTCTTCTGTCCGTTGATCCTGTCCCAGGTCGCTACTCGCATGGCAAAAGATTTCCCAATATTATACATACACAACTACGTTTGGATTATTGTCGTCTTAATTCTCATCTTCCTAAACTAAATATTGTTCCGTCTGCTGCATGTAATTGCTCATATCCCAGTGAAAGTACATACCATTTCTTCCTCAAATGCCCCCTGTTTTCATACCATAGAGTATCCTTGTTGCGAACGGTTTGCAATATTTTGGCACCAGGAGTCAATCCAAGCCTAGTTGTTCATTTAGCAGGTGATATAGTGCTTACTTATATGACACATGGTAATGACAATCTTTCGTCAAGCGACAACTTAGATATTTTTGATTCTGTCCAAAACTTTATTATAGATACAAGACGGTTTATACCTTCAGTTGGTTTGAGATGAATATTATATTAGTATAGTGACCAATTTATTTGTCCTCGGATGTCGTTTTGTCCTATGTGTTTTGTACATATGATCGTGTGTCTCTGTGTCTGGAGAGCCATTCATTTAGTATTGTTGTACTACTTGGTAATCTAGGTGAAATAAATATGTTTAAAATAAAATAAAAAATAAATGGAATGGAATGGAATTGGCTTAAATCCAATCGAATCGATTTGAATCGAATACGGATATTTTTGGTACATGAACCGACTCTGGCCACCCTCGCGTAACGATCGCGCTCATCACAAATTTGATAGTTATGAGTCGGGGCATATATCACCAACAAAGATATCTGCTTGGACAATTATTATTTTAAATATACGTTAATGATATAGTAAACATTGTCCAATCGTCCATACGCTAGTTTGCCAATGACTGAACCAACGAGTTTTATTGGGTGGGTAAGGCCTAGGCTGCGACCAACACTCTCAACGCCGACTTATGGGGAGTCCGGGCTTGGTCCCAGGGTTGCTTGTACCCGGTATCTGTAAACTCCACAAACACCTGGTACATGATTATTTCCAAGAAAAGAAAGTCTGCCTCTTTTTGATCACGAATAAATTTATGTTGTTCAACATTTTTACCATTTGTTATTTGACTGTGGAACAACACACCAGTTTGCTGCAAAGTCCGGACAAGCAAAGTTGATCCCCACTACAGAATCAGTTACATGTGGATCGTTATTGAAAGTAGTCCTCAATATCCACGGATATGTCTCCAAATACATGAAAGTTCCGTGTATGGGGAGAACAGCCCGGTCCCTTACAATACACATGCAGTCTGACTTATGGGAGCTTAAATACAGATACGTAGGACATATAGCCTCACAGTGCCATATCCCCATTCAGTATTTCAGTCTGCATGATGACCCGCTTACCCTCTGGCTTGCCATCCTATCTCTCACAAAGTACTGTGAAATAACGTTTTGCGATCCTGGTGGCCAGAATCCGTATATGGATTTCGAAAGGTTCGCAAATTGAAACTGAATCAAACTGGATCGAAATAAAATTAAATTACATTGAATTGAATTGAATTAAGTTGAATTAGCTTGAAATAAAATGGGACGAAAAGAGATGAAATGAAAAAATACAAAATTTCCTTTTTTTTACAAGAACTACATTTGTCATAATTATATGAAACACTGTTGGACGTCACGAGACCAATAGCATAAATACTCTTCCCAGATTGCCCCATGGAATACATGATGGGAATAGAAATCACCTTTTTTTAAAATTTGTTCCTTCCTGCACCAATACCAAATTCAGCAATATGACCTCAGTATTATTGCATGCTGACTTTTTAAATTCGTCAATTTTCTTTGGGAGCCGCTCCCCCCCTCCTCAAAGTCTGGTTTCGGTCTTCACAGTCTTTATAAACTCCGTTCATCTGTTACTCTTATTTTTGAAAAGCCCTAACATGGTATGAGAAAAATGCATGATGGAACAGCTACGGCAAACATCGCTAAAGATTGTGAAGGTCATTTTTCTCTGCTTGAATCGATAAAAATGGGTTACATGCCTTTCACCTTATGTTTGCACCGGAGAACTTACTTGTATCACAAATATAAAACAAACTAAACTAACGAGTCACACAGAACTGCTTTTTTTCAGCATACGATCAGGGTACAAAGCTTGCCGTATAAAACCATTGACTGGCTTATACAGACGAGAGGAGGTTTAATAATGTTACTTTGAACATTTACGTCTGTGTGACAACACAGACATTTTGCTTTTCCTGGAATTCTTTCTTTCTTTCTTCTCTCTCTCTTTCTTTCTTTCTTTCTTTATTTCTTTCCTTCTTTCTTCTTTCATTTTCTTTCTTTTTTCTTTCTTCCTTTCTTTCTTCATTTAGCCCTGATTTTGTCTGGGGCTTTTATCAGACAACGTGATAACTAGAAATCCCAAATTTCCCACGATGATTTACCTAGCAGTGAAATTGTGTATATTGTATTGTGTAGTCAAGATGTTCAAATTGTGCAAATTAGGGGGCATTTAAAAATTTAAATCCTTTATACCTACTAAAACTATTTTAAGTAGAAACATGATTCTAAATGCTAGCTATATGTTTGTAAGGAAGGACTATCTGATGGATATGGTTTCAGATTTGTAGCAATTGAAATTATGCACGTTAGGGGCATTTAAAAATGTAAATCTTAATATCTTCAAAACTAATAGACAGACATGATTCTAAATTCTAGCTGTTAGAAAAATTTCAAACTTGATTTTCTTATAATACGCAGACAAATTTGCTCTTCTTTTCTAGCTATTTTTCTCACTTGCGGGCATCTCAATGAACGGTTTTAATATTTAGCCCCGCGCATACATGTACATGTAGACTCATTTATGCCGGCCCGCTTACCCCCCCCCCCTCCCACTGTCAAATGCTGTCCGCTTAAAGCATTTTCCTCCAAAGACCACGTTTTGATTGCAAACCGCATAATATAGAATGAGACCAAACAGAACGATATGCCCCGTGTTAACAGCTTTCCTTGTTATGGGCTGTTGAGCACCCAACCCACTTCAAAGAAAGCTGTTGACTCATTCTTATTCTAACCAGGTATGGAATAAAGAAAAAACTGTTTCATCGGTACTTCATTTAGATTACGAAAAGACCTGCGAAACGTTAATCAAATTTGAGAATATAAGATAATTGGTAATAATAAAAGTGTTTTTCTGTCACCCTGATATGGCTTCCTTAAAAAGGTAATGACAGAATTAATTAAAACAGGTGAGTTATGAGACTTAAGCGTGCTTGAGAGGCTCAAAGTACACACTATGTGTTCAAGTGGACATCAATATAAGTGTACAACATTAGAGCGACATCTGATGAAGTACGTCATTTCCATAGACGTTTGTTTAAACAACAGAAGTGTTACAGTTGCTATTGCAATTGGTAATATTAATACACTTATAACTTATGGCTGATCTGTGTTTACATTCATTTATAAGAATATACTCGGTCAATCACATAACTTCAAGTTGCAAAAAGATAGGCCAGTCTCTACTCAAATGATTGTTCACTAGATGGCAGCAGTGTTCCTGATAAACATCGACATGTTTTTAAATTGCATGTTATGGTGGCACAAAAGTGCCAACTAAAATATTTTTCTCTCTCCATAAAAATGCGAAGGCGAAAACAAGAAAATAAGAAAACAGAACAGAAAAAATGGTGGCACAAAAGTGCCAACTAAAATATTTTTCTCTCTCTCCATAAAAATGCGAAGGCGAAAACAAGAAAATAAGAAAACAGAACAGCGAAAACAAGAAAACACGAAGGCGAAAATATAAAACACGAAGGCGAAAATGCGAAAACACAACCGCGACAACACGACAGAAAATATGTCGTATATTATATTATATCTCGTTGTTGTGGTGGTGGTGGTTGTTATTATTATCATTATCATTATCGTATTTGTGTCATTTTGCCCAGAACCACTTCCTAGAAGTCATTACCCTATTCCGCAGTCTGAACACTTTACTCTCCATAAGCTAACCTATCTCTGTCTAACCTATATACATATGGAATTACTATTGTCCATATTGCTCACCTTCCTCTGTAAATAATATGACTATTATCATTATTACTATGTCTTGGTAGTACTAAACAGAACTGCTTAGCGGACGGTCATGATACCAAGATCGAGCGAACAGGTAAAACTGGTATTCGAAAGCACATTTAAATACATGTTGCATTAATGGTAATATTTACGGTAAATATTAGACTTTGATCATTGAACTAAACTCTGTACACAAGCCAACAAGCATATAAGTAAACAAACAAATAAACTTAAAAGCCAGTCATGTCTGAGGAAATTGATGCTGATTCATGGAAATCCTGGTGACAAAATTATCAGCGCCAAGGACCAAGAGGACAAGTCCTTCACAGGTCACCCATTTTTCCACCGAACGATTATTTTTCCACACGAACACTACCTGTAATATATATAGTAATAATGATAATAGTTATATTATTTACAGAGGAAGGTGAGCAATATGGACAATAGTAATTCCATATGTATATAGGTTAGGCAGGGATAGGTTAGCTTATGGAGAGTAAAGAGTTCGGACTGCGGAATAGGGTATTGACTACCAGGAAGTGGTTCTGGGCAAAAAGACACAAATACAATAATGATAATGATAGTAATAACAACCACCACAACAACAACAAGAAGATATAATAATAACAACAAGAACAATGAATTTGGAAAACTACCCCGTTACAACAGGGGCACCAATTAAGCGGGGTTATTTCATGGTGCGTCCACACATTTCCTTTGAATTCATTTGTAAAATACAAGTATAAACCATGAAAGTTAAAGTATTCCTTAGATTAATTCCGTTAGCTAACATATGGGAAGGTGTTAAACTGAAGTGAAACAAGCGAAAGCACGATTTTGCGAAAATAAGAAAACAAGAAAACGCTAATGCGAAAACACGACAATGCGAGTGCGAAAACACGACATAATTTCTGTTGTGTTTTCGCGGTTGTGTTTTCGCATTTTCGCCTTCGTGTTTTATATTTTAGTGTTTTCGCCTTCGTGTTTTCTTGTTTTTGCCCAAGGCAGAAAACAGTAAAACAAGAAAACGAGAAAACGCTAACACGAAAATGCGAGTGCGAAAACACGACATATTTTCTGGCGTGTTGTCTCGGTTGTGTTTTCGCATTTTCGCCTTCGTGTTTTATATTTTCGCATTTTCGCCTTCGTGTTTTCTTGTTTTCGCTGCTCTGTTTTCTTATTTTCTTGTTTTCGCCTTCGCATTTTTATGGAGAGAGAAAAATATTTTAGTTGGCACTTTTGTGCCACCATAGCATGTCGTATGATCTATCAGTGCATGCAGGCTGCCGGGACTGACATCCCAGAGACTGCAAAACAGGCAGGCGCCGGCCAAAAGGCTCCCCTATTTTCAACATGAATTGAACTCTAAGACCCCGTTCAGAGTCTCAAAAGAATAATCTCCCTAACATCCCCTCTTTATTTCACATTGTATGTGACACATTATGTGGGTTATTCTAGACATGCATATTGCAAAAATAACCTGCTGTATAATAAAGATGCCTTTATCGTCGAATGCACCCTATTTCGTGTAGACATTCTTCTTCTTCTTCTTCTTCTTCTTCTTCTTCTTCTTTTTCTTCTTCTTCTTCTTCTTCTTTTTCTTTTTCTTCTTCTTCTTCTTCTTCTTCTTCTTCTTCTTCTTCTTCTTCTTTCGGGGTGGCGCAGGGGGGGGGGGGGTGGGCGGCTCCATATCTGTACCCTGGAAACCCTTGTTCAAGCGAGTTGCTCAGTATTAGCTCCCAACGAACATTTTTTCATGATTCATTCAGCTCTTGTTGGACCTATATTTCATACCTTGGGTGGACCAACGTACCAAGCATCTAGACAAATGCCGTCAGTGTGTATGCCAAACTTTCTTCAATACCCGTATCCCCGATTAAAAAAAAAATACCCTGGTAATACAAGCCAACATTGTTTCTGAGCATGATCCATCTACTGTTGGAGGTTTCATTAACCATGTGACAAATTGATATGCATTGACATACCAATGCCGGCCATACTGGTGACACCACAAAATGTAAGGTTGCCACAACACACGCAATCCTGAAATTTACGTGGACTAAATTTGCGTTCTGTTTAAATTTTGGCACTGTACAGCGGCGTGGATGTCAACAGCCAAAGTAACACTGGGAAGATGAGAATTAAACCTAACCTGGCGACAATAGGACTGAGCAAACAACTTTTTTTCAAACGTTTTCGACATGGAGCCGTTTTTGGTGATGGGTCTCATCTGCAATAGTCCTGTTCTTGGTGTTCCATAAACCTAGTGTGTAAAGATCGCCCTTGTAGTGTTTATCCTTTGCTGTTTTGCCACATGACAGCCTTAAACGCAATGGTCTAGACATAGATTTATTATAAAACAGCTGCATTTAAGATTTCGTTGTTGGTTGCAGCAATGTTGTGATTTTCTAAACGTGTCCATTCACCCTGTCCTTTGCAAGTGCAATTATGTATTACGTCAACCTGATCCGTCACTTGATCTTGCTAGACTTTCATGTTTTAAGACAAGAAGGTGACTTTTGTCCAAAAAGGCGAAGGTTGTGTTTATGCGGAGCAATACTTGTTCAGTCTTGTTTTGTGGCCACATCTGGCTTAAAGCAAATATAATATCTGTGCACATAAAATGACACAAGAGTCACACATGACATTTAAACGGAAACCCGCCGTCGTGTTTTACTTCTGTTACACCCGCTCACGTTAACAATTACATGTATCAAATGACAGAACTCAGACCATCCGTTGCATTGTACAAGATCTTTTAAAACTTGCTTACAATGCCTACAAACCAACGGAAATATGACTGTGCCGTGTAACTATGGACTAAGCTAATGCTGTCGTCTGGATGGTTTTATGAAATATTTGTCGAGTTTTTGTCAAAATTAACATGCAAAAATCAATGTATTCTTGCAGCATAAAAAGCATAACTCACCTCATGCGGCAGTTGAACGTGCAAGAAAGTCAAACGACCATGACTATGCACAAATTACATGCAGACTCCGAAATGATGAGCAGGAAAATAGTCAATTCAGTGTGTATTTGGGAATCACATTCATTCATACATACATACATACATACATACATACATACATACATACATTCATACATACATTACAATGAACTGGGACCCCGCCGTGCCGTGGTCATAAAACATAATATATTTTCGGTGCTTCTTTGATGCAGGTGGACATATATGTACAGTTGATCTTGGACAACTCCGAATACAGTACTTGTACTGGATAACTGGATAAATTACAATGAACTGGGCCGTGTCGATTATGGCAACCACGAATACCGGCCTCCATTGGACCATTCTTCTTAAGAATGGGGATTTGCTGCAGTTGGTATGTGCGTTTCCCATTTCCGGCTAGGTCACGCTCTAAGTTGTTGTTTATTTGTTATGTGATGAGAAACATCTAATGTATGTGAGAAGATTGGAACACATGAAACAACAGGGAAAAGGCACAAAATATTCACCACAAGATAACTGCCACTCGTAAAACGAACACGTTCCCAATAAAAAAGATAAAAGGAAATATAGGGAGAGAAGAAATCAAAAATGAGTAGACAAAAAACTCGTAAAACAAAACAAAACACAAAACAACAACAACAACAACAACAAATACAAACAAACATAAACAAAAGGACAAAACAAAACAAACAAAAAGAGGAAAAAACACCCACGGAAAAAGCTATAGCCTACGTGGCACTTAATAGTAAACATCAAATTAAAAGGCGGAAACACGAACAAAAGTTTTGCATCATGGATACCGACCGAAGCTCATATACTTCATTTAAACCTATCATTAAGCTAACATGATTAAATATTATTTTAAGCTAGCTATCCACAAATCTTGAAAAACATCTCATGTCTCAAATTCACATGAGGAGGTTGGCCTTTCTGAAAATGTATGACACATTTTGGTTCTTATATTTTGATTGGTATAGGTTAAAAACGTGCCTTCTTATTCGTCCCATTAAGATGCGAAAACACGCCCACAATAACAAATACCATTATTATTTCACAAAAATGTTCTGCAAATATATTTAGTTGTCTGGATGCTTCCGTATTTATCTTACACTTTCATAGAATTTGGAAATGCTTCCCTCCTACAAATTCTGGCCCTGATAGAACATGCTATCGCAACAACCTACATCTACGCCACCATAACATAATTTAGCTCACCAAGATATCAGATAATGACATGCGATTCCCGAATACCCGATTTTTTTGGCAATTCTGTAAAATGAAAACAAATGTTGATGTGCAATAAACGCAGACACTGAAATATTATCTGTGATAGGAAGCTATTAACAGAAAAAACTCTAAATGTGCTTATCGCAGCACACTTGTGCAATTGTTTCCCTTTGAATCAAAATCCCCTGCCATCTATCCATCTTTCTGTTTGTGCCGCCAGATATCTGCCTCACGTGCTTAACAGGCAACCATTTATCTAACATTCAAACACATTTAGGAACACGTAATGAAGCGGGAATTTTATACGACAATTATTGCTGGTATCTGAAATGTGGGGCAACTTAAAGCATCCTTTACCGAATTATCAAAATACAAACACAAGAAAAAAGTACATGTACCTGATATTGAACTGATACTGGTACTGACAGATCATGCCCCTGATAGTGTCATGTTGCTTGCTAAGAGGGGATTCAGGCAAAATCTGAGGCAAACGACATTTCACATCCGGCCCTCTTTTAGGTGGTTTTGAGCGGCAAAGGTTTGAATTTATACAATTGGAAGATGTAGAAAATATGAATGGGTCTACAAACGGCGGACAACTGTGAATTAAATACATAACACATCTTTTCACATGATCGGAAAAAGCACCCTTGAGATTATATACTTTTGTCAAGGTTATCAAGCCACATCGCATCTTTGAAGTTAGATAATTCCGATATTTTCGTATATATTTTTTATTTTAATGTTATATTTTACCAAAGAATACAGGCACCTGGCAATGTCTAACTGCTGCCAATTTATATTATAATATCATTTCTGCCGCAGGTAGCTTCATTTTATGCTATCTAGGCCGCTGCCATATAAGGTAATTGGAATGAAATAGAAAAGATGAAGATATTATAATTCAAAAGGCCGTACTACCTGCATAAGATTAATTTTTCCGGGGGGGGGATGGAGGGCAAGTACAAGTATTATCAACTGTGTGTAACTGTAACAGAAGGACGAACTTACAATATGAATAAAAAATCCGTGCAAATTGTAACAATAACAGCATCTGTGACGCAATGATATCCCACATGTCTATCAACCATTAATAATTAGATGTGTAGCGGCATCAACAGCATCAAGTAGAAGGCATGTGTATTTCACATAGAGAATCATCAGCATATTGCTATCGGATAATGACATGTTTTGCCCAGTTTTATCAACATGCATGTCGTGAAAGGAAAAATAGCACTGAAGCATTATAAGGGATTGACAACAGGCGTCTTAAGTTCAAGTCATCATATGGAATTAATGTGTATACTGATACTCATGCATGGTAGTTGTCGCCACGCCAACTATACAAGTTTCTCTTTGTGACCTTTTGGTTTTCCTGATGAATCCTGATACACTGACACACTACTTAGTATTTGCGGCTACGACAACCATACAAGTTTCCGTCCGTGACTGATATTCCTGATGAATCCTATCCCTCGTTGTCTTATGCTTGTGGCATAAATTATGTCGAACTCTTCGTTCAGGTCTACTAAAGAAATATTTTGATCACAGTATATTTAACAGCAGTATACCTGTTGATGTTACATGCTTCCTGGTTCTCTGTTTCTAACACATAGCTGTAATTTATCGGCTAAGGCAGAAACCTTAGTAGGGCCCCATCCTTCGTAGATATGGGCGGGGATGGGTAGGGGTTCTAGTACCCTGGTGAGGGCAGTAATTTTGCTTCAGTGCAAGATCCGCAAAATCAGAAATTTTAGGAGCAATGGCTTGTAAGATTAAAAATGACGCGGCTTCCAGTACTCAAGTATTGTAAATAAAAATGCAAAAATGCTCCGTTGGCCTACGCCAATACGAAAATCCGCTTTACCCTCACCCCCGGCCAGGTAACCAGTACCCCCGCATATCTGTCTATGTGGATCTAGGTTTTTTTTTTTTTTGTTTTTTTTTTTTTGTTTTTTTTTTTTTTTGTCTTTTGGTTTTTTTTTTTGTTTTTTTTTGTGTGTTTTTTTGTTTTGTTTTGTTTTGTTTTTTGTTTTTTTGTTGGTTTGTTTGTTTGTTTGTTTGTTTTTGTAATTGTAGTCTGCAGTTGAAGTGAAGAGCAGGTTCTTACAGGCGTGAGTGGTCGAACATATACACTCCATCTCTTGTATATCGTGAGGAGTTGAGCATAGTAATGTGAGATGGCTGGCATTGTGCCGTGCATTGTGTCTCGAATGTATGGTCAAACAAAAAACAAAACGGAAGCAAACCAAACCTAAAAGCCCGAAAGAAGATGCGTGAGCGGCGGCCATGCGACCGTAACACCTGTGTAACAAGAAAATTCCACTTGAGCATACACGTACAGGAAAGCTGTATGCGAAGGGTAGACACAAGAGCAATGAGAACATATGCTGCATTTATGATGCATTTTCACCACCAGTTGATCAGTCCACGTGACTGACCCATAGTCTTTTGTAGTCTAAGAATGACACTTTGTAGCATGAAGACAATCTGCGGCACACTAGAAAATTACTCCATTTATAGTAGTTCCGAGCACAGTGTCCGCAATCATATTGTTTTTGTACATGCCTTGGCTGAAATTGACATTCACCATTGCAACATCAAGATGCCCAGCGGGAAGGTAGGGAGAGGGCAATAGGCCACACTCTATATTCGTAAGAAAATATTCCATTTACTTGGACGGTATGGCTGGCACTAACGAGGTTCAATTATTTATGAGGAAGGACAATGTTGTGGGAATGTGGAAGCTGATAATTTGTTTTTTTTTTCACGACGCAAAATACGAGAAAAAATAAAGTGTTTTGTTTACACACTGTTTGAACACATATTTCCCCGAGTAGTGCAGGTCTGGAAAATAAAAACTGGGAGTTCTTTCGAAATCCGACGAAGATATGACAACTTGCACAGAAAAATTAGGTTTCTCATGGTTAATACTTAAAGCATAATCATCGCCAAGGCCCAAATTAGGTCTAATACAGAAAGTATGCTGGACAAAATTTTACCCTGTTTTCAATTTTATTTGTAGACATAAACTCAGAAAAAAAAATAAAACGCAAATTAAAATATTCTGTAGGACTCAATAATCTAATGGTACCGGGGTACTAAAGTTATGGAATTCCTTTGTCCCAGGTCAGCTATTTAATGAAAATAAAAACCAGGAATTTTGATTTTAAACACATTCGAGGAAATAAATGCTCTGAAAATGTGTGCTTCTGCAGAGCATGAGGTATTTCGGATAATAAAAATGAGTGAATTTGAATAATGATAACACTTGTTTCAAGTATTTCAAGAATTATTTTTAGCGTTTAATTAAATATCTCCCAAATTGTTCAATCTTTAAAATCATTGGGCCTTTCAAGATTAACGTAATAGGGAGATAATGTACTTCTATTGATGTTCTGAATTTGGCACTTTGCTTTTTACTAAAGTAGAGGGTGACTACATACTTGCATTTTCCCCATGATGGGCACATTTTAATCTGATCGTAACAAAATTTTGAGATCTGCTATGTGATAAAAATTAAAAACCAGGAACTTTGATTCTAAATACATTCGGGGAACTAAATACTCTGAAAATGTGTGCTTCTGCAGTAAATGACTTATTTCGAATAATGAAAAGTGGTCAATTTGAATAAAGATGACGCTTGTTTTAAAGAATTTTGGAGAAGTATTTTTAGGGTTTACTTAAATTTCTCTGAAATTTGTCAATCTCAAGAATTATTTGGCCCTTCAAGATTGATATAATAGGGGTATAATGTATTTCCATTACGTTCTGAAATTTGTATTTTGCTAATAACTGAAGTTTGAATAATTTACACATTTAAATCCGATCCTAACAAAATCTATTTTGATATCTTTATTACCAAAGGTACATTTCTCTAATTTACTGTTGTCCTGAACATTCAATGTCAAAAACGCAAGGTTGTTCGAAAATTAGCGTTTTGTTGTCCATGCGAATTTCAGTCCTCTGTCTCAGGGCTATCCATTTATATACTCCTGGCCAAAAAAGGCACCCCCTTTGTCAACAATGGGTATGTGTGTAACGATGTGTCTGGATGGGGTGTTTGTTTATTGTAATGTACCAATATCTGTATGGTGAGTTTGGTAGGTTTATTGTTCCAGTGCTTTTCATGCCTCTTTTTTTTGGGGGGGGGGGGGAGAGGTGGTGGAGCCTCTGTGCCAGTTGGTCCAGGGTGGTCACATGTTCATCGTATCTGTTCCTGACTCGAAGGCCAAGCACATCCCATAATTTTTCAATGGAGGACAGGTAAAGAGATCGCTCTGGCCATGGCAACATTTGGATGTTGTGCTGTTGGAGACACAGCATGCTGACTCGTGCAGTATGTGGCCGCCCCAGCCTCATTCTGGTTTCTGTCGCCAGAGGTCAGTAGTGTTCCAATATGGCAGGGACTTTTGGATAGGGTGTATTGTCTTGCTGAAGCACTAGCCCAGGACGTTGGAACCATTCAGCAACTGTTGGCAGGATGTTATGTCTGTTAGAGTCCCATTTACCATGATGGTTTCAGGTTATTTTTGCATGTCGCTTTGATTGTGCCCCTCCCCCATATCATGACTCTTCCTGCTTAATAGCAGTCATGTTCAACCATGTATCCATCCACAAATCTCTCTTAAGGCATAGGTAAAACCCGTATCCTCCCATCATGAAAATTTAGCGTTTGGACAGGAATCCGTCTCCTGCTAATTCTATACCGTGATGCTGTAATGTCGCAGGCCTGGCGCCATTGCTGTCACAAACTCTGCGTGGAAAGAAACCTGCGTCTCTTCTCGTAGTACGCCAGGTAATGGTCGTCCCTCCCGTCTGAAAGTCGTGGTCTTACAGATATAGCTTTCCTCTTTCATCCTCTTGTTCCTTGAAAACGGCCCCACCCCTTCTGTGCCACTGACCTGGAGCACCCCATTCTCCTGGCAAGCTCACCCTGGGAAAGACCAGCCTCCAACATGCCAATGATCCTGCCTCTGTCGGTAACCCGTACAGTGCGGCAATATGGATCAATTGACATTGATTTCTGTTGCCAGGGATGCCTTATAAAGCCCATGGACACCCCAATACCATACACACTTTTGGCACCTTTGTGGCTGTTATTTCATTTCCAGGACATTTTTTGTGTGATCGCTCAGGCACACTGTTATCCATCCTGTCCAGGTTACGTAACACTCCATGTGACACTCATATCTTCCACACATCTAATATTTAGAACAGCCGATGTTAAACCAATGGGAGGAGGCTTGGGTTTTTTTGGTCTTGTTTTGTTTCGTTTTGTTTTGGGGTTTTTTTTGTGTGTTTTTTTTTTTCTGTTTGTTTTTGCCAGGAGTACACCCATGTCAGGATAATACTTGTGACCTAAAAGCGCGCACATAATACTGAATAATCACGACTATCTGATACCCAAAGTCGATTTTTGATA